>OY796897.1:12424938-12992512 GCA_963680785.1 Diplosoma virens
GGCTCACCGTGGATCTATGGACCCCGATCATATCTTGTATGGTCTTTTAAGTGGGTCCTCAGATACTCGCCAAGTGAGACTAAGATCCAGACGCCCGTTTGTGCTAGATGCGCAGAATCTCTTGGACAACCTTGCCAGACTTGGCATCCGCGCCTCTGAATGGACAAATCACAAATGGAAAACGGAGTACTGTGAAAATGCTTTCAGGCTCCGTGCTTTTGTGCCCGGGACCGGTGCCAGGCCAGGCTTACCCCGAGCAGCTTGGGTAAAGCTCAACCGCCTGCGGACTGGTGTTGGGCGATTCCATTCGTCCATGCATAAATGGGGTCTCGCTCCTTCACCGAATTGCGAGTGTGGCGCCTCTGAGCAAACCGCAGACCATGTTCTAACAGCGTGCCCTATACATCGGGCACCACATGGAGCACGAGGTCTGACGGTTTTGTATGACGAAACTCGATGCTGGATTAATTTACACCACTGCCAGCATCTGATTCAGGCAGTGCAGCAGTCTGGGGTAGTAAAAGGATAAACCCTCGGGCCCCAGTCCTGTTTGTGTCTGACCAGCTCTAGGAGAGTGTCGCTCCCATTCGGCGAAGCTCAACTGGCTGGATGCCTGAGAGTACAGGTAGGTGGTCCGTTGGAGTGGGACGCAGGCATCCATCCAGTAACTATGCTCAAGGCGTTGTTCAAGACATTGTCTATGAGGCGAGTGTGAACACTGCAATATTAGACTGGCGCACAGTACTCAGCTGTTGAGTAGACTAGAGATAAGGTGGCTATGCGTAGTGTTTTAGCACCAGCACCCCATCCCGAGCCAACGAGTCGCCTCAGCAGTATGACGCGCGATGATAGTTTTTGCGCAATGCCACTAAATGGTGACGAAACGTGAGCGATCTGTCCAGTTTTACCCCAAGATAAGTAGGAGTTGAACAGAACGGTAAAAGTCTACCGTTGATGTTGTAGACCTTTAGCTCACGTTTGTCCTCTCGGTTATTTAAGTGAAAGGCTGCCGTCACCGTCTTAGTGTGACTGAGCTTCAACCTCCAAGTCTGGAGATACGCTGAAAGTGTAGACATGTCTTGGTTTAAGGTCCCCTCCAAGTCCTTCCAGTTTCCAGAAGAGTGCAACAATGCTAGATCATTAGCATAAAAAAACGTTCTGGAAATCATGGAAGGAAGATTGTACATATAAATGTTAAATAGGAGGGGAGCCAAGACCGATCCCTGAGGAACGCCGTTTTTAAGACGGCGTAGCGTGCTTTGTTTGCTGTGACCGGTGGTAAGGGTAAAACTTCGATTTCGGACAAGCTCCATAATCATTTTTACCATGTGCTTATCCGGAAGTAGTCTCAGCAGCTTGCAGGTAAGGCCACGGTGCCAGACAGTGTCATAAGCAGCAGTCAGATCGACAAATACGGCACCGGCCTTCTTTTTAGCCTCGAAAGAATCCTCGATGTTCTGGGTTAGCAGAACAACTTGATCTACGGTTGACTTCCCGCGTCGGAACCCAGCCTGCTCTTTAGGGAGCAGTAGATCGATTAATGTTTCAACGCGGGCCTAGATAAGCCTCTCGAGCATCTTGTAGGGGACACAGAGCAGAGATATCGGTCGATAACTCTTCGGGTCCCCCACGGGCTTTGCTGGTTTTGGGATCGCGACCACAAGCGCTCTTCTCCAGATCTTGGGAATTTTGAGTCGGCGCAAACAGGAAGAAAGGAAGTCACGTAACCACGACTTCAAAGCAGCTCCGGCATGGAGTATAAGCTCGGAGCAGATGGAATCAGGTCCGGAGCTTTACCTGGTTTTAAATGTTGGAGGGCAGCAGTAAATTCTCTCTGTGAAAAATTGTCAGAGATATTCATTGCGTCTGGTGTTGTGGTCCTCCAAAGGTCAGACACTTCTTGAGAGACAAGTCGAGATGACTTGCGATCAACAGCCTCGTATTTCCCATTTCTAACCAACTGAGATGCAATAGCATCGGCTGAAACGGGACAGTGACGAGGAGAGTGTCGTGACCTACCAGTAAGATTGTTCAAAATAATCCACGCTTTTCGACTAGAGTGTGAGAAGTCAATGCTCGGAACTGCCTCGGACCATCGATCCCTCCGTTTCCTTCCAAACTTGGCAAGCAGAACTGTAGCAGCCAAACTTGAGTCGTCTCCCTGAGGAGACTACAGAAAGGTTTTATAGAGGGATTCACACTCTGTATCCCAACACGAAATATAGTTATTTCGATACTCGCGAGGGATAGTCTTTTTGGCTGCTTTCTTAATGGTGTTACAGAAGTCCTGGTAAGCCGCATCCACATCAAGTGAATCAGGCGGTAACAAAGTCCTTGCGAATTTATTTGTCAAAGCAATGTAGTGACTCCATTTGGTCTTGCGGAAGTTCCATTGCTTAACAGGCATGCTTGGCACTGCCATAGCAAACCTTGGTAGTGTAATAAGCGAAGGTCGATGTTGTGACCTGGGGAACTTTTCAAGGACACGTCTATCCGGTAAGCGACTGTTTGGACCTACGCTAGCGAAAGCTAGATCTGGATTGGTGCCAGTGTTCCAGCGGTCGGAATATAAACTGGCGGCGTCCTTGGCATTATATAGGAGGGCAAGACAATTAATACTTGTCCAGCCAGCCAAGCACTCATCGTCCGGACTGTTGTCGTCGTAACCCCAGTCAGCATGACGACAGTTAAAATCGCCAGCGTAAACACAGGGGGTGAGGAAACACTGGGAGATCCAGAGTTCGCAATCGCGTTGGCGGTGGTTTGTAGACGTTGACTATTTTATAACCATCAGCGTCCACACACAACCACTCAATCTCTGATGTCATTGGAGATTGGTTCAAAAACGTGTATCTCAGTCGCTCGTGGACAAACGTGGCAAGGTCATGCTTCCTGCTTAAAGAAGACCCAGCTAGTTGGTAGCTTGGAAGTACCAACTTCTCTGCATCAGTGCAGTGGGTCTCCTGTAGTAGGATGACGAGTGCCTCAGACTGCATAGCGAGGTGATGAAGAACGTTCATCTTGCTTGCAGTGAGGCCTTCGATGTTCAGCTGAAGGATAGTGGGTCTTCGAAACTTGTTGGCAATGTTCCCTGAAAAGGGCAGTTTTATCCTGGCATTGCCCCGTCCTGAAAAAGACGTTTGCCGACTAGCAGACCCACACTGAACATCGGAATGGTTGGATACCCTTCTGTTTTGTTAGGTTCGGTTTCGGTCTGTCATTTTAAAATCAATGAACAGACTTACTCACAGCCCAGACTGCGAGAAAGCACCTACCCTCTGGGCCACCGTGCTTATGATAAACATAGTCTCGGTTCAAAACCTACACGAGCCATTCTGTTCAAACCTATACAAGCGGACAGCAATATTTTGGCATCTCCGGAAGCAGTCGTGGTAATTGCCTACCCTATGGATTAGCGCCTCCCTCCGTCGCTTTCCTGCAAGTCAAGAGGATAAATATAGAGTTAAGATAAATTAAAATAATGGACTTACTTTGTTAATAGTTATAGACATTGTGGCTTCGATTGGTTGATAGTGAAAGGTCGTCAAGCATAGGCCTAAATATCCTAAAGATGTAGGCTATGGCAATTTAAACTTAAACTACTGCTTTACGGATTTAACGGATAAGAATTGTATTTGTATTTGACAAAAGCAACTCCCCTATTCGATCATCTTTATTAATTTATTTTTGCGGCCTTCGACCATAGATTAAAGAAAGGAGAAGAAAGCTTTTAAAGGCCTCAGTAAGTTTCATTAAAGTAGGATCTCTTCTTTTTAGTATTTAATTTCACTAAATTTTAGAAAATAAAATTATCTCTATTGAAAAATTTTACAAAATAAATTTCAAAGCTTAAAAAAAGCAAAAGTGTGCTCTTTTTCGAGCAGTAGCACCTCCCTGTATCCGGCCTTGCCCTATATACACTAAATCGTTACATAGGAGTTCTTTAGGATTTCTGTGAGTTGGACACGTTTTTTCCACAAGAAAAGGCCTGACTTTTTCTTGTATTACGGTACGTTGTGTTAATTGGATAAAATATAATTAGAAAGATATTGTTCCCAAAAGAAATAAAATCTTTAATTAAACTAGTTACAACGTTATTAAAGGCTTTAACAATTGTTTGAGAGAGATGGTTTAAACAGAAGCTAAGTGTACCATGTCCACTACTTATTGACTGTTTACCTCTTGGTTTTGCTTTGATAAACTTTAAACTAATCTGATTGAGTTTAAATTTAACGTTTAAATTTTTATTCTGCATTTCACATATCAATTAAAGAGCTAGAAATGGTATAAGTTTTAATAATAAATAACTAACTAAGAATAAGTGAGTAAAATCAAAGAAATTATTTTGGGTCTTTTGAAGAACTCACCGCAAGCGATTTTTTTTTTGTGAAACTAACCCAATCTGCTCTGTAATTACTATTGCTTGCTAAAGAAATCCTTTTTACTCTTTTGTTTCTTTTTTGATACAACTCGGTGCTGCAGGGAAAATTCCAGGTTAGTTTTAAAAAAATTGGCTAATCCTGTACTTTAGCGCGGTAAATAAAATTACGCCAGACTTTGTTTGAGCTTCGTGAAAAGCATGAGTTATTTACCGCGCTAAAGTACAGGATTACCAAAAATTGTTTATAGTGACTTATTAAAGAGACCCATTCTTTTTGGGTCTCTTCAAGAAGTCACTGTAAAAAATTTTTGTTTGTGAAACTAACCCCTATGGTTACTATCACTTCTTGTGAGATCCTTGTTGTCTTGGTTTTTTTTTTATTCCACCCTGGTGCTGAAAGAGGTATTCCGAATAGTTTTATTGAAAAAAAAGCTTAAAGTGACTTCATAAAGAGACCCCTTTTTTTAGTTATTTTTTTAATAGTTTTTCCTGGGTCTAATCTCTAAATACAGTTGATAACTCAATCAAATTGATAAAAATATAATTGGATTTTTTGTTCATCAAATTTAATTTAAAAATAATCTGCTATATATATTTTAAATTAGCTTTTTAGATTAGGTTATTTGAAATGCATTTCTGGACATTTGAAATTCAAGAAGTTGGGTTAGGTTAGAAAATTTTTAACAATTGGTACAGTATTTTATAAATGCTAATTTGTAACTTAATCAAAGCAGGGGAGATAGTTTAAAATAGGTTCAACTCTAGTTAAGGAGCCATAGAAATTCATGCTTTGTCTCTAGTTTCAAAGCTAAAAAATTTTTAATAGTCGTTATAGCTCCAGCTCCAGAGCTCAAGAATTTTAAACTATGGCTCCAGCTTTGGAGTTAAAAAATTTAAACTGTGGTTTCAAAACATTGACTTTTTTTATGTGACTGTTACAAGGAAGCAACAACCTAAACTTTTAATTTGTGCTTTTTTACCAAATCTGTTGTAACATATCATAAATCATCTTAAATTAAAAAGATAAATAAAGTTTAGAATTATGCCAGTTATAGAGACTTTATTGTATTGTATTGACTACTTTTGTCAAATTTCAGACAAACTTTTTACATATGCTTTACAGGGTATTCTACTTTTTATAACTATTTTTTTGTCATTACTAGTTAAAAATATTTTATTAAATTAATCTATAGTGTCTTTAAAATATCATTAACAATGTGGGCCTTTCTACATTGTTATGGAATAATGCCTTGAAATAAAAGTAGCCATTGCTCTATCTTAAATCTTAGCAATATTTTATGATTTTGATTAAATTTCATCTGATTGCAGCTTTTTATTTATATTGTATTATTATCCCTAATGGGGTCTGAAGCAAGTGAATCTTGCACACTGTTTTATTGCTGCATTCAAGGTCTTCTCAAAAGCTGGACTGCTCTGCAGTTGGCTGTATCACATTCTCTTGCTGGACCACATAGTAAAGAAAAAGCACAATGGCTTGTTGGGGTGATAGAAACATTTTTCAAAGAGAATGCCAACTTGGAAGTTTTCGAAGTTGAAGAATTTTTAGCAGAAATAATGTCTAATGAGTTTAATATTTTAACTGAAGATAATAGTATTAATGAAATATGTGTTAAATTATGTGACTTATTCAATTTATGGAGCAAAGGAGAACATGATAAAATGAAGGAAATTATTAGAAAGTTACCTTGTGTTAATTTAGGTGACTGTATTTTTAGAGCTGAACAAGAAGACAATATTGAATTAGATGCTGATAAAAATATAGATGATTTATCTAAAGTGGCTCATAAAGATTTATCAGTTAATCATGTTTCTAATACAACTTCAAAAGTTAATAAAGCAGATGAAGATGGTTGGATTCAAGTTTCTAACAAGAAACGGCATCAGTAGCTGAAATTATTAGTCAACACAATATGTATACTTGTTTCAGTTGGTTTTCCAATTTCTATTATTTACAGCCAATTGGCTTTTATATCAACTGTTGACAATTAGTACCAAGTTCTCTGGCATGAAGTACAGTTGAAAAGTAATATTTTATAATATAAAGAAGTTTAGTAATAATGTTTTAAGAAAAGTCCTACTTTTTCTGCCAACTGTAAAAATTAAGTGCCATAAATGGTTATGTAATTACAATAATGAGAATATCAAACGCTCCACTGGTTCTGAACTCCTTTTACGAAAACAGATTTTTTAATGAATGGTTGTAAATTGGTTTGGTACAGATTACATTGAAAAAATAATCACTAATTATAAGCAATGAAAAGCAGAAATTCATTATTTTATGATGCAAACAAGCATGCCTTAAGTTTAATGTTCATAATTTTTAATTTGAACTGTGTAGTTTACTCTGAAATTTAGTGTCAGATCAAATGCCATATATTTTAAACTAAACACATGTTGCGCGTTTTGTTTTTTTTTCTTAATTATTGATTTATATTTCTTAAGAGCCTATTGGCATTAGCTTTGGGTATTCACAACATGTATAAGACTACTGGGTTTTTACAACTAGTAATTTTGTAATTTCGGTTACTCATGAGTTGGACATTTTTTATGTTTCAAAATAAAATTGTAACTTTTATTGAAAATATTGGTTAAAAATCATATCTTTTTGTGTTTTAAAAAAATCTAAACGTCTCATTACTGTTTTTGTGTTTTAGTTCTCCATTTATAACACTTAAATATGTATTGAAAAACAATGGTTAACCAAGATCTCATTGCTGAAGACACCCCGAAGCTTCAAGAATTTCTTCAAAGTATTAAACAAGTGACTAATGAAATCATTCCACTGATTTCAAAGCTGTCGAATTTAGTTGATGATGGGAATATTACAATTAAGAATGGTGTTTCTCTTTTGGATGTCAAGAACGAGGCTTTGTTGGCTTATATGATTGACCTTGTTACGCTTGTTTTAAGCAAAGTGAACGGAGCCAGCATTGTCGAAAGCGATTCCGTTAACCGAATCGTCGAACATCGCACCGTATTGGAAAAGCTTCGTCCTTTAGAACAAAAGTTAAAGTATCAAATCGACAAAGTCATACAAGCGTCTACTGCGGCAGCAGCGTTGAACGAGAACAATCCACTCAGTTACAAGCCGAATTTGGACAACTTCGGGGATTCCGACGACGATGACGACAACGATGATGATAGCGACGACGAAGCGCAGGCTACTCTTGATGCAATGAAAAACCGAAAATATGTGCCTCCTCATATCGCTGCTGTCCGACAGGAAGAAGCGAACAAAACCCAAGCACAACTCGAACAAGCCAAGCGGAAGGCGCTCACCAAATCGTCAGTGATTGCCGACTTAATAGCGGATTCCAGCGATCGCCCGATCGAGTACTCTCAGCAGTCGCAGTTTCAAAGTAGAGCTACAAAAATGCAAGAGGAACGACGCCAGTACGAAGAAGCAAATCTCACTCGTTTAACTTTATCGAAAAAGCAAAAAGCGATTGAGAAAAAGCTGATGCGAAAATCTGAATTAGATACTATTACTAGTTTCGGCAACATCGATGTATTGCATAACAATGAATTAGAACCGAGCAAAAAACGCAAGAAGAAACATTCAACAAAATCTAAAAAAAGGCGTAAAAAGTGACTATGGGAGTTGCTAATCAGCAGTATCGGTCTTTATCATGAGATGGTTTTGCCAAATCAATTTTTGTTTTTTTTTCTCAGTCGATTGCATTAAAGAGAAATTGGAACAAAAGCAGTTAAAATTAAAGCAGCTTGTTTCCATTACGAGCGCCGAATGGAGTTTTTTGTTTGTTTTGTTGATTTTTTTTTGCTTCGCTTAGCGCTCGGTTAGATTTAAGCGCAGAAAGATCAATAATTAGAGAGAAAGAATGCTCCGTTCCACATTCGTTGTGGAAACGAGCCTTTAAACTGTAGTTGCTGTCAATTACAGGAGCAGAATTTATCTGTGACATTGCAACAGGATTTCTTGGGCTCAAAGTATCTCTTAATTATTTTTAATTGTATTCGCTTTTTGCTCCGAATGCATTTTTTTATTAAAAAACTATGGACTGAACAATGACCAATAATTATAGAAATTTTCTTTAATTTCTGCGCTTATTTGTTCAACATTTTTCAACGGAAAAAACTAATTATAAGACGCTTAACAAAAAGTGTAGCAAAATCTTGTTTATTTGTCGGATTCGAATAGTTAAACTGCTATTTTGTAACTTATTTCAACAGATGACCGTTGTTTATACCAGGGCTCTTTAAACTGGGGGTCGCAAAGAGCCTCAATGGGGGTCGCAAGATTTTAAACTTTGGATTTATAGAGATTACGATGATTTTGGAAGAAAAGTAGCGAAATACAAGATTGATTCGAAGCGAAGACTTTTTTTTAGAGAAAACGTTTGAAGGGCATTCACTCCAGGCCAGACACAAACAGGACTGGGGCCCGAGGGTTTAACCTTTTATACCCAATGCTGCACTGCCTGAATCAGATGCTGGCAGTGGTGTTATTAATCCAGCATCAAGTTTCATCATCCAAAACCGTCAGACCTCGTGCTCCATGTGGTGCCCGATGTATAGGGCACGCTGTTAGAACATGGTCTGCGGTTTGCTCAGAGGCGCCACACTCGCAATTCGGTGAAGGAGCGAGACCCCATTTGTGCATGGACGAATAGAATCGCCCAACACCAGTCCGCAGGCGGTTGAGCTTTACCCAAGCTGCTCGGGGTAAGCCCATCCCAACAGGCCTGGCACTGGTCTCGGGCACAAAAACACGGAGCCTGGAAGCACCTTCACAGTACTCCGTTTTCCATTTGTGATTTGTCCATTCAGAGGCGCGGATGCCAAGTCTGGCAAGATTGTCCAAGAGATTCCGCGCACCTGGCACAAACGGGCGTCTGGATCTTAGTCTCACTTGGCGAGTATCTGAGGATCCACATAAAAGACCATGCAAAATATGATCGGGGTCCATAGATCCACGGTGAGCCAAGGAGAGTGTCGCTCCGCTGGTCAGTCAGCGAAGCTCAGCTGGCTGGATGCCTGAGAGTACAGGTAGGTGGTCCGTTGGAGTGGGACGCAGGCATCTAGTAACTATGCGCAAGGCGTTGTTCAAGACACTGTCAATGAGGCGAGTGTGAACACTGCAATATTAGACTGGCGCACAGTACTCAGCTGTTGAGTAGATTAGAGATAAGGTGGCTATGCGTAGTGTTTTAGCACCAGCACCCCATCCCGAGCCCACGAGTCGCCTCAACAGTATGACGCGCGATGATAGTTTTTTGCGCAATGCCACTAAATGGTGACGAAACGTGAGCGATCTGTCCAGTTTTACCCCAAGATAAGTAGGAGTTGAACAGAACAATAAAAGTCTACCGTTGTTGTTGTTGTAGACATTTAGCTCACGTTTGGCCTCTCGGTTATTTAAGTGAAAGGCTGCCGTCACCGTCTTAGTGTGACTGAGCTTCAACCTCCAAGTCTGGAGATACGTGCCTCAGACTGCAAGTGTAGACATGTCTTGGCTTAAAGTCCTTCCAGTTTCCAGAAGAGTGCAACAATGCTAGATCATTAGCATAAAAAAACGTTCTGGAAATCATGGAAGGAAGATTGTACATATGAATGTTAAATAGGAGGGGAGCCAAGACCGATCCCTGAGGAACGCCGTTTTTAAGACGGCGTAGCGTGCTTTGTTTGCTGTGACCGGTGGTAAGGGTAAAACTTCGATTTCGGACAAGCTCCATAATCATTTTTACCATGTGCTTATCCGGAAGTAGTCTCAGCAGCTTGCAGGTAAGGCCACGGTGCCAGACAGTGTCATAAGCAGCAGTCAGATCGACAAATACGGCACCGGCCTTCTTTTTAGCCTCGAAAGAATCCTCGATGTTCTGGGTTAGCAGAACAACTTGATCTACGGTGGACTTTCTGCGTCGGAACCCAGCCTGCTCTTTAGGGAGCAGTAGATCGATTAATGTTTCAACGCGGGCCTAGATAAGTCTCTCGAAGATCTTGTAGGGGACACAGAGCAGAGATATCGGTCAATAACTCTTTGGGTCCCCCACGGGCTTTGCTGGTTTTGGGATCGCGACCACAAGCGCTCTTCTCCAGATCTTGGGAATTTTGAGTCGGCGCAAACAGGAAGAAAGGAAGTCACGTAACCAGGACTTCAAAGCAGCTCCAGCATGGAGTATAAGCTCGGGGCAAATAGAATCAGGTCCGGAGCTTTACCTGGTTTTAAATGTTGAAGAGCGGCAGCAAATTCTCTCTGTGAGAAATTGTCAGAGATATTTACTGCGTCTGGTGTTGTGGCCCTCCAAAGGTCAGACACTTCTTGAGAGCAAGTCGAGATGACTTGCGATCAACAGCCTCGTATTTCCCATTTCTAACCAGCTGAGATGCAATAGCATCGAGTGAAACGGGAGAGTGACGAGGAGAGTGTCGTGACCTACCAGTAAGATTGTTTAAAATACTCCACGCTTTTTGACTAGAGTGTGAGAAGTCAATGCTCGGAACTGCCTCGGACCATTGATCGCTCCGCTTTCTGTCAAGCTTGGCAAGCAGAACTGTAGCAGCCAAACTTGAGTCGTCTCCCTGAGGAGACTGCAGAAAGGTTTTATAGAGGGATTTACACTCTGCATCCCAACATGGAATATAGTTATTTCGATACCCTGTGGGATAATTGGGATAGTCTTTTTGGCTGCTTTCTTAATGGTGTTATAGAAGTCCTGGTAAGCCACATCCACATCAAGTGAATCAGGCGGTAACAAAGTCCTTGCGAATTTATTCGTCAAAGCAATGTAGTGACTCCATTTGGCTTACGGAAGTTCCATCGCTTAACAGGCATGCTTGGCATTGCCATAGCAAACTTTGGTGGTGTAATAAGCGAAGGTCGATGTTGTGACCTGGGGAACTTTTCAAGGACACGTCTATCCGGTAAGCGACTGTTTGGATCTACGCTAGCGGAAGCTAGATCTGGATTGGTGCCAGTGTTCCAGCGGTCGGAATATAAACTGGCAGCGTCCTTGGCATTATATAGGAGGACAAGACAATTAATACTTGTCCAGCCAGCCAAGCACTCATCATCCGGACTGTTGTCGTCGTAACCCCAGTCAGCATGACGACAGTTAAAATCGCCAGCGTAAAGACAGGGGGTGAGGAAACACTGGGAGATCCAGAGTTTGCAATCGCGTTGGCGGTGGTTTGTAGACGTTGACTATTTTATAGCCATCAACGTCCACACACAACCACTCAATCTCTGATGTCAGTTGAGATTGGTTCAAAAGCGTGTATCTCAGTCGCTCGTGGACAAACGTGGCAAGGCCATGCTTCCTGCTTAAAGAAGACCCAGCTAGTTGGTAGCTTGGAAGTACCAACTTCTCTGCATTAGTGCAGTGGGTCTCCTGTATTTGAATGACGAGTGCCTCAGACTGCATAGCGAGGTAACGAAAAACGTTCATCTTGCTTGCAGTGAAGCCTTCAATGTTCAGCTGAAGAATAGTGGGTCTTCGGAACTTGTTGGCAAAGTGCCCTGAAAAGGGCAGTTTTATCCTGGCATTGCCCCGTCCTGAAAAGGAAGTTTGCCGACTAGCAGACCCACACTGAACATCGTAATGGTTGGATACCCTTCTGTTTTGGTAGATTTGGTTTCGGTCTGTCATTTTAAAATCAATGAACAGACTTATTCACGGTCCAGGCTGCGAGAAAGCACCTACCATCTGCGCCAAAGAACACTTGATTTTGGGGGGGAAATAGCGGAATCAGAGATCGATTCTAGATGAAGACCTTTTTTTAGGGGTCGCGAAAAAATTTGGCCGTGCAAAATGGGTCTCGATGAAAAAAGTTTGAAGAACACTGGTTGATACAAACGTTTGCTAGATTAACTACAGTAATCTATCATGACTTGAAATTCTCAATTAAAAGTCTCAATTAAATTTTGACACCGTTAAGTCTGAGTCGTTTCTTACGCCACCATTGGTAAGCACTAATTGCAAGTCACAAACTTAGGCCTATTAAGCGAGGAAAATAAGTTTGATTTTAGGTTTATTGAACTTACTCCACTTTTTTTGTTAAAATTTGGTTTTGGTTAAAGATAAAATTATTGTGCTGACAAACAAAAATAGCAGATCGTTTTGTCAGTGTTTTAAAAGTTAAGTTTCTCGTGCTGACCAGCCTCTAAGATTTATTTGCATTTTGTTTCATCACTATTTTTATCCTTTTGATTCGCAGGAAAGTAACTCGTCTTTCGGGTTTCCTATAATTTTGTAAGGAAACTAAACTAACACAAACTAAATCCTAAGCAATAACTACTCGGCCTGAAAGTGGCAGGACTTTTTTTATTTTTTTTTATTTTTATCTCTATATTTATCCTCCTGACTCGCAGGAAAGCGACGGAGGCGCTATATATAGGGTAAGCAATTACCCCGACCTGCTTCCGGAGATGCCAAGATATTGCTGCCCGCTAGTAATTTAGTAGAGATATTGCTGTAATTTAGAACTGCTTGACAAGACCACCAAGCAGGGGAAAGTGCCGTAAAGTGTCTTTCCCAAGAACACAACAGAATGGCGCAAGTGGGTTTTGAACCGAGACCATGTTGATCATCATGTTGATCTTGCTTTTTAAAATTTTTTACATCTTTTTCTCTCTTCAAGTGTTCCTCAGAAAAACTTTTAACAAACTCGGAAATTGATTTAGCGCTAATAATAAAAGTTTATAAACTGGAATCATATTTAACTTTAGTTGACTCCTCGGTGTTCAATTTGGGTTCCGACTGACATTATTTGTTTCAATAAAATTCTGAACGAAAAAAAGCCACTCATCATATGATTTATTTTCTGACTCGCAGAACAACATCCAGGCGTTAAACTTGGGAAAACCGTTAAACGATTACCCAAAATTCTTCTGCAGCAGCCAAGATATACTGTACTGTAGATGTCCGGTTAATATTTTTATTTATGTTTACCGTTAAGTGTCTTTCCAGGGACGCAACAGAATGACGAGAGTAGAAATCGAATCTAAACCATGTCCATTACGGTTGCCTTTAAAACTATTAACAAGTGATCAAAAACTACCCCAGTATCAAAAGCAACATGCAAAAACCTACCGTATTGCCAATATTGCTAAATAGACTTTATCATCACCTCTTGCTCAACTTATCCTTTTATTGAAGTCAGGTATTAGATCTTATTAAAATTTTGACTTTATTTTATTATTGTTGTAGCTATTGCTTTCTATTGGAGCATTTTTTAAAAAATTTTCATTTTTTTCCACAACAAACATAATTTTCGGCTTGATGCATTAATGTTGAAACTTGACAAAAAAGTAGTCCTAAAGTGAAAAAAAGTTATGATAAATAATACCTATGACTTTTGGTTGTTTAGTTTGTTTGCAATCCATTATGCTTAACAAGATTAAAAAATGCTAAAGTAAAAAAAAACAAAAAGCTAATTTTGAACAAGCCCTCAAAAATAAAAGCGGTTGATGTAAATTTGTTCTATGTGCCAACATTTTTTTAAATGTGGCATAACAACTAATTTTATTTACATAAAAATATCTTGAATAAAGTTGAAACAAAGTATGCATTTGATAAGAGCCTTGACTTAGGTAGACTAGGTAAATTTATTGGTGATGCAAAAAAAATAGACCACTTTACTTGAAAGGGTAAATTGGAGCGAAGTAATTTTAAAGCATTTCAACAGGTTTTGACAATCAATATCCGCTGACCAATTTGGCTTTTGCAAAATTTCACCCAAGGTTTTATTACAAACTAGATTAAAATTACTTTTAGATTCCGGTACCAACTTTACAATTCACATCATTTCAGAAAAGTTAGAATTGCATTTTGTGATAATCTCAATTTTTAATCTACCGGTATTATACTAGTGAAACGGTTCTTTTGTCAGTGACGAAATTTTTAACCTTTCTAGCTTTTGTTGCCAACCTGTCGTGGTCTCAAGAATTGTTTTTCTCCTGTTACAGAGTTTACATATGGCATGATTAATCGGCTTCCCTTTTTCTTTTACTATACGCTGCAACCGAGTGTACTCAAAAATCTGCTTTTCTCGATCTTTTTTTCGTTGCTTATTATTTTTTCTGCTCTGCTTCGCACTTTTCTCATCTACTGTATTTTTTCTGCGGAGTTATAATGAAAGAAAATAGTGATACAATAAACAAAAGTTAAAGAATTTTTAAAAATCATCTGCAAACATAATTTAGTGTTTTTTTTCAAGAATATGAGCTTGGGAGCAAATATAATGAGTTTGAAGTTTTGCCCTTGAAAAATTGTTTTAAATGTGTTTATGATAAAAATTGTATGAAGCTCAATACAAATTTTTCGTGAAAAAATCTAATTCTAGTCTTTTCGCTCGCGGCACGCTCAATGAGAGGTAAGATAAAGACTTTATTTAATCATACCAACAATTAATGTATAACTACCAGGTTATCACAAATATCTCCAGCGCTAGTTGAAAAATAGTAAATCGAGATTGATCAAAACCATAAAGTGTATCTAATTTGTTTCGGGTCAGATCAATCAGAAAAATCAGCCTCTGTTAGCAAACTCAAAAGCGTGAATCAATCAAAGTTACATTTGATTATGCCGGTTGGATCTGCGACTTTAGAGGGCAACTGGCACTACGAATTCGGGCCTCTTAATCACTTATGCTCGAAACATTCGCACGGACACAAAGGTACAGTTACTAAGGCAACGACACGATACCATATTAATGATGTCATTTAAAATATAAACAAGAATACAGGGTAAGGTGGTCACACGCCGAAAGGATTGGCAACCATCTTGGGTACTCCATGAGTACAGCATGTGAAGTAGGAGACGGATAGAAAAAATAATAGCAAAACAGCTAATAGAACACAAAATTTGCTGTTAAACTATAACATAGAAAGTCTATGACATGTCTTGCAGTCCAATACATTTGAAGCCTGGTTCAAAATTGGCCATAGACGATGGGTTACAAGAGTCTTTTCTAATACAGGCTCGTTGATTTAAAGCAAATCGCAACCTTTTGTTTTCTTTCGCTTTTTGGTTTGAAGGGCGGCTTTTGTAGCGATTTCAAAAACCTCCCTAACTCCATCTTTGGTTCGTGCAGAGCATTCCATGTAGCTGCAGAATCAATAACAAAAGTCAGATCAAAGATTTTCTTTATTGATACAATGTAGAAACTAACGATTGATTACAAATTGATTAAACTGCTGCACTGGAGCCGAATATAGAGTGATCAAAGCTTATTCGAGCCATGCAAAGACTGGATGAAAGCAGATGAAGACTTTACCTTGTCAGCAACGTGATTGAGAGGTTAAGCGTGCTATATTGATGGTGAGCGTCATTGACACGGTCGCGGTTCAAAGCTTACTCGCGTCATTTTGTTGTGCCCTTGGGAAAACACTTTACGGCACTTCCCTCTGTTTGGCAATCTTAGCAAGCAACTTTAAATTTCAATCAAAAAAGTAAAAAAATTCAACCGGAGCGCATCCTCAAAAGCAAGTCGGGTGATCGCTTGACGATTCTCTCAAGTAAAATGCTTCTGATATTTTCCTGCCAGAGGAAAATAAATAGAGAAGATAATGCAATAATAAAAATAGTACCTGAAGGATGACCAAATTTGGTTCGGAAAATAGCCATTAGTTTAGTCCTTGATCATACTCATTTATTAATTACGGTAGATACTGTAATTATTTACGTAAAAACATAAGAGAAATATTAAAATAGATGTTAAGTAAAGCATTTGGCTTCTCAAGAGGTAAAGTGAAGTTCAGGTTACCCGTATGCACCAATCTTGTCAGCCATAGCCTGTCCTTCTTCATACGTCACCGGGTTCTGCTTCATTTTGGACAATTCCCGAATTGTAGAACTGTCATTTCTCAAATCTTTTTTGTTTCCAACCAAAATGATTGGTACGCTCGGGCAGAAGTGACGGACCTGTAAGAAAATTGATTTTTACATTTTGCTGCCACGTTTAATAAAGATAAAAACAACTAACTTAGTTGTAAGTCTGTAAACAAAAACAATCATTTTTTTATGATAAAATTAGTAAAAATCTTGGTTCGTAGAATCAACATTTAGGTAACCGAATTTTGCACAAGCACTTTAGTAATTTTGAGCACTACAAACGAACTACCGACCTATCTATTATAATTGGTGATTAAACTTTAAGTTCAGCCAATATTATTTAAATCAAACCACAAACTGCTAATTTTCAATATTTAAAATCTCAAGATTTGAAACTTATGTTAACCAATCTAGCAAGCAGCGTAGTTTCTACATATAAATTCAAATAAATTACGCTTTGTTTTAAAGAATGTTAAAGATATATTTAATAAAGCCAAGTACATAAAAATATATAGTACATTTCATGTTAATTATAAAAACATGATTATGTATATACTTCAGGAGTCCATTTCTCTGGAATATTCTCAAGAGAATCTGGACTGTCAATTGAAAAACACATTAAAATGACGTCAGTGTCTGGGTACGAAAGAGGACGGAGACGATCGTAATCTTCTTGCCCAGCAGTATCCCACAATGCTAATTCAACCTAATTCATCAGCAATATTAAAATGATTCTGCTATATCAACTAATAACTTTATTTAGTTCAGTTAACAATTACTGTATGACGGTGATAAAATGAGCGTTATACACAATATTTTAGAAGCATTCAAGTTAACTATAATTGTATAAATGCCTATTTACTTGTTTGGAGTCGACTTCAATATCTGCAACATAGTTTTCAAACACAGTGGGAACGTAAACTTCAGGAAATTGATCTTTACTAAAAACAATAAGAAGGCAAGTTTTCCCACATGCACCATCACCAACTATGACTAGCTTTTTGCGAATCGATGCCATTGGATTGAAGTGTAATAATCAAAAATTTTTAGGTATATTAAAAATTATGTATTTGTTAGCTCCAAAAATCTAAAAAAAAGCAAGGATTAAATTAACATATTGATCAATATCAAAACTGAAATACAGGTAGAAAGCTCAATCGAATTTGTAATAAACATAGATAATTGAAGCAAGGCTTCTAGAAAAAAATACTAACTTTAATATTTTGATAAGCAAATAAAAATCTTATAAGATCGTATAGTTGCAAACAACTAATATCTTTCTGCTCTGTTTAGTACATAAACTCGTCACAAAAAAAAGAATATTCACATTTAGGGTTATTTTTAAAAAATATCAACATTTTTAGTCCTGTTTCATTGCTTGTACAGGGTCCTCCAGCGAAGTGTAGACTTATATATTACATTAATTTAAAAACGAAAAGGGCAATGAAATTTTTTTTGAAAATTAAAGCTAAATGTATAATCTTCAATATTGAATTCAGTTTATTCAATATATCACGGCGGAGGCCCTTTTCAATGATAACACGGCGGAGGCGAGAGATAACTTGGTCACACGTGGCACGAGTAGTTTTGCTTTCTATTTTTGCCCAAGATTCTTTCAATTTCTTCTTCAATTTTTCGACATTTGAATGTCACACAGCGCAGGCCTTTTTCTCCAAGATGGACCATATCCCAAAGTCCATCAGATTAAGATCAGAAGAAGGGGGCCAGAGTTCCTTTGAAAAAAAGGACTTACTAAGTTGTCCTTGCACCAGGCTTGAACCATTTTGGCTGTGTGAGCAGTTGTCCCATTTTGCTGTAGTGTCACCGCTTGATTTCCAGGCAATGAATTTATCCATGGAAGAACCCTGTTCTTCAACATGTCCATGTAAACGTGCTGATTGACTTTTACGCCATCTTGGACAAAAATTAACGGAGTTTTCAGACCATTCGACGTAACTCCCGCCCACACCATCACCGATGCGGGTTTTTGCCTTCTTAAGGAAGTTCGAAGTTCAACAGGTACAGACTCTTTGTTTTTCGTCCAAATACGATCATTCTGCGGATTGTGTATCGCTTGGATAGTAAACAGCTTTTCATCAGTCCAGAGAATTGTCGGCTGCGTGTCATCAAGAAGTCTGTTCAGAAGCAATTTTGCCCTTTCGAATCTCTTCTTTTTTGTGGCAGCCGAGAGAAGTTGTCTTTTCGTAATTTTGTAGGCCTTTAACTGAAGATCATTTTTAAGTCTCCGCATAGTCAATGGACTCACATTGGCCTCCTGAGCAAGTTTTGTGACACTTCTTGCAGGATTTTGTCTCAACTTTTCTCTGACATTTTTTACGAGTTTTTTTGTTCTCGAGGGCTTTTCTGGGGTACTCCTAACTCTAGGCTGAGTGCTACCAGTTTCCTTAAACCGTTTGACTGCCTTGCAGATGCCAGACCAACTCTCAGATCCTTTGAGCAGCTTAAATATTTCAGAAGCCTTCTTTCCCTCCCGATAAAGTTTTTCAATGGCGGTATTCATTGTTTTTAGATGCTAAAACTAAACAAAGTTTAAGAAATTTTTTCTACACATTAGTAAATAGATATGTAATACTACATATCTGCAAAAAACAGAGCATAAAGTAATTCATAAATACTCTAGAAATCTATCTAAAAATTAGTCTACACTTGGGTGGAGGACATATCTGCAAAGAGCATAAAGTAATCTATAAATACTTTACAAATCTATCTAAAAATTAGTCTACACTTGGGTGGAGGACCCTGTATAACACGTACATACAAATAAAAAGTTGAGTAGACCTGATTAATACAGTGTATTTGAATGATACAAACCATTAAAATAGCAAAAATTGAAGTTTAATTTCAGAATCTTATGCAACAAGGTTTGCTTCTATCTTTGCCAGTTGATTACATTACAACTTAACCTTTAAAGAACTTGTTTTCTCAGACTTGCAATTTTTAAGCTGCTAGTTGCTTTTACAAGCATCTTTTAATTCTAAAAGATTAATTCTAAACAAGTACTGGTCAACACAGCATTGATAACGCCCTATGGGAGAAAACAGTGACAATGTCTGCTTTAATTGAAGTTCTCAAGCCATTGTAAGCTTAATGAGATAATTTTTGTTTTGCAGTACATGGTCAACACTTCAACTGTGCTTAGATGCAAACTCTTCATCATGATGCTTAATTGTTCACAAGACTGCAGTAACTTTGTTTTTTCTGACTAATCTTGTTTGTTGCAAGTACTAAGTATTTTTTAGACATTTTATGGCAAAACTTATGCAATTGATTGAATGTACCATACAATGAAATGGGAAACAAATTGTACAAAGCATCTGCCAGTCAGTTGAAACACATTTCTTTTGTGAGGGGCTTGGAACTAACTAATGTACTTTTATATTGTTAAAAATACTTTGGTTCTCTTTTTTAAATTTGTAACTAACAAAATTATTCATATGTTTGAGCAATATGCAAAAGACCAATTCTGTCTGTAGACTTGTTATATTATTTTTTAAAGTTGCAATGCAGCTGCTTGTATTGTTTCTTGTATAAATGACTACACTACAAAAAACTCTTCAAAACAAAATGAAAAGTTTTTTTTCGTTTCTAACTAGGGTTTAAACATTCCAACTTTCCAGTTTTGCAAATTTCCAGGATTAAGTGCCTTCTTGCATTTTCCACTTTTTGGTTTAAGCCAAAAAAAAATTCTCATTTTTCTCCTGATGATAAATATAGAAAATATGTTTACTTTTATAATTTCTTTCTTTTAAATTTGATTAAAACTCTTATTACAGCCAAAGAGTGATCTTATTGTCATTTTATTTGGCTAGTTATTTTCATCATTTGATTATATTGTTGTCTTTTATTCTCTTGAATTTGACTTTATATTTAAAAATCACTGTTCTAATGGTGACAACATAATAACTATTATTTTCAACTGGGCTATTTTTAATAATTTGTTTAAAGTTAGTAAATTACAATTAAAGGCATTTATGTTGTCCTGCCAATTTTACATGTTTTGCACAAAATGCCTGTTTTTTTCCAAGATCCTGAAATTGGGTTTGATTGTTCAAATCTTTCCGTATCTGTTTCAAAACCTGAAAATTAAAAACCTTATTTCTAACCAACTATTTTAAACTACTATTCTTAATATGATTATTGTGGTAAATAATTCTCTTCAAATTTTCCATACTACACATTTAATTGTATATACAAAGTGTGCATGGAATTGGCAGTGTGCTATTTCATGCATAGACCGACAGATACAAAATTTATTTTGCCTAAAACTATACAAAACTATCATGCATTTGTTGCATAGTCACTTATAGGCCACCAGAAAAAAAAAAGTAAATACTAAAAAAGCTATAATATCGAATAAACACAACGAAACACACACCAAGAAAAAATATTAAGTTAACACTAAAAAAGCTACTGAATAGACAAAGCAACTTTTCTCTATCTTGCAAGTTGTGTAAATACTTTTTTTGGTCTACAATTGACAATAAAAGTGAAATACTTGTTTAATGTTAATGAAGATAAAACAAAAAAGGTCTGGACATGATGGATCACATAAAAAAACGTCTCTCCAGTAACTACCGTTTTTCTTAAATCAAAAAAATATATTGTGGACTGCACCTAATTTTTTAATTTTGGGATGTGGCCTGCAAGTGCAATCAGATTAATCACTAGTGAACTAGATTTTCGGAACATGATTGTATGCTTACTTTGCTTTGTAACAATAAAATTTTTAATTGAATTTAGTTTTTTACTTTTACAAAACAAAGTAATGAATGTATAAATAATTCTGATTAAAACACTTAATATTTACTGTTTTGATCTTTAGGACCTTGTCAGCGCTATGGTGACCAGTACTTTTAAATTAAATCTGTGTTTCTAAAATTAATCTTTCAAATTCAAATTTATTCAAAATTAGATCAACTTTAAGGTTCTCTCTGGAAAGAAATTTATATAATTTAAGTTTAAAAAGAATGAAATTGATTTTATTAATAATATGCAAGGTTTGTAATAATAAGCAATTGTATGCATATATCGGTTTAATATTGTGAAAGCAGAAAATATTAAATACTTTTTTTTGTTGACTAGTTGATCTTTTCTTTTGATTGGAAGCATTACAAAAATAAATAATTATATTTCTGCAGAAGCAGTAATATTAGTTTTCATATACTGTATCACTTAGTTTTTACAGGGTGAACACACCAAGTGTAGACTCATTTAAAACCATCTTGTGAATTATAGAAGCCATCGTTTAAAGTAAGGGCTTAAAATAAAGGTATACAAATACACTTTCAGATTTATCAACATTTATTTGAAATAACCCCCTTTTGCACAAATCAAACATCAAAGTCTGTCAATAACCTGATGTTGCATGCAGAGTTTCTGGAGATATTTCATTCCAGCTTTTCTTCAATGAGTACTTCAAAGCATCAATATTCTTATGAGAAGTTGCACAGGCTTTGTGGTCCAACATAGACCAGACTCCAAAGTCCAGCAGGTTTAAATCTGGTGAGGAAGGGGGCCAAAACTCCTTTGACCAAAAAATCGTAAAATTCTCTTACATCAGCTCTGAACTGTTTTGGCAGTATGGGATGTTGCCCCATCCTGCTGCAATGTCACACCACTATTTCCCATATGTTTTTTAATGAACAGCAGCACTTCATCTTTCAACATGGCCAGATAAATGTGCTGATTAATTTTTACACCCCCTTCAATAAAGATAAGGGGTGCTTTTTGGCCACATGATGTCACACCATCCCACACCATAATTGAAGCAGGTTTTTGATGTCTGAATGCTATCCGTTGTTCTACAGAAATGTTCTCAACATTCTTAGCCCAAGTCCAGTCATTCTGTGTATTGTGGACTGCTTCAACCGTGAACAACTTTTCATCAGTCCAAAAAACAGGGGCTGTGTGCAGTCTCCAGAAACTCTGCATGCAACATGTTCTCAGGTTATTGACAGACTTCGATGTATGATTCATGCAAAAAGCGGGTTATTTCAAATAAATGTTGATAAATCTGAAAGTGTATTTGTGTACCTTTATTTTAAGCCCTTACTTTAAACGATGGCTTCTATAATTTACGAGATATATGGTTTTAAATGAGTCTAAACTTGGTGTGTTCACCCTGTATAAAATGGTGTATTCTGCAAGAAATTATTATTACCTATTACAAATTATTATTACCTATTACAAATCATTAAAATTGAGTTTGCAACAGATGAGCAAAACTTTATTGCTGCTCATTTTCAGAATTACTGGTAAATTGTAAAAAGTTTGGTAATCTAAAACACTAAACTACAATTTCCTTTCAAAAAACGTGTCAATTGTATATAAAAACTTAATTTAAAATATGCAGTAGTTTCAACCACACATTTTTATATGTGGGTAAAAATTATGCCATTAACGAAGTGATGCAGAAAATAGTTTCTATTTATCATCATCCTCTTAATATTATTTCCACTGCAGGAGAAAAGCCTTCCCCAAATTCTTGGTAAAGACTCAATTAGGTCTATTTAGAGTTAAATTTATACAGTCTGCCAGTTCATCTTGTTTGTGGTTTGCCTCTATTTCTTTTTCTGTCGTATGGTATCCATTCTGTTACTTTATTGGTCCTTCTATTGTCATATGTTCTTGTGATATGCCCAGCCAATTTCCATTTTAATTTTTTAGTTGCTTTAACAATATCTTGTAATTTTGTTTGTTTTCTGATACATTCTGCTGTTTTTTTTACCTTTCCAGTTAATACCAAGAATTTTCTTTTCATGAGTTTGATTGTTTGTTTTTTATTTAAATTCCAAGTTTGTGGTACTGGTAAGATACACTGATTATAAACTTTTCGTTTTAAAGATAAAGACAATTTGTTTAAAAAAACGAATTTTGCTCTGCCAAAGGCTTGCCAGCCAAGAGCAATTCAGCTTTAAATTTCTAATTCTTTGTCAGGTAAGATTGTTACAATTTGGACAAAATATATATATTTTTTTTATAGATTCAAGCATAGTAATTTCTTTCAAACCTAAGATTTGCTGATGACATTCCTTTTTTGTCAACTTCCTTAACCAACTACGCTGAAAGCAAAGCAATTGGACTTCAGATGAACAGAACAAAAATGAAAGTGGTGTTTAATCGATACACTACCCCAAAACAAAATATTACAATAGACAATGTTATACTTGAATCTAACATTGTCTATCTGTAACACGTCATTAACAAATCTTAGGTTTGAAAGAAATTTACTATCAATTTTCTATTTATAAGCTTGTTTATTAAAGTGTTGTAAAATGCAGATAAAAGCATCTATTAATAGCAGTAAAATGCATAGCTTAGAAAAAAATGATAGAATTAGTAATGTAAATTGTCATCATACATCCATGTATATAAATTGAGTCTTTCAGTAAATCAAAATTATTTGGATTTTTTTTTAGAGATGATTTTAACTTTTGGCCTCTCAGACAAGCAGACTACAGAATACTTTCTACTTTTTTGAAATTTAATTATTTACTTATTTTTTTGATTTTAAAAAATTTGCAATTAGAATCTTGGAGCAGCCCTTCCTTAAATTCTTAAAGAAATTAATCTAGATTCCCACTTTTGGGTTACCTCTGCTATTTCCAAAAACAAGCTGTACCAGTTTTGCATGCATATGACATGGTAATATTTGTTCTGATAAATGTCATTGGGTATGATTTAACTTTGTTTTTTCTGGAACTGGGGTATTGTGAGGTAATGGTAGTGTGAATGTGTATGAGGTTTTCTCTATATTATCTGGGGAGATCTGAGTATGCATTAAGATCATGTAAAGGGTGTGTTTGTGTTTGTAAAACTACAATTGAAGATTTAAAAAAAACTACAGTTTCTTAGATCACCAAAGTTCTACTAAGGCAAATATGGAGCCAAGCATTATAGTGCACAATATGTACCATGAAAAACAAAACACATATATATTAATCTTTTAAAACAATTAAATTGCAGCTGTTAACAGGTTTGTGTAAACTTAAAAAATTTTTTGGAGTATTATACTACAATATTTATGCAATGCAATGTATTGCTAGAAACTGTTTAAATAACAAATATATACTGTATATACTCATATATAAGCAGACTTTAAAACTTTTTTTAAAAAATTATCAAATTAGGGGGCCAGCTTATACACACATAAATCCAATCTCACATAAACGAAATGACATAACACCACTTCTGAGATGATGCAATATCACTGATATTACCATTCAGTCATACATACAGCCAAAAAAATTGAGACTGCACTAAATAAGGTTAATTCTGACAAACTAAAACTCTATTTTAACATTAATTTTAACTGTACCTCAAACTACATCATAATCATGTTAAATAAAATATGTGAGTTTTGAAAAGTTGGCTTATATGCGAGTTTTTGCAAAATTCCTCATTTCAGGGCAATTTTTTTAAAGGTCAGCTTATATGCAAGATCAGCTTATATGTGAGTATATACAGTAGTTAAGGTATGATTTCACAAAATGCAAAAATAAGGTTCAGGTTTCCTTTGTTGTCATAATCAAAACTTTAAACTGGACCAGTGGCACAACCAGGGGGCTGATTTGGAGATCATGTCAGCCCCCTTTTAAACATTTTTGTCAGCCCCTTTTTCACCTGATATCAGTCCTTTTTGCACACTGATATGTAACAAGATAAAAACTTTAAATGCTAATAAGTGATGTTTTGTACCAATTTAACTATAGTAATTGGTTTTCATTTTTTTTCTTCTCTAAGAATAGAGACAAGCGCTTTTTTGCTATGCTTTTTCAGTGTTTTTTCTGAACATTGTTTAAATTTTTTGCAAAAATAGCTTAAAATTTTAAGCGATTTTGACATGATGTCCAAAAAAATTTCATTGGTTTGTTTAAAAGTATGATCTATAATTGTGTTTGCTGTTTTTAGTAACTAGTACATAGAAGAAAAAATTTCAAGTGATGCTTTAACTATACACTAAACATTGTTCATTCTATGTCCAATTTCCCAATCAAAACACAGTGAATGAGTTTTAATTGCCAAAACAATGGAGAAAATTGTTATTTACATTTTACTGCATTTAAAAAGAAACATAAAACTTTAGTCAAATTTGCTGCTTGCGTGCTGGATCTGGCACCAATGGCCTTGTTGAGGCCTGGACAACAGTCATTTTATTCCAATTTCTTTTATCTATGAAATATCTAGTAATCCTAGCTTTTATTATAATATCATACTCATCTTTTGTGACATAGTTTGCATAACATCTTTAAAAAATCTGCAAAAATTAATTGTTTATATTATCCAAACTTGAAATTATATCTATACAAAAAACTTTGACAACTTGAAACTGCATTTCTGTAAAATTTTAAGCAACCTACAGTTCTTTGACGTTGTTCCTGCTCATACTGATTTTGTTAACTGAAATAACTAAGAGCTAATAAAATAAACAAAACTTAGCTTGAATGATTAGCAGCATTACTTGGCTTTTAGATATTGAGCTTAGGGTTTATTTCCACTATGAGTGTGAAACAGATTTGTTTTTTCTATTGACTTTTTTCTTTTTGTGCTTAAAATCTAAGCAAGTGTTAAGCAAAGCAAAAGAATCGATAAAACAAACAAAGAATGCTCCATTCCATGCTTGTAGCAAAAACAAGCTCTTAAAGCTGCAAAAATAATGTCACCAACAAGACACATGATGTGATCGTGACATGTCAAAAAATGTGATGGTGCAAAGCATAGCTCTTGGAACTTATTAAACTAAGTGTTTGTTATAAAAAAGTGGAGGGGGTGAAGCCCCCCACACTTGGAAACATGTTGGAATTGTGTCAGCCCCATTTTTTTAGGCTGGGTGTGCCTTTAAACTGGACCAAAAGCTTTACCTTTTTCAGGTATGTTATTTTTATTTTTGTAGTTAAAAAACCATTTCCTACTAACAATGATGTAGTTGTGACATACACGAGTTTGAGTTGATAAGCTTAGATTCTTTGACTGAAAAAAAACTGCAGGTATTTGAAATGTAAGCCTAAATAATTGAACCATTTTCTTTGTTTAACCTGTTTCCTTTGCAAAATAGGACTTGTGGAATGCCAATAACATGAACTTTTCTTGTCTTTTCAAAAAGACTGTAACTGTTCTTTGTTAGTGAAACTAACCTGAAATCCTCCCTAAAGCACCAGGAGGAAAAGAAAAACAAAAAAAAAGGATCTTTCAAAAAACGATAGAAATCACAGGGAAGAGTCTGGGTTAGTTTCACTAACAAAAATCACTCACAGTGACTTCTTGAAGCAATTTAAGTTTCTAAATACTGTATGAAACAAATATGTACAGAATCATAATGGTGTAAAATTGCATGGTAATTGAATAATAAAAATTTTATTAAATTATTTTTAGTATCCATTTGTTATATAACTTGGTCAGTTAAGCTAAATTCCAATCTTTGACTAGCTGTGTCACCCATCACTATTAATATATGGACTAGCCATGCAATGATTATATAATCTTCAATTTGACTATTTTCCTTGTGATATTTTATATATTCTTCTTTCTTTTTCTTTCTCATTACATTTTATCTGATCAAGGGCTTGCAGCCATACATTCTACCATACTGTTTCTGCATTTTTCTAATTATTTTCTGCATGTTTTAATATCTGACGTAGTGCTGCTTCTTTCTTTTATGCATCTTTTTTAATACTTGATGATTTTTTTTGTGCAAACTATTCAATAATGATCGAGAATATAAATAAACGATTTATATGTCTAAACAACATAAAAATAATTTTTATTGTCTGTATTAACTATCTATACCTTAAAAAAATAAACCAGTAATTGTTAATATGAAAACATTTAAATAATAGTTATAAATAACAATAGATATTATTGCTTTTAAAAACAAAATTAAGGAATATGAAAATTACATAGCTTCAAATATTAAAATATTCAAAAACACATAATTTTATATATTTAAGTTATATGATTTTTTCCATTATAAGTTAAAAAATCATATAAATGTAATTTAATCCTTAACACTGCTTAGAAAAATTGAAAATAAAACAGCCCAAAATGTCCTGTTTTGAAATATAGGACCAGAGTAAAGATTTATTATGTTAAAAAATATTTTATAAGAATATGGTAATGATTTAATATGTAATCTTATTTAGTTTTTAAAATATTAATTTTTAATGATTAATATTTGAACAGTTTTTTGAAAACATTTAGTTATTAATTCAGAAGATCACATCAAAAGTAACAAATTCTTTAATGGCAAAAATTTATAAAATAACTATGTATGCTTAATTTATGTCTATTTGCAAATATAAAGCAATTGAAACATATAATTCATTTTCACAGAAGGCCAATAAGCATAGGTAATTGACAAATACATAGGTAAAAAGATAGATTAATAATACACTGGTAGCTAAGTTATTAAAACTAAACTGAAAATGTTATTATTTCATTGGAGATTGACCTTAATACTGGTACATTTTGCAAAATAATAATATATTCACAAGCTGTTTCACTTTAACTAATTAAATTAGATTAGCCATAAATAGTACTTTTTTAATTTTAAGAAAAATAACCTTGCATTGTTCTAAAAAAACAATAAAATCGTTCAATAATATTATTTATGGTTATTAAAAAATCATTTTCTCACTAAATCATTTTAAATATACTTTCTAAAAAGTAATTTAACGCACAGAAAATAAACTGAAATTAAAAAAAAATTAAAGGCATTCATACTATCTAAGACCGAATCACTAGCAACAACTAAACAAACAAAATTGCACCTAAAAACTAAATTAACTTTTAATTATCGAAATATTCAGAACCACACCTTACCATCGCTAGACTGGACAAAACGGAAGTAACGACACAGTCATAAAGGACATGACGTAATTCTAAAAAAAAAATATTTATTTTAAGTTTTGTTAAGGAATTATAATTTTGGCAGGGAATAAATTTTCTTTAACCATATTGTTGCGATGCTCAGCAGCACAACTAAATTCATAAATTTTTATTTTCGAACGTTTTCGGCTTCTTAAGCCCTTTTCAAGAAAACTTACACTTAAATAAAATTAACAAAATTGGTGAAAACAACGAAAACCAATTATCTATGCATAAATGACTCCACACTGCGACAAACAAGTTAAAGCAAACAAGAATTACAAACATAATACAAAGCTAATTTTCATTTTCATGATATCACTCAAAAAATCAAAACAATTTGAAACTTTAAACCAAGGAAATTTAAAAAAATTAAAAAACACTTAATACAAATGAAGAACGATTTGCATAAAGTTGACGATTTAAACCAGGATTACGCTTTTTAATAAATAATGCTTCGTGTATTTTTGTGTGAAATTCCGATTTACACTTTTTTATTATTTTCAAGCAATTTGAATTTAATTTGATAGAAGAACAAACATTGCAACACATTATGTGATTTTTTATTGCACGTGATGCTTGATAGTTGAAGTCCAAATGCTCCCTAGCTTTAGTGCTCAAATGTGCTTTAACATACCGATGTATGTCAAGTTTGCGTCACGCGAACATGTAAATTCATAAATGACACTTTATCAAAGACTCAAAGGAGTCCTGGACTTCAACTGAAAGTAATTTCCACTTTCAAATGTTTTATAGACAGGACAAACTTTCACGTGAGTATCGCAACAATATGTTAAGGAATTATTGGTGAAAAGCAAAAACTCAACTATTTCATGCCAGAGAGTTTAGAAAAAGCAAGCTGAAAAATTTTTTAAAATATTAAAATTCAAAATAAGAAATAAAAAAGTGTTTTTTATTAGAAAAATGAAAATTGTAATCTGTCCTGTAGGTCATATTTTTTTAAATTTATTCATTGCCTTTTTGTTTCTTTTAATAAATTCAAAAACGATGACAAACTTTTTGTCTATAGCTATAAACAAAAAGCAACGATAATTACATATTTATTTCACTGAGCTAAAATAGATTTTTTGTAAGGTTTTACCACAATGTTTAATGTTTTTTTATTCTTCGATTAACTTCTAAGCCCGTAGCCGTACAAGCTGGTAGGGCAGAATACATTTAAAAATATAATAACAATTTAGAAATTTAAGTGTTGAAATAATTAATTTTTCTCCATAAAAGACAATTTTATGATTGAATTTGCTGTTTAGCACATTGAAATAAATTATTTGGACGTAAAATTATAACTTAATTCCTCTCTTTAGAGAAACACTTTTACGGGTGCATATTTTGCCTCGAAACATACTCAAAGCCCAAAAATCAAATTGTTCTCGGATATTATTTTTGTTATTGAACGTGATAAGATGGCAACGATTCCCATATTGACCCTAATTTGTAAGGCTGTATTTGTAGTCAAAGAATATCTAATGGACGTCAACTGGCTTGTTTCCTAAAGGGTTAATTGGTAAATAGCTGCATACTAAAAATCTTTGAAGTGGAGATATTTCTGGTCAATATATAGGTTTTAAAAAGCTAAAAATAAAATCTATTCACCACAAAGTTATTTAGGAGTGAATTGTAAAACCAAGCTTGTATATTTAAACAAAGTTTAATGAATGAATTAGTCGGCAGCGTGGTCGAGTGGTTAAAGCACCGGACTGATGATCAACATGGTCTCGGTTCAAAACCCACTTGTCCATTCTGTTGTGTTCTTGGGAAAGACACTTTACGGCACTTTCCCCTGCTTGGTGGTCTTGACAAGCAGTTCTAAATTACAGTTCTCTACTAAATTACTGGCGGACAGCAATATCTTGGCATCTCTGGAAGCAGGTCGGGGCAATTGCTTACCCTATATATAGCGCCTCCGTCGCTTTCCTGCGAGTCAGGAGGATAAATATAGAGATAAAAATAAATAAATAAATGTGTAATAATGAGTTTGCGAGCCCCAAAAGTCCAAGCAATTTTTTGTAATTCTATTTTTGATAACAAGTTTTTTGACTTTTAAGCTCCTACTTAAACTTAAGAAAGGTTTTAAAACTTTTTTATAGTGGTATGTGCATGCATTTGTTAGATCCCTTTTGGACTGGCAACTTGCACGTAAATATTTTTGTTTTTACGTTTCAAACTTACACAATTTTTTAGTTTTGGTTATCCACGAAGAGTCTTTTTACTGAGTTTTATAGATCAAAATATTTAAGAAAGGTTTTAAAACTTTTTTATAGTGGTATGTGCATGCATTTGTTGGATCCCTTTTGGACTGGCAACTTGCACGTAAATATTTTTATTTTTACGCTTCAAACTTACACAATTTTTTAGTTTTAGTTATCCACGAAGAGTCTTTTTACTGAGTTTTATAGATCAAAATATTGTTAAAATTTTATCCTTTTAAATTTTATGTAACAAAACTTAATTTTCGCCTATTTCTTAAATTTTTTGAGCAGCTATGAATAGTTAGGCCTATATTATTTGGTTTCCCCATTTTATAATATGTATTCTAAAACTTCTGGGACTGAAAGCCCCCCAGTCTCAATCTTTTTGCTTTTTTTTACAATTTTCAAATAGGCAATATACGAATTTTACATGTTTTACAATAGTTTACCAAATTTCGAACCTCTCCTAAAAACTTTTAGTACCCCCACCCTGGGTCGCGCAATTTTTAATTTAAAAATTTTTGATCTATAGGGTAGAAATGCTTATCGATTAAAATTTGTAAAAAAATAAATAGTCTTGCTATTGTTATGTAAGTGAAAAGAATGTGTGTCTCTAGATGCTTGTTATGAAAAGTCTTTTTCATGGCTGAGTAATCAAAGTGTACCGTAGGCCTATTGATGGCGAAGATGATGGGTCGGGTACGCTTCGATGCCGCCGACTCGATGCCAGGCCAACTCGATGCCAAGCCAACTTTTAACAGTTTAACTTTCAAATTGTTGTTTACTAACCCTAACCCTAACCCTAACCCTAACCCCAACCAGTTGCCTGGCATCGAGTTGGCGGCGTCGAGTTGGCGGCATCGAGTTGGGCCATTTCCAAGGTGATGAATCAAGGCCACCTAGAAAGGTGACGGCCTCGGATGAACACGGTCGCGGTTCAAAATCTACGGCTTCATTCCGTTATAAATTTAATTTAAATTTCTCTCTTTTTCGAAGCGATTTGTAACAATGCTTTGATTATACAATTTTGTCAGCAGCTTTAGTGTTTCAATAGCAATTTAGGTTGATTGATTTTGCAAGTTTGTTTGCCAGCGTGTAAGATAAAAGAAATCGTTTATAGGCCTATAATGTCTTATGAATTGTGCCTAAATGAATTCAATTGTTAAAAAATAGTGACATTTCGTTCCATTACAATCGGTTGGAGTAAACGGTAGATTATTACTGAAGCTTATTATTCTATTGGCCTAATACATAATTTTATCTACTTACCAGGGATAACTTGAGTAATCTCTGCCATAACTCAGTAGCGAACATTAGTAAAAAAAACTTTGTAATGCGGCAAGCACAACAAAAAAGCTGTTCATCCCTGTACTAAAATATTCGACAAAGTTAAAACTAATCATCATAGTTTTAACATCTGATATTTGTAGATAAGTTTGTTTTGTTATCTTTGGTGCGTCTACATTTCAATTAATCTTTCGCTTTATTGCTTTAGCATGCTATAGGCCTGTATTTGAAACTGCGCTTTTTTATTCGGTCCACATGGGCAATTTTTGCTTTATTTAATTGCCTAAAAAGGCGTTTATGACGTCTCCAGTTGTTTTTTGCCCTCAAAAGTGACCAAACAGATTGCGGCAACTTTAAATACAAATTTGTTATTCATCTCGGCCGATATAAATAAACCAAAAATTAAAATCAGAGCTTCTGAAAAAGTTCCGGTTCAGTTTAGGTTTGGAAAAGTTATTTTTTACGGGTTCAATTCCACGAAATACTTTGAGATTGTAATTTGGGCAATCGTCCTTAACATTTGAGCAAAATTGCATTGCTTCCCAAATATTTTTGGGCATGACTTAATTGAAATACTATTTTGGTATTAGGTCTTTGTATTCTTATTGCTAGTAATGATTTGAGCCAATATTTTGCAACTTGTTTTGTCTTATTGGATAGATGGCAGAGTTCCAAGCAACTTTTAAAATTGAAAAACGTTTACAGAAGTTTTGCATAAAAAAATCTTAAGATATCTGAAAGATTGTAGATTTTTTGTTCGTCAGCAGCGTCGTCGTCAGCGTGGTCGAGTGGTTGAAGCGCCGTGCTTATGATCAACATGGTCTCGGTTCAAAACCCACTCGTGCCATTTTGTTGTGTCCTTGGGAAAGACACTATACGGCACTTTCCCTGCTTTGGTGATCTGACAAGCAGTTCCAAATTACAGTCATATCTCTACAAAAATTACAAGCGGATAGCAATATCTTGGCATCTCCGAAAGCAGGTTCGGGGTAGTTGCCAACCTTATAGCGCCTCCGTTGGTTACTTTTGAGTCAGGAGGAGAAATATAGAGATAAATAAATAAATAGTTTTTAACTTTGTGATAAAAAAGCTTTTTAAAGGTGAGATCGAGTAATAGGTTTAAATTTACATTATGTTTAAAACCAAGGCAAAAAAATACTTTTTGTCAAATAAGTTTTAAAAATAAGTTAATTTTTGCTGGCTTTTGTTTGCTGATTGGACTCTGTCCTATATAAAGGAAATGAGGGACCAATGGATCAAAAACAACAGTTTGGCCGCTAGCACACAAGTTTGAGTCTGAAAAAAAACATTTTTCTAAACAAAAATCAACAATCACATTTACCCAATATTTAGCAATTAGCAATGCATACCCAATATTTAGCAATTACTCGGATAAATAAAAAATAATTAACAAAAAAAGAATTACTAAAAGTTAATCCGCTGGTTTCTTTAATAAGAGACCAATAAATTACATGGCTGAGATTTTTGGATCATAGTTAAGAATGCTTTTTTGGAGAGTCTAGATTTTTTTTAATTTCGTAGAACTAAAAATTGTGTAAACCTCATAAACGTATGGCGATGAATATTGGAAAGCAATTTTTATTTATTAAAGGTAGTTATGGTTTATAAAAATTGCGGGTGTTTTTTATTTTTTTTTATTTTAATCTCTATATTTATCCTCCTGACTCGCAGGAAAGCGACGGAGGTGCTATACATAGGGTAGGCAATTACCCCGACCTGCTTCCGGAGATGCCAAGATATTGCTGTCCGCTTGTAATTTAGTAGAGATATTACTGTAATTTAGAACTGCTTGTCAAGACCACCAAGCAGGGGAAAGTGCCGTAAAGTGTTTTGCCCAAGAACACAACAGAATGGCGCAAGTGGGTTTTGAACCGAGACCATGTTGATCATCAGTCCGGTGCGTTAACCACTCGACCACGCTGCCGACGGTGCAGGTGCTTTTAACTAAAATTGGAAAAAAACTGGCAATAACCCAGCCATCGGGGACACATTTCAGTGTTTCCTGATGCCGGTCAAAGCTCGGATGAGAGTTGCGGCAGGAAGGGCATCCGGGGTAAAACTTTTTTGCCAAAACATATGATGCGTTGTGATGATGATGAATCCATACCAGATCGGTCGAAGCCCAGGTTACTAACGACCGCCGCAGGTGTTGCACGGCAGGGCACCTGTTAAAATTATGCTACTGCTGGGTTTAATGAAAACAAGAGCAGAAAGAGAGAAGGAAGGCGAGTGAAGAGGCAGAGGGAACTATATGGAAGGGGAGATGCACACTCATAAGGTTGGGTACTTTAAATATAGGAACAATGACTGGAAGGGGGAGAGAGCTGGCAGACATGATGGTGAGAAGGAATGTAGATATACTGTGCCTACAGAAAACAAAGTAGAAAGGGAGTAAAGCGAGGAGCATTGGAGGTGGCTGCAAACTATTCTACAATGGAGCTAATGGAAGAAGAAATGGGATAGGGTAGTGGTGAGGAAAGAGTTGGTTGAAAGTGTCTTGCAGGTGAAGAGGGTGTCAAACAGACTAACGGCCATCAACTGGGGGTAAAAGGGTCGATACTAAGCATGGTAAGCGCGTATGCTCCACAGGTTTGCAACAGCATGGAGGAGAAAAATGATTTTTGGCGAGACTTGGATGGGTTGATAGAAAGTATATCAAAAGAGGAAAGGATAGTTTTTGGTGCGGACCTAAATGGACATGTGGGCAAAGGAAACATAGGGGATGACGAAATAATGGGGAAGTACGGTGCTGGAACGAGAAATAAGGAAGGATTGATGGTTGTGTATTTTGTGAAAAGGATGAATTCGGCAATTGTCAACACTTAATTATTTCAAGAAGAAAGATGAACACAGGATGACGTATAAAAGTGACGGAAAAAATACCCAAGTAGATTATGTGATGTGCAGAAGGAGGGAGCTGAAGGAAATATGCGATTGTAAGGTAATGGTGAATGATTGCGTCGCAAAGCAGCACCGTATGATGGTATGCAAAATGGTTCTCATGCTGAAAAAAAAGGCAGAGAAAGTAAAGCTAAAGATAAGGAGACAAGCTGTCAAGAAGCGTTTAGACAGGAGGTGACCAGGATTTTGGGAGGCGAGGATGGGTTACTTGATGAGTGGGACAAAACAGCAGAAATTCTAAGAAAAACAGCTGAGACTGTGCTGGGAGTGACATCTGGGAAACAAAAAGGAGATAGGGAGACATGGTGGTGGAATGAAGAAGTACAGGATAGCATAATAGAAAAGAAAGAAGCGAAGAAAGTATAGGATAAAATAAGAGATTAAAATAGTAAAAAGATCTGCAAAGAAAAGAAGAATAAGGCAAAGAAGGCAATTGTGATGGAAAAGGGAGAGAGTTTTTGACCTGACTGTTCAACAAACTATTAGTTGGTGAACGGATGCCAGAATAATGGAGAAGGAATTTGCTTATCCCAATTAATAATAACAAAAGGACGCACAGTGCTGTGGAAGCTACAGAGGAATAAAGGTGATGAGCCATATAATGAAGATATGGAAAAGAATTATTGAAGCCAGGCTGAGGGATAGAGTAGAGATCAGTAAACAGCAATATGGAGTTATGCCAGGAAAGGGAAAACCATCAATGCCATGTTTGCCTTAAAAATATTGATGGAAATTAAAGTACAGGAAAGGTCAAAGCGAGCTACATTGTGTATTCGTGGACCTTTGCACGACAGGGTTTCAAAAGAAGAGCTATATGGTATTGTGTACTATATGAGAAAATTAGGAATGGCAGAAAAATATGTGCGACTTGTACAGGATGTGTACGAGGGAAGCGAAACAGTGGTGAGGTGTGCAGTAGGAACTATAAAAAGTTTCAATGTCAAGATCGGACTGCACCAGGGATCAGCGTTAAGTCTGTTCCTGTTTGCAGTAATTGGATAGGCTAACGGACGAAGTAGCCTAAGGATTGAGAAAACCACCGTGAACGTTTGCTGATGATGTATAACTTGTGATTTGCGAAGAGACCAGGGAAAAAGTAGAGCGGAGACTAGAATGCTGGAGATATGCATTGAAAAGAAGAGGGATGAAAGTAAGTAGGCCAAAGAACAAATCTCTGTGAGTAAATGGAGGAAATGACAAAGAAACTGTGAAGATGGAGGAGATAAAAGTGCCAAGAGTAAAGGAATTTAAGTATTTGCGATCAACGGTGCAAGAAAGTGGTAGTTGTGAGAGGGAGATAAAGAGGAGAGTGTAGGCAGGATGGAATGGATGGAGAAAAGTATCGAGAGTTATCAGGAGAGGAGGTTACCAGCTAGAATAAAAAGTAAGCATACCATATTTTCAAAGTGGTAAGTCGGCACCTTTGTTAAAAGAAAAAATTTCATCCCTAAAATCCAAAGTTCTCTAAAAAAAGTCTTCATTTTTAATACATCTAGAGCAGGGGTGGGGAATCTTATTGCATTGGTATTGCACTGGCAGGCCAAATTCAAAGATTAAAAGTTGGTGCTGGTTGCACAAAAGTTTAGGGATCAATATAATTTTTCATCCCAATAAAATAGTGATCTCTAAAAAAAAAAGTGTTCACATGAAAGCAATCTCAAATTTCCCGCTTTTTGTCCCAAAATTATAGTGTTTTCTAATAAAAGCCGAAAATACCCGGATATATTGATTAACTGGGCGGGACCGGGACAAGGCCTAAAAATCGGGACAGTCCCGGCTAAAACGGGACGTATGGCCAGCCTAACAGTTCAGTGGTGAGACCAGCAATAGTGTATAGATTTGAGACGGTGATGGTTACTGTTCCGATGTTAAAAAGTTTTTGGAATTTTATTACTTCCACAAATTTTAGTTTTCTAAATTTTGGAAAGTTTTTGAAATTTTGTAGCAAATTTATTTAGTAACTTAGCACGTATTTAATCGTCTACCTTTTCGGCGCCTGTAAAGAAAGGCTCTCACCGATAACGCAATCTAGGTGTCTACTAAACGATAAATTTCTTAATCTTCTTGCTGGATCTGACCTTCGAACCAGCGACAGTAAAAATATAGTCTAGCTAAATCACAGCTCAGACTACCACAATATCTTCTTTATTAAGAAATATGCTCCAATCCACTTAGGAGCCCGAATAGTATAAATCAAAGCAACAGGTTAAAGCTCAATAGCTTAATTCTTCACAATCACGTAGACAACCAAAGACTTGCGTTCAAAAACTATGACTTCACACAGTTAACAATTTTCCAATTTTAAGTTACCACAACGAAACATCGAATTAATTACTGCTTTTCAGCAAAACTTATTTATACCATTCGGTAAGGTTACTCGAATGTTCTGACATTATCCAAATCACAAACAACTATTACGTCATAATCAAAACAGGTCAATCGGATAGTTCTGGAAATTACTTTAAAGTTCGTGAAATTAAGCAGTATTGCCATTTTCTTATAAATAAATGTAAAATATTTAAATTACTTATAAAACTGTTATTTCTTCGGCTATTTGAGCCGGACCAAAGCCAAATCAAAGATATTTTTTATGAGATTGTGAATCTACATAATTTGGGCGATTTTTAGGAACGGAACAGTTACAAAGAAACAAGTAGAAGAGATGGAAGGGATGGCAGAGATGAAAATGTTGAGGTTTGCTATTGGAGTGACGAGAAAAGATAAGATTAGAAATGAGTACGTCAGGGGTACAGTTAAGGTAGAGCGGTTAGGAATGAAGATGAAGGAGGGCAGGCTGAGGTGGTATGGACATGTCATGAGGAGAGACTAAAAGAATGTAGGAAGAAGGGTGACGAAAATGGAGTTACCGGGAAAGAGGAAAAGAGAAAGCCCGAAGAAAAGATTTCTGGATGTAGTGAAGAAGGATATGGGGGAAGTTGGTGGGACGGAGAAGAACATTGGAAACAGGACGCTGTGGAGGAGCGTCATACGCTGTGGCAACCCCTGATTAAAGGGAAAGACCAAAAGAAAAAGAAGTAGGAAAAAAACTGGCAATGTTCATCCGGAAATTGTATTATTTCTAAATCCTGTAACTAAGCTGCTAAAGCGCTAAGGTTGCAAATTGCACCAACGACTGCCATTGCTACGACTCGTAACAATCAGGAATTGGACGATAGAACATGCTCTGACCATGCTGCATTGCAACTGTGTTGTAGTGTAGATTTAGTGTGTCCTAATTTTTTTATGCAATTAATTGATATGTGGTTGTAGATGTTTGAAATACTGAACACCTTTGACAAGTTGGTAAATTGAGTTTTAGAGAATACGGTAATTTCACATTTGTCTTACTAGCACAGTAACTTACGGTAGAGGTAGGTTATTTGATTGGTTTCAGAATTATTCCCAGTTATATTTAATGATATGCTTTTAATCTCAATTTTTCGAAAAATAGGTTTTGCAGTTTTAATTGCCATTACATTTGATTATAATTAGCATAAAACTCTAATCTATATCCACTAATTTGCATTTATTCTTCAAAGCTTTTTGGAAACTTTTATAAGTGCTTTAGACCTGCTTTAGAATGCTAAATTATAAAAAAACACTCTAAAACATTTTAAGAAAATTGAAATAATTTAACTTTAAAATGAAAACCAATGAGTAAGGTAATAAAATTGAAAACAATTACTGAAAGGTACATGTCAAAACTTAAATTGGTTGAAGGTTTTGTATAAAAAGCTGTGATATTAAAAAAATATCAAAAATACAATTATTGTTTTCAGTACAATATATTTTAAAATTAGATGTAAGTTTATATTAAACTGAAACTTTTTAACTAAATATAAAGTTATTTAATTTTAAAAAAATCAAAAATTAAGCTAATTATTTTATGATATTTTGTAAAAAAGTAAAAAATGTTTTCAAAAAGCACAGCTTTTTGGTAAATGCTATTTTTATTTAAATTACAAATATTAGATTGTAGTATAAAATAAATTAGTTACATATTTTTTGTTGTCATGTGGTTTATATTTTGGTTCTCCTCAATTTTAGGTCACTGTAACCAATTTTTGTTCATGAAACTAACCTGGATTGCCCTGTGGCTAATATTACTTCTTGTAGAGATCTTTTTCTTGTTTTTTTTTTACATTACTGTGGTGCCATTGGGGGATTTGGGTTAGTTTTACCAAAAAATTGCTTATGGTGACTTCTTGAAAAAACTGTATATTTTTGTATACAGTTTATTGTAAGTGTAAAAAAATTCAGTTTATAAATAACTAGTTTTTTCAGAACTTAACTTGATGTGGGATACATTTAACCATTCAATGCAATTAGAAAAACAATGTAAACAAAAAAAAATTGCAAACAAACTTAGTTATTCAGACCAATTTTTTTAAAATTTAAATTATCACTAGCTGAAAAAAAAAATCCAAAAGTGGTCAAATTGGAATAACCAAATTGAATTCCATTTTTTTTATAAGCATACATTATGACTTTAGGCTAATTCATACTTAATGCTTTAAAACATATTTATAAACAATACATACTTCATTTAAAAGCTGGATGAATCAATCATATAAATTCATATAGTATGGCTTTAACAATTGTGTATTTTAAATGATTTAATTTTTCAGTTCTTGCTAAAATTTTGACATATCTTTTATATAAGTAAGTAATGAGAATTATTAATAATTTTTGTACAAAATAAAGTTGTCATATTATAATGCAGTGCTTTTCAAACTTTTTGTCACTGCGGCACACTAATAAATTTCGAGTTTGCCTGCGGCACACTTACTTCAAAAAGACGAAAGTCTACTTAATACACTTTTCAAGTTTACATACAGAAATTATATTTAATATATGATAGCAGCAACACTTAATGAAAGGGTGTGCCTACAAAATTGTTTTGATACTGGCAGTGGTGGATATTGGGTGAGGCAAATGAGGCAGTTGCCTTGGGCCCCTCCTTGAAAATACCCGTATATAGTTTCATTTTGCTGTATATCAGCATGGTCCAACTACGGGCCGGCGGAACAATTTTGCACAAGTCTTGTCAATTACAGGTAGTGGCAACCTTTTTTTTTGGAGAACACTATGATTTTGGGACGAAAATAAGAATTTTGGAGATCAATTCCAATTGAAGACCTTTTTTTTTTTTTAGAGAACACCCTGAGTTTGGGACAAAAATAAGCGTTTTTAGCCAGTTGAAGCCCGCAAAGTCGAATAATTTTGAAAAGTGGCCCACAAGAGTGCAGAAGTTGGACCACCCTGACTTAAGTCATCTGTAGACCAAGATTGTATGGCTTTCTGTGAAAACACAAAAATTTTGCGGCACACCATTTGGGAAACCCTGTTATAATGATTAAATAATCAAAAAATCAGGGCAAATTTTCATTTAAGCCATAGCTATATGATCCAATCAAGATGTCCCACTTATGAAAATTTTCAATTTCATGGTCACTTTAGTATAAAATTAATCACTAATAATACACTGTACATCGTAAATTTTTGTAGTAAAGAGCAGGGTTGGGCAAATGGCAGCTTGCAAGCTGCATGCAGCTCCCTGGACTTTTGTATGCAACCTTCTGACTAAACAATAGATTGCAATAGCAACCAACACTTCTGCATTTTTAAAATCTCACAGTGTTTATGACAACATATCTATTCAAATTTTCAAACACTTGCAAATAAAATGGAAAACACTTAGTCAGGTGCTGGTAATTCAAACATGAAATAAATTTTTTTTTTTTTTCAATAATTAAAAATATGTTTTTAAATTTGGTTCAGAGTTTAACAAAATACTATTAGTTGGAAATTAAAATTTATGTTTGTTTTTAAATGGGTTGTATTTTATGCTGTTTGTTTATATTTTATAGATTATAAGGTTTAAAAAGCTTGCAGTTTTTCAATGTTTTTGATACTACATTAGGTGTTACAAGAAGCAATTTTACCCACCCCTGATAAAGAGTATGCATATGAACATTTTAAAAAAATATTAGCTGAAATAATTAAGGGGTTAAATAAAATGGTAAAGTCCTAAAGTTTTTGAAAAATTACAAAGATGATTATAAACAGCCAATTTTGGGTCCCATGACCTTTAATCTTTTGTAGCAATAATGAAAAAAGTTAAATTTTTGAAAAATGTAGCTGGTTTGTTATCACATATGTAAAGTTTAGATTGTTTGCTTTTTTAGTTTTATAGTAATATGCTGTCAAACATAACCAAATGAATAATTTGCCATCTCACTAACGAAACACCAAAATAAATTGATTTATAACTCAATAGTTTCTTGGTGAATCTTGTTTAAAATTTGCACATATGCATTATAAAAGTTTGTGAACTATTGTATAAAATTTCTATTGTATTAAACTATTGTATAAAACTATTGTACAAAACTATTGTATAAAATCTTGAGATAGTCACCAAACATAACTGATTTTAAATATCTCTTTAGACCAATTATTTAGTTTTTGTTTAAATAATGCATTTAAACTTTTTATGGATAACATTGAAAATTTTCTCTTTTTATTTGCAAACAAAATAAAACTTTTTGCTTTTCAATATCTCAGAAGGTCACTTAACAATTTTACATTTACTTTTCTGATTATATTGGGGCTATTATATAAATCAACTCTTTGTTAGGTTTGTTGGGAGGTGTTTATTATCTTTATGTCTATTAAAAATTGTTTTAATTCTGAACCTACAAGAAGAAGGAACATTTTTTTGGTCACATTTTTGCACACATTAACCTACCTTTTTTTGCTCAAAAAAATTTTATATTTAAAAAAATGTAGTGTCTTGCCAATCCTATTCCAACTGCTAACCCACCAAGATAGTACACTGGCAGTTGTACCACTATGCTTCATTAGCCATCTGACTAATTTTTTTTTATAATAAATATATTTTGGTTTAATAATGTATGTTATGGAGTTTATCAAATATGAATATCAATAAACAATATTTTTGTTATAGATTTATTATTAAAATTTCATTTTTGTATGTGGTCAAATCAATACAAAAAATATGATTGAAAATGAGTGACATGACCAAGTACATAGCTGGATGAGCTGAGGTAGCAGGAGGATCATTGCCAAATTTTTTTGGCTGACATGGCTATCGCCAAGTAGGTAAAAGCGACGTCCTGGTAACTATGATCGACAAGATCTCGATTCAACAACTTTTGTTATGCTGTTGTGTTCGTAATAAAGGTTCTTTGTGGCGCTGTTTTCACATAGTTTCAGCAAGTAAGTTTGTACATGAAAGCTAAAAAAAGTAAACATTTCGGCTGCGTGGTTGAGTGGTTAGAGCGTCATGATTGTGATCGAGATGATCTCGTTCTCGCCCCATTCTGTTGCTGTATGTCCTTGGAAAAGACACTTTGTGGTACTTTCCCCTGCTTGGTGGTCTTGGCAAGCAGCTCTAAATTGCAATCATATCTTTATAAAACTAAAAAAACAGGCTAAAAATTTCAACCGGACAGCAATATCTTGGCATCTCCGAAAGTAGGTTGGGTTAATGACTTGCCCTGTGTATTAGCGGCGCCGTCGCTTCCCTGCGAGTCAGGAGGGTAAATATAAATTTATGGTTGATTAATTGCTGGACGGTTGTTCTACTCCAATATTGTCCTGCAATCTGGAGGATAAATTGTTAATATTATACAATGAAAAATATTACTACAGTTGTTGACCTTCAAAAAACCCGGCAACTTAGGGACTTGATGACTTTCGGATTTTTGAAGGTTGTAATTTTGTATGATGTAACTCTTATATATTTAAAGAAAATTTATCACCTGCACAGCAAAATCAGTAATCAGCAGATCAAAATCAGCAGGATTACTTGTTAGCACGTGGAAGAATGAACCAACGTAGCGTTTAGGCGTACAGCACCATCTAAATATAAGCGGCAGCTCATGAAATCAATGAAAAAAATATGAAAATCCGCTCCCGAAATTTGTGCCGGAATTTTGGTTTCAGGATTTTTGAAGGTCAACTGTGCTTGGTAACGTTTTTTTTTACTCAAATTTAATTGATTAAAGAATAAATTAAAAAACATGCAGTTGACTAGATAAAATTTTTCCGCAATTTATGAAAAGTTTGTATACATTAAAATATGAAATTTGTGGTAGCTTCCAGACTTTTTTGGTTTGACGCATTTTAAAAAATTGCTTAAAATTGTGACACGTCAAAGATGGCAAACAGATGCTTGCAGACATGATAGCAAAGATTGCATTATTTTCACCATACCAGCCGGCTTTGCATAAATGTCATAAAATAAACTGCTGGAGCGCTAATAAATTATTATATAACTTTCCAAACTTTATCTAAAAATCTTATTCAAATCAGGACGTTATGCGATTTTTTTTGAAAAACTGAAGCGACGTACAATTCGAGAATCAGTTTGCTCGGAAGCAAGAAGCACTTAATACAAGAAGTTGCACGAACAAGTCAAAGTAGATTTTTTTCGCTGCCATAAATTTAACGACTATCGTATTAATATCTTTATTGAAATTCGAAGCTTTTGAACGTTTTGATTTCTGGTCTGCCAGTTATGAGTGTTTTCGTGTTTACAGTTGTCTTAAAATAGCCCGCTTTAACAGTCTCAAGGAAAATACGTCAAAGATTGGCTCAAGCCACGTTGCTCGGAGAAAATATGCGTTTGATGCAAAAGCCGAAATTCTTGATATTGCCAGTGAAAAAATTTTTGCAAAGTTTTTTTTGTAAGTTAACCAAACCTTTTCTTATCTAATCGAAACTTTCACTACTGGCTTCATGCGCTAGAACGAATAACAAGCTTGCGGTGATCGTTATTTCACATCGGGCTGTCGGCAACACTTTCTCCGCTGTAGCCGGATCGATAACCGAACTCGAACCCAATGTTTTCGAAGCAGAAACACCGACCGTTAGACTATGCCAGCGATCAACGCTCTTTATCTTTAATAAAAATATTCAAACCTTTACAATATTTTGTTTTATGTGAAGAGCTTCTTTGTGGTACAGAATTTTAATATCGCTTTAAACAAAGTCGATTTTATCGGAGCCATAAGCTTTTCGTGACGCTCTCATCAGTTCCACTTTGACGCGATTGCCACTGATGAGAGCGTCACGGAAAGCTTATGGCTCCGATAAAATCGACTTTGTTTAAAACGATATTAAAATTTTGTTTTATCGTAATGTGCCAAAAATGTTGGTGTAAACTTTTTATAACTGGTTGACTGCAAGGCACTGCAGTTATAACTAGTTTCGTTTTCAATATTTTTGCACAAAAAGCTGTTGTTTTTAACAGTGAAATATATCGTTCGAATTTTCTCTGGGTGCAGTGTTTTAGACAAAAATAAATAATATGTCTTTTGAATCTCTTTGTCCGAAAAATTTCAGTTAGTCGATTTTGGCTTATACCTTGTTTCAATTACCGGTAGTTAATTTCTATTATCATAAATCAGAATTCGAAGATTTTTTTCAAATCGATTACAGTGGTAAAAAATACAGGTTTAAATTAAATTATTCATGCTCCTGTGTCGTAAATATGAATAGTTACATCTAATTTTCTATAGTAAACTTAAGAAGCGCTATAATCAAGTTGCATTTGAGGCGTTTTAGAATCCTAGCCGGCAGCCTGCCGAGCGGGAAGACGGCGTATTAATGGCGTAATCAATCGACACGATCTGCGTTCAAAACAAACTCGCGTCATTATGTCTTGTTTTGAAGAAAGATACTTTACGGCAGTTTTCTTTACTTGGCCGTCTTAGCACGGAGCTCTTAATTTTTTCAGCCACATCGCTAAATAAAAAACAAAAGACCCAAATAAAAATTTTAATCGGACGCCAATATCCTGGCATCTCGAAAAGCAGGTCAGAATAATCGCTTGTTGGATGCCTGGCCACCCTCCCGTTGTTTTCCTGCAAGTCAGGAGAATAAATAAATGCTAATAATTGTACAAATGATTTGATTGATTATAATTGATTACTAAGAATGAACGATGGGCACTATTCTGTTTTTTTAAATGATTTATTTCATTTTTGAAATCTATTGCTTCACTTTTAATAATTTGTTTTTTAATCTTTTAGAGTAATGAGTGTAATACTTTTGTAATATATTTTTTAATGATATATAGCTTGCATAACCTGGTTAATATTAAACATTAAAACATTTCTGAATAATTTTCATTTTGTCAACTTATGAAGTGAATCTCGGATACGCTTCAAAACGTCGTTGGACAACATATGGCCTTTGTTGGAACTGTATTTGTTTAAAAAACAACCTTTAAACTAATTACAATGGGAAATTCGGAAAGCAGTAGTATCCACGACTATCGTTCTCACAATGTACCTTTAAAATTACCTATGCCAGATGGTGACGAAATTGACGAAAAGTTTGACCGAGTTTTGGTAAGGTTTCTTTTTGTTACGAAAAGTAAGAATTGATGTGAATATTTTATTGCATTCAGACACATTCACTCAGAAAATTTTTCACACATCGGCAAACATTTTATTTTAGATATATTTTGGAACTGATTTTATCACTATAAGAATTTTAAGAAATTTCATACCGGTTTGTATATCAGTGGACTTCAATCTTAAAGCTGTCTTAACGTTTCATGTTTATTTTCTTCGATAAACTTCTGGGTTGATTTTGTATGATATTGCTTGTGTTATTGATATATATTACTGTATATACTCAATAACAATTGTGCTGGAGAAATTGGAGAAAAAAGTGAAAAAATCCAACAGATATTACAGATAATTACCAAAGACGGAAGAACAAATTATTAATTAATTATGACAAACTAATGCGACTATTTTTGAAATTCCCATTAATTAGTGGTTTTGTGAAAGGGCTTTTTTCAAAAAGAACTTGCTCGACCTCTCTAATCCAAAGGCGTGCAACTACAAAATTCTCCTATAAAGACATTGTATTGCTGTTTAATTCAAATTCTTTATTTGGTATTTTTTTTTACTTTAGAACTGTTATTTCGACCATTAAGCGTCGTCTCAAAAAAATTTTTATAGTGTTGCAACCACATAAACAGAACAGGAGTTGATGACTGCCTTCATTAAAAGGGGGCTTCATTCTTATCGACCACACTGCCAAGTGGCTATTGCCTGGGGTGTGATTTTTCCGGCAAATATATTGTACTTTGTACGCACTTAATTGTCGGATCCTTGTTCTGAAGATAACCTATTCCAGGGATGGCCAACCACTGACCCGCGGGTCACAGCGAGACCCACTAGTTGAAATTCAATGACCCATCTGATGTTTCAAAATTCCTGGAATTATGACGGCTTCATCTTTTTTTCGAAAAAAATTAAACTATGTTATAATTATCGTCTTAAGCCTAAGTTCTTAAATTTGGGGACGTGAAAGGTTTTTCAGGGGGGCACGAGCAATTGGGTGGAAACTGAATAGATAATTGCAATAATAAATTTTTTAGTCAGCAACATCAATTTAGGACGGATTAGAAAGTAAAGGCTCCTTTTTTTTAGTCTTTAACCTTGAATTTTGGCCAAAATTAGACGTTTCTCACTGATTTTCGCCAATGGCCCACTTAATGGTAATTTTGATAAAACTGTCGTTTTTTAACCCGTTCTATGAAAAAGGTTCGCCATCCCTGACCTATTTGCACTTCTCATATCTCTTTTTCTTTCGCGCAATTTTCTTATCTCGTTTTCTTTCGTGCACTTGTCTTATCTCGTTTCCTTTCACCTGGATCGAATCAAGTCTTTGCCTGGACTGGGCCAACTTGACTCTTTTTTGGTCTTTGGCCGACTAAAACCGATAAATTTCAAATTGTTTATCGCAAATTTGACAATTAATTGGCAGTTACTGATTCTTTTTTTTATAAATAATCTAATTAAGTTGCACGATGAAATCCTTGGAACTTCGGCTAATGATGAAATGGCTTATGATATGTGGACACTGTCGCTGCAGAACGAAAAAATTTATACTTCCATTCACAATTTAACTTTGTTTTGCACTAAAATTCAAAGTCTCTACTATCCATTGAGATAAACATTATATTTGCTTCTCTGAAGTTACAGTTTCAAGAGCAGCAGTAACGTTTTAAAGCATTTTTACAATTCCCCTTCGCAATTTTAATTTAAGATTGTTCCCTTTCAAAAACCGACTCAGAGCAATTACTTTGTTATAAATACTTTTATACTTTTTCTCCAAATAGTAAGATCGCTTTCTACTCCAATAATTAATTGGTACAATTGCTTTCTTATCAAAATTATCTAATTTTCCACATTGAAAAACCATGCTAATATGATTGTAACAATATTTATTTTCGTGTCATTGTTATTTTTAGGCTTCCATGAATTTGCCACCGGACAAAGTGAAAGTTTTATCAAAATACGATAGTCAAAAGAAATGGGAACTGATATGCGATCAGGTTTGCAAATTTGTTAAAATTGCCGCGTTTTTTATATTTTCCATACATTCTGATATTTCTTATTTCCTATTAATTAGATTATGTATTTCATCGCTTCAACAATATCAACTGGCATTTCACGCTCGAAAATCCTTTTTGTGATCCTTTTCCCTGCTTGTTTTTAAATCGGCTAAATTAAGTTTTATATAAGTTGTTCTTTTTCAAACCGACCGAGCCTAAGCCTATTTACGAATTTAATTATGCCTGCGCTTGGCTTTTATTGGTTTAGAATGTTCGTAAACGATAATTTTTTCTTGTCGCTTAATTGCCATATTTCTATGTTTCCTTACAGACTAATGACTAACCAAAAAAAACAACCTTAAAAAGTGAAATTCGTGGTGGGTTTAGATAAGGTAGCGTTAAGTTTCTTCGCGACTGCTGTCGAGAAGCGCTGATGCAAAATGACTGGCAGTTTTAATTTTGAAGTAATTCAACAGGCTTTGAGCTATGATTATCCGACTAGCAAGTTGTTAAAGCAATGATTAAGCTATTTTTCGATTGAAATAGTGAATGTACCTTAAAGTTAATAGCAATGAAAGAAATCTCCATTGATTTAAAAATTTTCGTTGGTAACATTGTCTAGTTTTCTGAAAAAGATTTTATTTATTTAGTATTCTAGTTGTGCAACTTCAAGTGCGATTACGAAAAGTTGATTAAATTAATATAACATCGCTTTAACTGCTGCTAGTTTCATTCAATTTCATTTGTGTCTAATTTGGCTGCTCGCTCGTTTAGCGCTTTTGCTGCGAGAATGAAATTTAATTAAACTAAAAACGATTTTCAGTTTCTCACTGAGTCGATTTTATTGCTTTTAGTCTTCAATCTGAAAAGCAAACTTTTTTATCGTTCTTATTTCACCTAGTCATTGCTGCCGCGATTTACTCGTAGTACATTTTGTTAACATTTGTGCCTGCGTTTTTGTTCTAAATAGTTTTGATAACCACTGTTAACTTCTCGTTTTTTAATTATGATGCTTACGTCATCAAACCAATATGGTTTGATTTTGTCAAAGATTGAATAAAAGTTTTTTAATTAAATTATAAGTTTCTTAAAATTAAATCCAGTGGCTCCTCGGAGCTACTCTACTTACGAGAAATTCGAGACACGAGATATTTTTCGACATGCGAGGGAAAATTGGAGGAGAATTTTCAGATGCTCCCGCTAGGCTGCCGAGTGGTCGTTTAATTCTTTTTTTGGCTTTTTGAGATACGAGGAACTAAAGGTACAAACTTGATCCGGGAACGAAGATTATCTGTACTGTAGATTTCCATTAATATTCTGTACTGTAGAGTACATTAAAAATTAAACAACTTGTTCTTCTTTTGGCCCTCAAAAAATGCATAAAATTTTTCTTCATTTTCTTTATCCATGTATACTCTTTAGAACAGGAGTTTTTGAGTCTTTGTGTTTTACCGATTGCTTTCATAGCAGAATAATTTTTAAAATCGAAAATTGGACAACTCGATTGTTTTATAGCATTCTTTCAAATTAAATTTTCATCACTTTGTTGATTGACCTATTAACCTTGCTTTAAAAGTTTCTCTGGGTAAATGTAGAACAATATGATTATCAACAGCATTAAAATTCATTTTAAGGCCAAAAATTAGTTAAAACTTACTTCACTTTAATCATATTTGGATTTGTTGTTAACAACTAAATAGTTACTTTTTCTTGATCTTGCCTGACAAAGACCGGTTTCCACTACGAGCGTGGAAAAGAGCTTTCTTTGTTTGTTTTATTGATTTTTGCGCTCGCTTCGATCTTAACCGCTCGCTTCAATCAAAGATGAATAAAAGAAACAAAGAATGCTCTTTTCCACGCTCGTAGTGGAAACGGGCCTTAAACCACGTTTTAATCTCTATTGAGAAAAAAATGCTTTCACATAAACTCAAATTATTTTCTTGATGCATGCATAAAGTTAATTTGACCAGTTAATGTAGAATATTTTTTTGAAAATATGCGGAATTTACGAACAAGGACTTTTGATACGGCAGCCTACACAAAAAAATGTGTCACTTCAAATGCACTCGCAGGAGACCATGTAATCATGTTGCTTTAAAATAGGACAAGGTCGAAGTGAAGCATCCGCCGTCCTACTACATTCAAGCCATAACTAGTTATCTCGATCCTACCCTACGAAGAAAGCGATTTCGGAAACGCGTCGCCCAATCAACAAAAACCCTCCGCGATTTGGAAATATCACTTCGTACCAACCATATTGGGTTAGTAGCAAGCTGAACTAATGTTGTCTTTTTCGTGTTCATTGATGACAAGCTGTGAGGGTTTTTCTGCTCGTTTTTAGGGCTCGTTTTCACCAGGAGCGCGCGATAGAGTATTTTTTGTTTTATTTATTTTTTGCTTCGCTTGGCGCTTAAGCAAGGAAAGGGATAAAAAAATTAATAAAACAAAGAGTGCTCCATTTCACGCTCGTAGTGGAAATGGGCCTGATAAAAAATAAGATGTCGTCACATGATCAAAATTATATCTTTTTGTTTCAGAAAGCAAAAAAATTCCTTATAGCAAAGAACTTTATCTTGTCTTCCAAAAAACTTTTGGTTTTCTAACAATTATTTTTATAAATCTAATAGAACTTTTTTTACTGTATTCTTACCGCCGCAGTTTTGATTGCTTGCCCTTGGGAGTCTCTCCATCCACAGCTATAGACTTTTTGCCCTCTTGTAAAATATTTATGAGCTTTTATAAATTTCTAGTGAGTATAAAATATTCATTGGCATCGTTATTATAAAGTTTTTCAGAAAGTATGTTTAATAATTTCAACAACGTTCGAGTTGTCTTTTTTTGCGAAACGGTCAGTTGTCATGTTCTTCATTGCGTAGTTGTATAACTTTCCAGTCTTATTTAAACGCTTAGGTTTCAAATTTATGGCTTTTTAAAGTGTTAAACTTAACATAAATTATTTAATTAATCATGAGTGAACTTGATATTTAACTGGAATAAAAGTTTTTGTTATTATATCAATTCAGAACTTGAACTTAAACTAGTGCTATTTTTTTTTTGATGCGATTGCCATATAGCAATGACATTTTCTAGCTTTACCAGTTCAACTGTCCGTTAAACGAACAACCGGAAATACTTTGCTCAGTTATATTTGCTTTAATAAATTTACTGCAATTTATAAGTTTTTTTATTCTCATAAACGAATTTGGCACAGGTATGGTCGATTTAGCGCCTCAAATATCTCTTTTTTGCCATGTGTTGTTGTTCTGCTTTTTACCTAGATGATCGATAATCGAGAATAATTTTATCAAGCTTATTTACTACACTGCTGTTAAAAGGTGCATGTCTTGTTTGTTTTTTCAGATGGGTGAGAGAATTTCTTAATGAAGACAATAAGGGACTGGATGTCTTGGTCAATTACCTCGCGTTTGCACAGTATGCGATAATGTAAGTTCGTTTACGTAGTTCAAAAATCGCAGTACAGCTTTTGGCATTGTTAGTATCTGTTGTTCTTATTAACCTTTCTTCGGGCTTATCATTTCACTTCGCAAGATTAGATTTAGATATAAGTTTATTTTGTAAAACCCAGTTCTTGTTCTACTTTTACACTTTTTTTTATTTTGTTTCTTTGTTTTGTTTTACGCAAGTTTCATTTTTGGTTGGCTTCTATATAAAAAAATTATTAGCAAAATGTAATCAGCCGAGAATCGAACCCGCTACCTATCTGTTCAGATTCGATCGCGATTTGACAACGACCTCATCTCTAGCTTCGAATGAAAATCGTAAATCGCTGGGCAGCACGGGAAACTTGAGCACGTTGAGTCTGTCCAATCCGACAAAGCCGAGCGCTTTGAACACGGCCACGATGTCGAGATTCCAGACACTGCCGGACCGTCGGACGCTGAAAAACGCCAGAACATTCGTAGACAGGTAGAAGCTTGATATAGTGTTCACATGCAGATACAAACAAACGACCTATAAAAAATTCAATTTTGAGCTAAATCAAGCTTTGCGTCAAGACTTGAAGTTTAAAATTGACTTCGTGTCAGCATAAGATCTTGGACCGTATTTCACCCGTTTTGTGATTGCTTTTTTGTATAAAAAACAAGCTGTCTTGCTCCATTTACACGTTTTGCCCAGCACGTTTATGCCAGGTTACTTGCGTTTGCAGGGATGACGTACACGTTTGCATTACTTGCTTGAGAGCAATCATGAATTACCAATATGGTTTCAACCTGGTCATGGCTCATTCAAGCTGCATCAACGAAATAACGCTCAGCCTTAATAACAGAAGCTTGAAGTAAGTAGGTCGCAAAACTATGTAGTTTCGGCTTTTGAGCTTTTTTCGAGGTTTTTGGTTATTTTGAAGCTTTTCTTTTTTTAAGATCGTTTATATTGAACAGCGTTGAAAGTCTTCTTTTTCAATGTTGACATATATTCAAAAATTGGAAATTTTCCCAAGTTTGTGACTGAATTTGGTTGCTGTCATCAGTTTTGATTAAAATTTCTAGTCAGATTTTGGTTGAATCAAAATCCATTTGACAGTTATTCGCCTGAGTAAAACGCATACAGCATTGCTGATCATTTTTGATTCTTTACTAGTTTTCTTGCGAACATTGTGGCTTCGGGCGACATTCTTTGCAAATCGTTCAAATTTTTAATCAACTTCGTCGTGTAAACGCCGCTTATCGCTAAAGTAAAGCCGAATGTGTCGATAGCGTCCAAAAAAATTTTCCTTGAAAACCCTTTTAAACTCAACGTCTTTGTCGAGTTTCACCATCTTTTAACATTTTGACTGCCAAGCTGGTTTTCTAGAAATACCTCAGTGGGGCCACCAAAAAATTTCGCCACGATCACAGAAAAGAACATCCACCGGGCGACACAAATATTTAGTGCCATAGAAATAGCATAGGACAATTGTTGCCAGCACTAGAAACAGACAAATAGCCGTCAATAAATATTGTTGACACGGCCTCATTAAAAACTGCCATGTCAACAATTTTTGTTGACATTGCAGTCAAAGTGTTAAAAGCTATACAATCATTTCAATGCTGTTTTAAGATATATTTTTTTCGTCCAGAACAAAATCGTTGGTTTTGGAGTTGCTCGCCGCTATTTGTTTGGTTCGTGGCGGCCACAACATAATTCTCGGAGCTTTTGATAACTTCAAGCTTATTTGCTGGGAACCTCGACGCTTCTCTAAGCTCATGCACTACTTTCGTTCTCAAGCAGAAAACATTGATTTCATGGTGAGACGCTATGATTTACTTTCACTTGTCGCTTTTCCGCACTTTTTTGTAGGCACAGAGTGTTTTTTATGTTATGTCGTTCAGCTTTAGCGAAAACTAAATCTGGTTAAATGGTAATTGTTTTAATGAAAAAAACGCATTATTTCTGATTAATATGAAGCAGTTTATTTAAGGTAATAAACTTGTCTCAAAAAAAGCTGCAGCAAAACCGAAAAACGTTGCTCTGTGTTCGAATAAACAATATACGCCGGCTCTTTGGTTTATAAATCCTGGAATAAAAGAGAATAAACAGTTCCTCGAATCTCATGTAGTAGTTTTCAAGCGATGTCGTAGTAAACGCGAGTAATGGAAAATTCTAGCTCTGCGACCATTCTTCTTGTGGAATTCTTCCTGTCTAATTTCGTCATTAATGTGTAGTGCAAGCCATAGTTTAGGTGCAATCAACAAAAACATTGATTTATCAATTACATATACATTGTACATGGCAAGCTATGCTATAGGTCTGGGTTCGATTTCCGAGCAGGTCAAATCTGACCCAGATGTTTCCAACGCTTCACCACTACTGTGACCGCATTGCGTAAATGGCTGAGTTGCCTTGGCGCAATGGACGCAAACTCGTCATGCGATTCTGTGTATAACGAGTTAATGAAAGGTTAGCTAGAGCCATGACATTTATTTTAAATTGGTTTTAAACAAATTTGCTTCTTGCTCAACCTGTTTGAAAGAAAGTACCTGGAATTATCTCTGATGAAATGTTTAAAATTAAATTTACTTTTTGCCAATGACAGGTGAAATTGGCTTGCGAAACTTTTTATTTTAACCTTTTTTTCCAGGTATCCTGCATGCAGTTTATTAATATCGTTGTCCACTCTGTCGAAGATATGAACTTTCGAGTGTATCTGCAACACGAATTCACACTTTTGGGGTTGGATGATTTTCTTGAAGTAAATCTACCTTTTATTCTCTCTTTATAATATGATTAACAATCCATAAACCCAAACTTTTTTTCGCTAGTAAATTTGTTACTAATAGCACGCAAAGGTGTAGGCCTAAATAAATTAAAGAATTGACAATTGACAAGAATTAGTTTGGAGGTGTCGTTATCCGAGTATTTTCTTGATGATGCCAAAGCTGATTTGTAATACAGTAATTTTTAACATATATCAAAAAATAAACATGCCACCCAATTTTTTTGATGTTTACTTTTGATTTCCACAAAAATTTTAAGGCGATCTTTGAAAAGATTTGCTTTGAAATAATCTCACTTTTGACTATTCCGTTGATATTTGTAGGATTTGCGCGACACCGAGAGTGATAGGCTCCAGATCCAGATCCAGGCTTATCTCGACAATATGTTTGACGTCGCCGCTCTTCTCGAAGATTCTGAAATGAAGATAACCGCCCTTGAACAAGTCGATGAACTGGGAGAGCAACTCTTAGAAGTAAATTGAATTCGAAGGCTGTGCCTGAGTGCAAGGATTTATGTTTGTCTTTTGCATATTAAACAAAGTTAATGTTTATTTAAACAAATATTTCCGACGCGTTTTTTGAAACGTTTTTTATTTGAAGTTTTATTTAAAAGAAAATTATTGTTTCTTGGTACTTTAGTTTTTCAAGTCACATTTTACTGTTATAGTAATGTTTATATGAAATTTTAATTTTTAATTTTAATTTCATGTTAAACTCCTATTTTCGTTGCTCTTTTAATAACGCTTTTCTAAAGATGTGGCTTGTTCGGTGTTTAAAAAGCATTTTAAAATTTCATCTGTATATTCGAGAATTTATTGCCTTGTTTGATGTACCGAAATTAAGGCAACCAAACTTATTTGTTTAGTTAAACGAAAAATTCCAAGAACAAGAGTATGAAAAAATGGCACAAATTCTTCAACTGGAAAAGCAGCTTTCGTCAAAAGTCGATGAATTGACATCTTTAAAGGTATGTCCGACATAATTTTTATGCTACTGAATTATTCATTCAGCTACTGTAGCAAAGACAAGGCCCAGCTTATGCGCAACTGGCGCTTGTAAAGAAACCGCCGTAAGATTCGTGTATGAACTGGACTTGATTTCGTTAATATATCACTATTAAGTTTATTTTGAGATCGAAAGTTTTTACAAGTTTTTTTATCACTTTAGTTTGAAATTACTTGCCAAGGTAGACGAACAAAAATCATTAAGTTAGAAGAAACAAAGTAAACGTCTTTATTACTCAGCAAATTCTCATTCCAACGATTTCAAATCCAAACAACCTGTTTGACCTTTCCGCAAAGTCTTGCTTTAAGAATCTTTTAATTAAGTACAGAGGCCTTTATATTAATGTTTTATGTGTACGAAATGCTGCATAAAATATTTTATTATCGCTTTGGAATTGGTTTCGATTATGTAACTGATCTTTGAAATGAGTGTTTCTCTCAGACTTTTTCCTCCAATAATAATCATTGGAATAACCCGCTATCCAGTTTTGTAAGTTCCACGCCTGGGTGCTGTGATATTTGCTTTTTAATAACAGCTGCTTTGAATCTTAACGCCTAAAGAAAGCCGACAGATTGCTTGTGACAGCAATCTGTCGGGCCTGCTAATGTGTGTTTGCTTACCTTCCATGATTTTCGTTGCGTTTTAATGCTTACCAAAGGCCGCCGTGCCTTGCGTCAAGTTCACGGAACCAACGCCAGTGAGTATTCAGACTGGACGTGGTAAGCCTCACTGTGGTTGCACTGCTTCTCGGTGGGTTGCCGATCTTCGAGAACTTTCGCTCTCAACAACTCTCGCTGCGTCGCCGGTGTCGGTGACCTCTCCGTTATATAGTCAGCCTTCTAGTTATTCTTCTTCGTCCAATTCGGAATGCTTCAGCACCTATTACGACTTGATTCCAAACGTTTCGAATAACGCGTTTGATCGTGACCTAATATCACGCGATCGACGCAAACATCTTCCAGTTGAAGATCGAAATCGCCAAAATCAACATCGAGCGGCGGATGTCGGAGGGCTTTTTTTGCAAGATAAGCAAACCGCATCAGAAAGTTGTTTTTCCGATTTTCGAAACAATATCGACCAAACCAACTTGGCGTCCGACAATTTCGCCGCCTCGTCCTCGTCGTCACTGCGTTTGAGGTCACCAAAGAATGCAGTTTACGACCCAGTCGCGTGCTCGCCCATTCTCACCGATCAAAGTCGGCGCTTGTCGAAGGGAAAAACCGTGCGCTTCAAAGACGTAATCAACCGCAGCTTCAGTGCTGGAAGCTTGCCAAGTCGTGACGACACGGGTCGCTTTCCAATGACGCTTGACACGAATTCGTTCTCTTGCGTCGAATCGGGCGCATTGGCTTACGTTAACGGCCGCTGTGCATGCTCGTTTGCTGACAGTTCACTAGGACAAAGACGTTTTCGTCGTGGCGCGTGGTGTAGAAGCAGCCAATCAGAGGTGTTTGGCGTTTGCATGCTCGTCGTGTTTTCGGTTACGTGTTCTCGTGGTGCTTGATTTTGTTTGGCTGATTTTTTCGATTTTAACTTTTTGGCATCAATGCGATTGTGAACGAAACTAAGTAATAAGATATTGCTGCCAGTTAATAAAGCCAATGGATTGGTGTCTCGTGCTCGAATGGTTTGTTGTAAGTTGCATTTGTCAAACTGAATCAATTATAATTGATGTTGCAAGTTAACTCTCGGGATTGTTCTCCCGTCATCTTGAAGTTGCTGCACGTGTCGGATCTTGTTCTTAGATGTTTTTAAAATCTTGGAAACTTGTTGTTGGCAGCTCGAAATGCAGATGGGGGGTTCTTTAAACTCTGCTCTGGGTGTCGGCGGCGGTGTTGATGTCACAGAAGAAGGAGAAGACGATAAAGAAATTTCTGCAAAAGCGAGAGTAAGCCATCTTAATCTTTATCTTTGTATTCTTAAAAAGCCAACAGCATTTATTTTTAGGACTCAATATCTGCGGAAGCTTCACCTCCACCCCCTCCTCCACCGCCACCACCTGGCGCTGGAGCACCTCCACCGCCACCTCCACCTCCTGGTGTTCCGGGTGCACCTCCTCCTCCACCTCCCCCAGGTAATATCGATCCGAATATTCTAAATTCTGCAAATAGCAGCTTTGTTAGTGAAAGTGATTCAAGGCGCCAAACACTAACTTGAAGGAAAATCGTGAGATGTTTGCTTTACTGATATTTTTTGTCGAATCGATTCAACTTCCAACTTCCATAGAAGATCGTTTCAATTTTAATGATCTTGTTGCGAAGGACCGGGGATGCCGAGACTACCGAACCAGGCCTTTTTGCCCGGGGGGTTGAAGGCAAAGCAACGTCATCAACCAAAGTACAGACTTCCCGCGCTTAACTGGAGCGTCCTCCGACCCAACCAAATAGCTGGCACTATATTCAACGAGTTGGACGACGACGCCGTGTTGAATCAAGTGAGGTGGCTTCGTATTTGGAAGTTATATTCAAATGTGATGGAGCGTGCTGGTAAAAAGTTGACTCTTGGTTTTTAAGTTTTCCTTAAGAAGAGTTCCAGATTGATCATTGATGAGGACGGTAATTGCTGTGCAATTTCTTTCTCCGAAACACAGAATTCACGCTCTTATTGAAGATTAAATGTCTGTTCTTATTGTTACAATTTGAACGCGTATTTATGTAAGCACAGCCATCGTCGTCAGGTCATCTTTATTATATCCTATTTTATCACATAATTCTCGTTTCGCGGTGATTTTATAATCAACCATCGTGGATTTCAGCTCGACATGGGAGCATTCGAGGAACTGTTCAAGACCCGAGCGCAGGATTCTGACGCGGACCGAGCGCGAGCGTTAAAGATCGTCGAAGCGCAACAGAAGCGTGGCACGTCGTTGATCGATGTCACACGCGCAAGAAATCTCTGTAAGTCGATCGACGTCATGTTACTGGTTAAAAAAGTAAATTTGGTTAGAATAAAAATTTGAGTCTGTTAATTACTTCCTTTTTTTGAAATTTTGATAATTCGCGTTTCTTCTAAACTTCTTCAAACTATTTATAAACAAGTTATGACATTTTTGTCTTTGAGGAATTGCTTTTGCACATATGTCTGCAATGTAAATAGAAAATGATAATTATAATAAACTCATAGTAAAGAGAATCGGCATCATTTACTTAAAAATCTTTTTTGAGTTTGTGAGAAATCTTTCTATGACTTAGACTACTGCTGTAATAATGGTCAGCTGTCAACTTTTACATTTACGCAGAGTTAAGCCTAAAACCTACCGACAGCAAAGCAATTCCTTCGTTTCTTTTCGTTTACCAGGGTAACTGTTCTTTAGCAGGATGACTGTTGTTCAGCTAAAGTGACTGTTGCTCAGCTAGGGTGACTGTAATTTACCAGGATGACTGTTCAGCAGGGTAACTGTTTCTTTTTTCAGCTATCACGCTTCGAAAAATTGATAAGACCACGGACGAGATATGCCAAGCAGTTTACAGTTACGATCTCGGATCGCTGCCGCTTGAATTCGTCGAGATGCTTCCGCGATTTATTCCAAACGAGATGGAATTGAAAGCGTTCAAGAACTACGAACGAACTGGAAAGTCCTTCGATGAACTGACGGACGAAGACAAATTCATGTGGCTGGTACGGTGGCTGTCGTGTGATATTAACCTCGTAGTTGCTAGGAGTTAGGACTCGTAGTTGATCATCATCATCATCATCATCATCATCATCATCATCATCATCATCATCATCATCATCATCATAGATGCTGTTTAGGATCCTGATTTGGATGACTACTGCGACTGTTATTATTTTTTATGTGATAAGAATAATTGAGATCTTGTTAAGATTTCCGAGCTGGAAAAACTGTCGTCAAGTGTTTTTTAAATCTCAACATAACGATTGATGAGACTAGGAGCTGAACCGAGGCTATCTCGATTAAACCGTTAAGAAACCCTCATTGCACCACTTGATTATAAGCCAGCGAACACGAAACTATGACTCCTGGCCAAATGTAGCTTGCAAGGGCAATTTTGTTTGGCCATTGACATGCACCCTCAAAAAGGGGAGTTTCAAATAATAACATTAGTTGTAACGTCATAAGACAAATGATGAACTTTAATTTGGTTTTTACCATTCCTCTACTGCACAACCAATTTTAACAAAAGTTCTAAATCGGTAAAAATATTAAAAACAAAAGGTTGTAAAAGTCAACTAAAGTCAAAAAAGGTCTTCACAATTGTTTTAATGCCGAAAAACACCTCATACCGCATGTGTTGCCTGCACGTCAACTGAAGAAAAAAAGGTTACCTCTTGAAATCAGACTTTGGGAAATACTTTTTGACGTAAAGCAACTGAAAGAACGTCGTCATCGCTCCGATTTTAAGATTATATCTACTAAATGCAACTAAAACTGAAACTATTGTTTGCCAGTTCAGCAACCTTGCATTACAATAAATAAAAATTTGTTCAATTCGCAATAGGAATTTTATTCTGGCGAAGTGAAAACTGAAGAAAACGTTATCACATTTTCGTCAAATTTTTGTAATTTGCTTAGTCATAGCAATTACTAAATTCATTCGTGTTGTTAGTTATATTCTGCTCTTTATCCAAAAATTTAGTGACCCCTGCCATAGTCAAACACAAACCAAATCGCTTTTCTTAAGACAAAGCAGAAACAATCGCAATCCAAAAATACGTTTGAGACGCGTTTGCACAGATTACAACTGTTTTCAAATCTTACATCTTAAATTTTTTTTGTTTCGCTATGTGTCAGCTAAAAATAAAAGTTTTCATGACGTCATTCAATAGGATCGAAAATTATAACAAAACTGAAATTATTTTAGTTAAAAGAATTCTTTTGCGAACTTCTACTTTATTTTCAAAATTTTTAATACTGATTTTCATTTCAGTTCGGTCGTGTTGAGCGTTTACAACAACGCTTGAACATCATGATCTTTCTCGGCAATTTCAACGAGACTTTTATGACCTTGACGCCGCAAATTGCATCGGTAATCGCCGCGTCCATGTCCATTAAGTCGTCGGGCAAGTTGAAGAGACTTCTCGAAGTTATTCTCGCCTTTGGCAATTATATGAACAGCGCGAAGCGAGGAGCTGTCTATGGGTTTAAACTGCAAAGCTTGGACGCTGTGAGTTGAAATTAAAAATTGATAATTTGCATTTCCTGTTCTTTAACTTTTCTTTCTGTTCTTTGAGCGTCATTATTGCCTTTAATTCGCTTCAAAGTACTTCTCTTGTCAAATTTGATTTCACAAAAAAGCTTAAAATATCTTGTAAGGGAAATTGATTAATTATTGCATTGACACAAATGCTAAAAGACCTAACAATCACAAGCTCGCCATATTTACCCATGCGCAATGACGTATTAGCATCAAGGGTTGCCTTATTTGTAATTTAACGTTCTCAAAGCGAGATGAATTTTAAGCTTAACAAAAATGGCTCGATTAACACTGTAGTTTTTCCAGTTGTACTTGGAACTAAAAATTTTCTTTAATTTTTTTTTCTCTAGTTCCGAAACGATTTTTTTTGCACTTGTAACGGTTTTTTATTTTCGAGTTTTAGACATTTTAAGGCAATTTTAAATTTAGTGTCTTGCTAAAAGTTATGACTTTTTATTATTTATTGTACACACACATGACTGTTTTATTCTATATTTCTTTATTTATTGTATTTTTAGCTGAATTCAATGTTAAGAATTTATAAAATAAGAAATCCACTGAAATTCCCAGTTCCTGTTGAATTATTTACAAATGTAATTTATTGTCCTGCTAATTTTAAAACATCATTTGAGCCCTTAAATTCGCCTAAACAATTAGTTTTATTTTAAACTTGTCTCTGTTTTTAAAACCTAAATTCAAGTATTCAACAATTAAATGTACTTGAGCATTCAGAAACTTAGTCGAGATTACACTTACACCAGCATTGCTAATCTTTTAAAACTTTATGGAGCACTAAATGTATGAATTGATATTTGGTGGACTGGTGATATGAATTTTAAAAAGCTACTGTGAAGACTAAAAAAGAAAGAAGAGAAGGTCTTTACATTTCAATTCTTTTTTTATTCATGTCCAAGGTTCAAAAAATGTTCAAAAATCAAAGAAAAAGACTAAAAAAAGGTTTTAAAATTACCTCCAATATAAAGACCAAAGGCTCGCTTCTGCTACGAGTATAGAATGGAGCAACTCTTCATTGATCTCTCCGCGCTTAAAATCTAAGCGAAGCAAAAAAAATTAATAGAACAAACATAGAACACTCCATTCCAGTTCGAGCGTTAGCGGGAGTATTCTTTGTTTTTTTATTGATTGTTTTTGCTTCCCTTAGCGCTAAAGCGCGGAAAGAAGTAAAAAAATCAATAAAACAAATCAAGAATACTCCCGCCAACGCTCTTTTTCACTACGAGCGTTGGTAAAGTTAAGGCTGTTGATATCGAATTGATTCGAGTCCTCCAACTGGTTGATTTGCTGCAACCTGATCTTTTCTGCGGACCATTAAATTTTTGCACCGACCATTAACAGTCTGACGACCACCGGTAAGGGGGTCCCCCGAGGGTCTCATCCTTGACTAGCCATTTCGACCCTTTCCAGTGCAGTGAAGGGGACTGCGCCACCACGATGAGATCCATCCGTTTCGTGCTAGACTGCCCTGCACTTGACTCCATACGTCTGGCCATCTTCGGCCGCTTCTCTATTTTGGACCTCTGGTCTCGTCCCTGGTGGGTTTCCCGATTATTGGGACTCCGCGGAGTTGATTCGCGCTCCCATCCCCAGGATGGGTCGGGTAAGTCCACCACCACCACTACGTCCACCGGTTGGTGACCACTGACTTGGATAATGCTTACGTTACTGTTTTTCTGACAAATGAAACCATGGCTTGACTGCGGTTCAATCCAGCAATCGCTTTGTATATACTCGTATGTGCTGCCGATTTCCCATATATGCGGTGTAATTAGATGATGCACCATCCGCAATCGATTCCATAGCAGGGAAGCGGTATTGTGTACATCGCTGAAATTTTTTTTAATTGTTTTTTCTACAGAATGCGGAAACCTGAGAATTCATTTACAAAAGGTTAAACTTCAGAAGTTTTCTAATTTGTTTTGCTGAAACAAAGGTCATTATTTCAAGTAATGTGTAGGCAAGCAGCTGTGAACAGAGGATATCTCGTCACGTTTGCTAACGTGATCGGTGTGCTAGTGCATCTTGTTCCTCGTGTTGTAAAGCACGAATCTTTGCCTGAGTTACACGTCCGTTCAATTGTTTCAGTTGGCCGACACCAAATCAACCGACAAAAAACAAACTCTTCTTCATTATATTGTCAACATCATCGATCAGGTTTTCCCGGATGTGAGACAATTCTACAACGAATTACGTTACGTCGATCGGGCCAGTAAAGGTGAGTGAGTTGGTCAAGCTTTGTACATTATAGTGAACTGCAATGGTACCAGAGTCGGTGGTACTTAATACGAAGCACTATTTTGTTCCTACTACTTAAAACTACTGTCATCGTGTTTCGATTATAACTTATAATTTATTTTACTTTTTTTATTTTTTATTTTATCTCTATGTTTATCCTCCTGACTCGCAGGAAAGCGACGGAGGCGCTAATACATAGGGTAAGCAATTACCCCGACCTGCTTCCGGAGATCCCAAGATATTGCTATCCGCTTGTAATTTAAAGAGATATGATTTAAATTTAGAACTGCTTGCCAGGACTACCAAGCAGGGGAATGTGCCGTAAAGTGTCTTTCCCAAGGACACAACAGAATGGCGCGAGTGGGTTTTGAATCGAGACCGTGTTGGTCATGAGCCCGGCGCTTTAACCACTCGACCACGCTGCCGACAATTAATTGATTGAAAAGGAATAAAAGTACGTCGTGCGATTCCGTCTCCAAGTAACAAATGTACCAAAAATGATGGCTATTTTGCGTGCTTAGCCTTTTCGCCAGCAAGTTTTGCTGCTAGCCCTGCTCTTGCTCAACCGATTGCCGCGTCGGTCTTGGAAAAGATCCGCCTTGTTAAGTATTTGCCAAGCTGTTTTAGTAAACTGTTCCAACGTAATGTCAAATTGATCCCGCTATTTTTGTTTATCCTGTTCATCTTGCGAATTGTTCTTGCTTATCCTGTTCATTTTGCAAATCGTACAGTAATTTGTTTTTTGTTTCTTATACGTGTATGTTTCACACAAGGCGTAAATTCTGGTTATAACTTTCTTCATTAAATTTGTAAAACATCTACCCCGAGCACGGGGGCGGAAATTCAATAAGCAACCAAAGGTAAGTCGAGTGTGTGTCAGGTATACACTGGGAATTAAATCGAGGAATTTGAGTTGAAATTTTGAAAATTCTATTTTTGATGTTGTTCTACTGTTTGGCGACAACTGAGGAAGAATATGGTCAAGTCATTTAAAATGCAATAAAAATCCAAGATAGAAAACAAAAAAAGTTCTACTTTGAAAAAATGGCAAAAAAAAACTATAACGATTTTATTTGATGGCAAAATTAGCTGGGAAACGGGGAAATAGACTTGATTCAGAAAGCTTTCATAAATCGTGTATGGCTCATAAGAGTAATGCATTTATTTTGCCTCTACATTTTTCCTACTGACTCGTAGGAAAGCGACGGAAGCGCTAATATATAAGGCAAGCCATTACCCTGACCTGTTCCGGAAATGCCAAGATATTGCTGTCCGGTAAAAATTTTTTATTTTTGTTTTTTCATTTTATTGAGATATGAGTAAAATTTAGAACTACTTGCTAAGACTGCCAAGCAGGGAAAAGTGCCTTGAACTGTCTTTCTCAAGGACACAACAGAATGGCGCGAGTAGTTTTTGAACCGAGACCGTGTCGATCACAATCAGGGCGCTCTAACCACTCGATCACGAAGCTTTAAAATAATTCGAATCCATTTCACCTATTCACTTTTGAGCAAAAAACTTGGCATTGAACAGAGACAAAGCGTTTACACTGAATCCTGGTTCAGTGCATTTGAAGAGTAAGTAGAGTTCTTCGTGTTTCGCATCTAAATTGAAAAAATACTGAAACTTTCGTGTATGTGCGCGTGCTAGTGCGTAATTGGCATCAATTCACGTTTGCCGGTTTTTTCATGACTTCCTGTTTTACAGGTTTGCGTTTTATTGCTTACTTGGAATGTTTGCCGACTTCATACATTTCTTTTTGATTTGGAAAATTTAATGATCTTGCTTGTTAAATTTTTTCGTTTGGTCTTGAAGTAACTCCGATGCCTACCACCATGCTAAGCAACTCAATGATATTGTTGTAAGCAGAACCCTCCGGTTCTTCATGACTAGGCAATTGCACTTTGTACTTGTCAATTGATAATGGGCACCTAGCATATCGGTCTGTGTTGTAACCGCTAATGTCTATTTTTAAAACCCGATCCAGATTTTAACTCGTCCAATTTGGGATGACATCATTTTGTGTCGAGTTACTGTCAGAGTTCTATGTTTTTTCAATAAAATCTCTATGGCGTCGTTCACGCGTTGTTTACACTCGAACACTCGAGAAAAAAAGAGTGCAGTTAACACTCGTTCGTCAGCACTTGAATGATTGTGACGTCACGCTTGCTTTCAGTGTCTCTCGACAACGTAATGGCGGATGTGAACCAGATCAAACGGGGAATCGATTTGACGCGCAGCGAGTATGAAACACACAAGCATCCGGTTCTAAAGGAGTTTCTTCAATCATCCCAGGACAAAGTCGCCAAAGTGAGTGTAGCTTTCACACCTGCGTGTACGTGTACCTAAGGCCTCAAGTTGTTAAACAGACCCCCATATTTCGCTTTTAGTTTTTCTCATATTTTTCATTTGTACGAAAAGTTAGCCGATCAGCACTTAAGCTCTCTGCGCGATCGCAGGTACTTCAAGACGCGAAGACGGCACAAGAAGCGTACAAGAGCGTGGTGCAATACTTCGGAGAGTCGAAGAAGACGATGCCCCCGGAGACCTTCTTCCCGATGGTCGATAGGTTCATCAAAGCGTATCACAAGGCCGAGCAAGACTTAGAGAAGTGGAAGCTGGATGATGTGAGTTTCTCGTTTTTTTTTTTTTTTTTTTTTTTCTTTTCACTGGGGAATCCCCTAAGAACTGCTGTGTATTGTTTTACGCTGTAGAACTTGATTTGACATAGCTCTGGATTTTCTGTCGGGTGGCGCCATAGATTTATTTGAGTTTTTTTTTCTGGTAACCTTTTGTTTATCAATTACTGTGTCTGTTAAAGTAGCATCTACATCTTTGTGCGTAAGTGCTTTTCGAAAAATGACTTTTTAAACTTTAATCCTATAAATTAAAAGCTGCACTTTTAATTATTGTCAAAGCAAGCAGTGATCTTTTTAATCAAAAACCTCCTTGTCAAAATGTACAGAAAAAAGGTCTTCAATCTAATTGGAGAGTATCTTTTGATTGCATATGTCTGCTGGTAACTTTCTAAATAATATTAGATGCCCCCCAAGAGAGTTGAAAAACTGTAATCTCTTGTCGTCCTTCTTCCTCTCTGCCTACTTTTTACTTTCACTAAAAGAAACGAAAAGTCACTCTTGCGTGGGATCTTGTAAGCAAGCGATGTCGCGCGTGACGCGGATTTTTTGTTCGGCGCTTGCAGAAGTTTGCTCTCACCGCGACTCAACTCGTTGCTCGAAAATCGTTTGGTTGCTATGGAAATCTCGTTGCAGATCAAACGAGCTGAACAAGAGCAGAAGGAAATGGAGCAAAAAAGAGAGAAAGAAATGAGGAGGAAAATGAGAGAAGACATGAAAGCGGGAGACCAGCAGAAGATACGCTCGAAACAGCGAAGTGATCGACGCGCGATCGAGAGCAAAGACGGAGCCATCGAAGCTAATATCAATTGTAAGTTTTGCGTTTTTACTCGAAACGCTTTAATCTATATTCTGTAGACTCTCGTTACATTTTCTGCAAAAACACATGATCCAGTCATCACCACGTGCATCGTTAGTATGGTTAGCAAGACTTATTTAGCCATGCAGTCAAATGCATAAGAATATACGGCTATGAAACGGAAGTAATTTTCCAAAAATTTCCCAAAAAGCAAGATAGTTTGGGTTCGATTCCCGAGGGCCGTCAAATTTAGCACTATTTTTCCAACGGCTCGCCGCGATTGTTGTAGTTTCATTAAAGTAGTTGTGTTTCATGTTTATTGCTCTCGCTTTATCATTTGCAAGGAAATTTTTCCACATGATTGCTGTATTCTGTAGAAATGCTTTAAAATCCATTGAGGTTTTTACTACAATGAAATCCTTTAATGATTTAACTTAACGCCTTCATTACAAATAAAAAACTTGTAAATTTATGTCTCAAAATTTTCAACTTATTTCTAAAAACTGTTTTGAGGCGAAAAAGGCCGTAATATCAATTAAACCCCACAAATTCTCCATTGACAATCACTTAAGATCTACTTGAATTAACAAAAGCGGTATTTCTGATCCGAATTTTTTAAGTATCTGTTAAAAGAAGTTGACCTAATATTTCTTGCAGATATCAAGTCCGGTCCCTACCGCCGAGTGGACGGTCGAAGCTTACGTCGAAAAGGAAGGAGTGATTCCGCCAAAGCGTCTCAGATGTCGACTATGCTCTAAAGAACGTTTTCAAAATTTTTCTAGTTTTTTTTTTTTCAACTTTTCCAATATACTTTGTCTTTTTTCCTATATGCTTCTTGCTTACTTGAAATTAGTTTTTTATCTAAAAATAGTTTTATCAATCCGTTGATAACTAATAGTTTTAAGAAATTTTTATTTACTCCAGCGTTTCCAACGTTTTTTGTACATTTAGGTGCAAAAGCACACTCGAGTGTATTTATTGTTTCCTGTGTTACTGTTCATATATAAAGTGATTATTACAAGCAACAGCGTTATCGAAATCGTGTACAGCTTTTAAAATCAGTTATGGACTTCTTTTAGATTATTGAAACTGTCTGACAGTTTTTTTCCTCGAAAGTGTTAATTTCTGTTGACGTCAATTTTCGCTCTTGTATTTTTCCCAACAGTGCGTCCAACTTACAAATGTCAAATTGTTGCATTTTTGTGCCTTTTATTGCCGTTATTATCGCTGACCTTTGCATTGCTAGCTCAATGATTGCCATTCCGACACCGCCAACCATTGCAGTAAAATATCGTAGCAAATTTTTTTAATAACATGTTTGTCCGTTGTTTTTGTTCCAGTATTATCGTACTTATACGTCTTGCATTTGCAGAGGTAATTATAAATTACAATTCACATCTATTTGCTTGTGTTTCTGGAGAAAAATAAATTGAAACATCGAAGATTCAGTTTTAGTTTCAGTAGACAGTAAACACTACTGTGTAAGTGTTTCGAGCATAATGCCTAACGCAATTTGTAAACTTAAACTTTCTTAGACAGTGTTGAGAAGTTGGGATTTTTGGAAGCGTTTTTAGCTTGGGCTAAATTTTGTTATGGGTACCGGTACCTAAATAAACGTGAAAAAGATTTAGCGATTCTTTTTCATTATCGATGTTTACCCTCCTGACTTGCAGGGCAACATTGGAGGCGTTAACTTGGAAAACCCGTCAAGCAATTACCCCCAATTGGTATAGGACAGTGCTCCGCAATCGGTGTGCCGCAGAGTAAATGTACTAAAATACTTTTCATCCTTTGCAAATTTAAACATTATTCTACCTGCTTGAGCCACTCAAATCCAAATTCCAGACTCCCCACTGTGCATTTGTGACGTAAGAAGATAGATAGGTGCTTTCACGCACCCTGGGCCGTGAGTAAGTCTGTTCATTGATTTTAAAATGACAGACCGAAACCGAACCTACCAAAACGGAAGGGTATCCACCCATTCCGATGTTCAGTGTGGGTCTGCTAATCGGCAAACATCCTTTTCAGAACGGGGCAATGACAGGATAAAACTGCCCTTTTCAGGGCACATTGCCAACAAGTTCCGAAGACCCACTATCCTTCAGCTGAACATCGAAGGCCTCACTGCAAGCAAGATGAACGTTCTTCATCACCTCGCTATGCAGTCTGAGGCACTCGTCATCCTACTACAGGAGACCCACTGCACTGATACAGAGAAGTTGGTACTTCCAAACTACCAACTAGCTGGGTCTTCTTTAAGCAGGAAGCATGGCCTTGCCACGTTTGTCCACGAGCGACTGAGATACACGCTTTTGGACAAATCTCCACCGACATCGGAGATCGAGTGGTTGTGTGTGGACGCTGATGGTTATAAAATAGTCAACGTCTACAAACCACCGCCAACGCGATTGCGAACTCTGGATCTCCCAGTGTTTCCTCACCCCCTGTGTTTACGCTGGCGATTTTAACTGTCGTCATGCTGACTGCGGTTACCACGACAACAGTCCGGATGATGAGTGCTTGGCTGGCTGGACAAGTATTAATTGTCTTGCCCTCCTATATAATGCCAAGGACGCCGCCAGTTTATATTCCGGCCGCTGGAACACTGGCACCAATCCAGATCTAGCTTTCGCTAGCGTAGGTCCAAACAGTCGCTTACCGGATAGACGTGTCCTTGAAAAGTTCCCCAGGTCACAACATCGACCTTCGCTTATTACACTACCAAGGTTTGCTATGGCAGTGCCAAGCATGCCTGTTAAGCGATGGAACTTCCGCAAGGCCAAATGGAGTCACTACATTGCTTTGACAAATAAATTCGCAAGGACTTTGTTACCGCCTGATTCACTTGATGTGGATGCGGCTTACCAGGACTTCTGTAACACCATTAAGAAAGCAGCCAAAAAGACTATCCCACGCGGGTATCGAAATAACTATATTCCGTGTTGGGATACAGAGTGTGAATCCCTCTATAAAACCTTTCTGCAGTCTTCTCAGGGAGACGACTCAAGTTTGGCTGCTACAGCTCTGCTTTCCAAGCTTGACAGAAAGTGGAGGGATCGATGGTCCGAAGCAGTTCGGAACATTGACTTCTCACACTCTAGTCGAAAAGCGTGGATTATTTTGAACAATCTTACTGGTAGGTCACGACACTCTCCTCGTCACTGTCCCGTTTCAGCCGATGCTATTGCATCTCAGCTGGTCAGAAATGGGAAATACGAGGCTGTTGACCGCAAGTCATCTCGACTTGTCTCTCAAGAAGTGTCTGACCTTTGGAGGGCCACAACATCAGACGCAGTAAATATCTCTGACAGTTTTTTACAGAGAGAATTTACTGCTGCCCTCCAACATTTAAAACCAGGTAAAGCTCCGGGACCTGATTCCATCTGCCCCGAGCTTATACTCCATGCCGGAGCTGCTTTGGTGCCGAAGCTCGGGGCAGATGGAATTGGTCCAAAAGCGTGTATATCAGTCGCTCGTGGACAAACGTGGCAAGGCCATGCTTCCTGCTTAAAGAAGACCCAGCTAGTTGGTAGTTTGGAAGTACCAACTTCTCTGTATCAGTGCAGTGGGTCTCCTGTAGTAGGATGACGAGTGCCTCAGACTGCATAGCGAGGTGATGAAGAACGTTCATCTTGCTTGCAGTGAGGCCTTCGATGTTCAGCTGAAGGATAGTGGGTCTTCGGAACTTGTTGGCAATGTGCCCTGAAAAGGGCAGTTTTATCCTGTCATTGCCCCGTTCTGAAAAGGATGTTTGCCGATTAGCAGACCCACACTGAACATCGGAATGGGTGGATACCCTTCCGTTTTGGTAGGTTCGGTTTCGGTCTGTCATTTTAAAATCAATGAACAGACTTACTCACGGCCCAGGCTGCGTGAAAGCACCTACCATCTGGGCCAAACTTGATGCTGGCTTAATGACATCACTGCCAGCATCTGATCCAGACAGTGCAGCAGTCTGGGGTAGTAAAAGGATAAACCCTCGGCCCCAGTCCTGTTTGTGTCTGACCTGGAGTGGATGCCCTTCAAACGACGACGACGACGACGACAGATAGGTAATACATTTACGCATCGATACCTTTATATTGGCAAAGCAAAACAGAACACGTGTATGCAGAGTCAGGGATCAGTGGTCTTTAATTAAAAGTTTAGCGAAATAGATAAATTCCAAAAAAGAACATTCGAAACTTGTGATAATGAGCAAGCTAATGTACCTAGCAAACCAACGTTGTAAGAAAAAAGAACTTGTCAAAAGGCAATACAGGGAAGATTACATTCAGTATGGATTTTCTTGGTATGGTAACAAAGACGCTCCAAAGCCACTCTGCGTATTTGTGGGGAGCAACTTGTAAATGAAGAAATGGTTCCTAGTAAACTTATTCGCCACCTAAATACGAAACATGCCGTTTATGCACATAAAAACAAAAATTATTTCTAGCAAATGTTCAGTCAAATTAAGAAGCAAGCAAGAGCGTTATATGAAGTTATCTTTCACAGTCTCCGAAAAAGCATTAGAAGCTAGTTATCATGTCGCTAAATTGATTGCACGTCAAAAAAACGCATACTTTGGGCAAAAGTTTATTAAAACCAATATACCTGGAAATTGTTCAATTAATGCTTGGACTAAAGGAAGTTAAGGAGGTCAGAAAAGTGCCATTGTCTGCGGATACTATTAAAAGGCGAATTGACGACATGTCAAATGATATACTTGAAACTTTAATAAAAAAATAAAAGCATCCCAAAATTTTTTATTCAGATTGACGAAACAACAGACATTAGCAAGAAAGCACAGGTGTTAAGTGTAGTACGCTTTGCTAGTGGTGATTCCATAACCGAAAAATATTTATTTTGTAAAGAACTTTCAGAGCAAACTACTGGTCAGGAAATTTTTCGCATAATCAACCAGTTTTTTGTAACCCATGGATGGCATCAATTTGGAATAACTGCATCAGCGTAACTGCATCAGCGTTGATGGTGCTTCAGCGATGATGGGCGCAGATAAAGGCTTTGCTGCATGGATAAAATGTCAAAATCCAGCAATACAAATTACGCATTGCTGCATACATAGGGAAAGTCTGATGATTAAACTTTTAACACAGGAACTTTCTGAAACGATGAGCGATTACATCGAAACTGTTAACCTCATCAAAGCAAAAGCCTTAAATTCGCGAATTTTTTCAATACTATGCGACGAAATGAAATCAGAACATCAATCATTGCTATTTTATACTTCTGTGCGTTGGCTTTCACGAGGAAAAATTCTCGCAAGACCATTTGAGCTCCAGAGCGAAATAAAGCAGTTCTTTTTAAAACAGAACAAGCACGAAGTGTATAAACATCTTGAAGATGATCATTGGATTGCAAAACTTGCTTACATGGCGAACGTATTTGAACACATGAACGAGCTTGACATAAAAATGCAAGGAATAAGTGAAAACATATTGACATGTTCTGATAAGCTAGATGGGTTCCAACAAAAATTACTACTCTGGCAAAATGAGTTAAGACTAGGATTTCTGGAAATATTTCCAAGAAGTCATAAAAATCAAAAAACTGTTGAAAAGGGTTTCGTGTTTAATTTAGCCAAAGAACACTTAACTTTATTACAGCAAAAATATGACAAATACTTTTTCGAAATTAACACTAAACTATATTACTGGATCCGAAATCCTTTCTCAGCTAATATTGTAATGTTAACAAAAAAATTGCCCCTGCGTATTTGAGAAAATTTCTTTGAAGTAAGAAACGACAGAACACTAAAACTGAAATTCAGCGAAGTTCAACTTGACATGTTTGGGATTTCAATCAAAGAAAAATATAAGCAAATTTTCAAAGCGGCTATAAAATTTTGCTCCAATTTTGGACAACTTATATGTGCGAACAAAGCTTTTCATCTTTATTACTAATCAAAAACGATAAACGATTCTGCATAAAAAATGTTGACGACGAACTTCAAGTTGCTCTTTCAAGTATTTCGCCAAATATAGAGCGATTGTGCTCAATAAAACAAGCACAAATACTGCATAAATCATGATGTATGAGCATAAATTATGTCGTTTTTTTTGCTTTTCTTGTGTTTTTAAGTTACATTTTTTGTTGCGGTGTGAGGCCGAATTTAGCAAGTTTTACAAGTGTGCCGCGAGTTAAAAAAGGTTGCGGAGCACTGGTATAGGAGATGCAAAGATATTACTGTACGGTTCAAGTTTTTATTATTTTTTTAGCTTTTTTATTTAAAGATATGACTGAAATTTAAAGCTTCTTACTAAAACAACTAAGCGTATGAAAGTGTCTTTCTCAAAAAGGCAACAGAATGACGCGAGTAGGTTTCAAGTCGAAACCATATCGATCGCTCTTGCCTTTAATACGCCTTTTTTTTACCACTTAACCACGATACCGATTTGGCTCGTTATTTAGTAAAAGTGAGCTGACATATCAGCCTCTATTCTTTTTAATATCACTGATTTTCAATGCAATTTGTCCAAAAACTTATTAATCGCGTTCAAAATGCGGACCATGTTAATTATTTTATATATAACGACAACGGTTTTATAAAATTTTATATTTTAACAATATTTAATACTCCCTACAGCAAAAATTCTTAAAACTTTGAGGCTACGCTATCTCGACATCACCTGTTAAACTTCGCGCGACCGTTCTCTTTGAAGTTCTAAAACAAAAAAACATATAAACTTTATATGTTATTCACCTAGATCAGGTACGCGAACCACCAGCGACTCGCAAGAGCCTTTCAGGTGATTCGCGAGCACATCTGATGAAAATTTTTCCTGGCAATAAGTTAACGTGCAGAAAGAAATACTGGTAATTAGAAATTGCATACTTAATAATATTGGTCGCTCGTTTGCTACAGTCCGTTTTATGACCTAATCATAAAATTGATTTTGTAATTCTTGAATAATGCACTTTTAGTAATTATTGCCAAACAATATGTCAAATGACGTAAAAAGCGAAAATTAGAGCTAACTAAATTATAAAGAGTTTCTACAATTTAACGATTTAATGATGAAGACTAGTAGTGCAAACTAGGAAAATCAAACTCGTGAGTTTACGCGAACTGCTAATCCGGGAAAGTTCAACTATTTTTTAACACTTAGTAAAATAAAGTGTCTAATTCAGCCATTCCAACCGGAGTTGCGTTGAATGGTTGTAAGCGGCCGCTAGCAGCTCTTGTTAATACAAGAAAAAAGGCACTCGTTTGCTCATTCATTTCAACGTAAATTTTTGAAGTTACCTAACCGAAAAGTAGATAAAAAAGTCTTTACTTTGATTTTTAGAAATTTCGACACAAGAATGACTGGGGAAGGTTTTTAACTCGAAATTGCCGACCAGTTCCCAAGAAAGCGGAGCAATCTTGTGTTGAACTCAAAATGAAGACTAAAAAAAAGGTCATGCAATAGAAATTTTTTTGCTCCAAATTTTTAAAAATCTAAGTAAAGACTTTTTTTTTATTTAGTCTTCTTTTTAAGTCAACGTAAAATTTCGCTCTTCGGCAATTCGAGTTGATGAACAAATATAAAAAATGTCATCACATAAATCAGGGCTTCTCAAACTTTTTTGTTCTGCGACCCCATTTTAAATAATAAATTTTTGTGCGACCCCAATATGTGTAGGCTAATTTTACGTTAATTTTTTCTTACGGAAAACCACGCGTGTGCGTGAAAAAACCATGTAATACCAACGCAAATGGAAATAGTAACCTAAAGCAAATAAACAAACTTACAAAAACAGACTTTATTTAATAAACATTATCAAGCACATTTAATAGGAGGGAAAAATTACTTTATATTTTTTCACAGCTACCTTATCAAAACAAATAAATAATTTAATTTTTTCGCATTTATCTGTAGAAATCAATCTCGGCTTTAGACTCAGTAAGTAATTTTTTTGGTTTTGTTTCTTGCTGTTCTCTTGATTGCGCCACCTTCCTGCTTTATGACGCAACAATGGTGTAATGACACTTTACCTTTTCCAGTTTTTGATTGTCAATAAATATTATTGTAAAAAATCAATTTCAAAAGCACAAAAAGCCAATTTGTTTGGCGACCCCAAAAATTTTTTACGCGACCTACAGTTTGAGAAGCCCTGACATAAACGAATAGATATAGGCTACTGCAAAATTATTTCTTTGGGTGAATCGTGAAATTTTAAGTGTCTATAGCTTGTAAAATTTTGAAAAGGGTCCGTGAGTATTAAAAGGTTGGGAACCAATGGCTTAATCCATAGATGTTTGACCTTCTGTTCACCACATTTTTCGTCACGTTAAATTTTCTCTTTTAATTTTGCCTCTGGCAACGTTCTATTTAGTAATAACTTAATGACCTTTTTTGGCCTTTGCTTTTAATTTTAACGTAAAATTTTTGAGTTTTTCTCCCTGAAAATTATAATTGGGACCACACCTTGAGCCGCATGCGGCCCGCGAGTCGCGAGTTTGACATGCTCGTTGTATACCGCCCCTTCTGAGCAAAAATAGACGTTGGCTCTTAGTTTATTTGAAAATTGGTGGTGCGCGGCAGCTTGAAGAACTTCCAAATAGTACGAGGTCCAAAAAATATTAAAAAACATTAGCCGACATTGTAAAACAAAAGTTATTTTCACTTTCCAATCAACTGTCAATTTAAAAAATTTGCGTTTCTTCTTAATAATTCGAAGAATGTTGCTTTTTTCTTGAACCCAGCAATTTTATTCGTGGTTTATTAAAACACAATGCAAGAGAATATCGGTTTCACTGTTAAGTTTGCTTTAAGATTTTGTCTTCAAACTTGTATGTGTGAAAAACAAGTGATGGACGAAGCCCAAAAAAGCCTTTTTATATTAAAATTTAATTTGTTTTGTGGCAAGTTTCTAATATTTTGCATTCCACGTAGCTAATATAAGCTACCACTCCTGGATTAACTTTCATTAGTATTTTTTTAACACTTCATAAATTATGAAACGTTAAAACATTGCTTACGTAAGTCAATCAAAAATAGTTTAAATAACTTAAATGAACTTTCGAAGCAGACGAGTAGTTAGCTACTTGATGATAAGCACAATTGTTTTTGCGTGGCGCAATTGTTTTTTCAGATTTAAAAATTGTTTTTCAAAAAGTTGTTTCAACTAGTTTAAACATATTTTGCTTCGGCCTCATCTTTATAGAATAGTTTTTGTTCATTTAGAAAATTTTCATGTTTTTTTCGGAAAGACGAGACTTGAGTTTTATATTTTATCTTTATGTTTATCTCCAGACTCGCAGGAAAGCGACGGAGGCGCTAATGCATAGAATAAGGAATTACCCTGACCTGCTTCCGAAGATGACAAGATATTGCTGCCGGTTTAAAATTTTTAATAGAGATATCACTTTAACTTAGAACTGCTTGCCAAGACCATCAAGCAGGGCAAAGTGCTGTAAAGTGTCTTTCCCAAGGACACAGCAGAATGGCGCCAGTAGGATTTGAACCGAGACCATGTCGATCACAATCGATCACAATCACGGCTCTCTAACCAATCGACCACGCTGCCGACGTACGACTTTTCCCTTTTTATCTTTACACAAACATTGCATAATTACATAAACATATATTACATAAAAATAAGATTTAAAAAATGACGCTTTTCTATATTTCGTCGACGCTTAGTTCACAAAGAATGTCTTAGACCAATTTTCAAAAAGCTCGTTGTGTAAGAAAGAACTTAAAAAAGATAATACTCTACATCGGGAGTGTGCAGCCTGCGGCCGGCCGATGGCCGTGGTTTCTTGGTCTTGCAGCTTTACTTTACAGATTCAAAAATCTAGATAGAGTGATGGGCAAAATCACATTTTTCGGGCTCCGACAATGAACTATTTGGGAAGGATAAAGTTTCGGAATTTAGAACGATCAAGATCAGTGAGGAAAAACAACTAAGATTTAGTGTAAAGACCTTTTTTTGATCTTTATAAGAAGAAAGCCACTTGTGCTTGCTTCATTTTCAACTACAAATGGGCATAAATGCATTGCCCCCAAACTTTTTTCGGCTGTTACGGCTAGGAGTACAGCAACTTCAGCTTGCGATTTAATTTTGTTGTGCGCATTTGGCCCGGCGGCGCTAAAGATTGCTCAACCCCGCCCTACATTTTTCATGTTTTTTCTTTGTTTTTTTTTTAAAGTTTAATAACGTTGTAATTCGCGAGTAGTTTTTAGTCTTTAGTGGCATATTGGATATAACGTTTTTCGTTCTTAAACTTACCGGATTTTAACAAATTTTAAACTTAAAACAAAAAAAAATCATCAAATTGCGCTTTACCAAATACTACTTCAAAGATTGTTTTATGGTTTTCAAAAATTTCCAAATCGTAGAAACATACAAAGTTAAATAGTTGTTCGAGATCTAATATTAAATATCTAATAATCGAATTTCTATTATGATGATGGGATAAAGAACGCGTGATTTGTATTCTAAAACTCCGACTCATAATAGGGTTGCGTCGTTTCTTTTCCTCGTCATTTTTCATTTGTTCAAAAAAGTTTTTTGAATTACCACACATAAACAATCAATTTTCAGGATGTATGCTTGCATATTTTTGGGAGCAAAATAAATTAAGCCAAACAAAATCAAGGACACGACTCATTTACGTCAGACAATGAAGGGTTGTTGAAAATATGAAGTTCAAAGAATAAACATCTGTTTAACAGCACTCCAATCCAAACATGATTGGCTGAAAATGGCAGCATTTTTAAAAGCTTCTCCTCTTTTGCTCAATAAGAAGCTGGACTTACTATTACATCACCAAAAAAATCAATAAGTCTCTTTGTCTTTAGTTCCGCCTCAAAACCGTTTTATAAAAGCAACTTTAAATTGTTGTGTCAGTTAGTGTTAAATTAATTCATTCGAAACTAGTCAAAGACGAAAAAAATGAAAACTGTTTTGATTCTGTTGGGGGTTACAATGCTGTTTAGCATCTCAGTAAAATCAAGTGCTTTAATGAAATCACCGTGGAACGACGATCTTGGCAACTTATTAACAATGATTTTTGATTGCGAAAACAGTATCCAAAATTTGAAGTACGATCGCAAAACCGAACAATGGGTTGAGGAATGTCCTGATATCGAATGCGAGCATGGTGTCGATGATGGAGGTTGGTTTCCTTTACGTATTCTTTTTAGAGTTCTAGACTTAACTAAACAATTTTATGATTCTTAATACTTTGGTACGCAATACGATTACTTTACCTTATTGCTCAAGGGGAAGATCACCACACTTGTCACCATATATAATATTTTGTACCATAATAAATCAGCTGGAGTGCAACCCCAGGACCAGACAGGGCCTGCTTAGGTACGGAACTACTACGAAAAACTGGGACAAACCCTGTTATGAATAGGGTTACAACAATGAGGTTGAGGAATTTAATCGTAATCACATCAGTTCCAAGTCATTAAGATTTTGCTTTTGGCGCTAAAAAGTTTATATTTTTGTTTTTTAAAGGTTTACTGTGCAATCCGCATCACTAAGTAGATGTACTTATGATCTTAGGTCTATATAAGCGATAAGCCTAGTATATTGATTGAAGAGTCTAACAAACTCTAAACTAAAAAGATGTAGCATATAAGACTGTATCATATGACACATTGACTACTTCTTTAATTTTTGAGATAAATTGCATTTAGGTCTACACAATATTTTTTTAAAAAACTTTAAAAAATTTTTGGTTTTTAATATAAAATATAGGCTACTATCGCTATAAAAACTGTAAAAGACGAAAAACATGTTTAGACTGCTTGAAAACCATTAAACGTACTGTATTTCATGTTTTTAAAAATTATAATTATGTTTTAGACCAAGCCATGTGTCCAAGTTGTTTACTGGGCCCTGGAGAAAGTTGTAGCAATTGGAAGGGGAAATGTGGTGATGAATTAAAATGCAGATATTCCTCTGCTTTTGAGAGCATTGGAACATGTGTCTTGGAAAGCGAATTTAATTCTCGTAAAGAAGGCGAATCCTGTGGGTACTATGAGGGAGAGTGCGGAGAAGGCTTAAAGTGTCAAAGTGACGTTGATATCTTATCATATTTTTGTGGAATGGATGAAGCAGGTGAGAATCTTTACACATTAATTCAATGCAAAATTTTGCAAAATCTGAACAAAATTTTTAAACGAAATCAATGATTGACCGAATATTATATCTTTGTTTTTGACTTTAGCCTAAATTGATTTGGTCAAATTTTTACATACAAATGACACACTACTTGATTTCGTCAAGTTTCAATATTTGTATGTTTCCTGCTAAGTTTAGTATGTTGTGTATTTTTTTGTCTTTCTTGTTTGTTTTTGGTTTGGGCGGCTCGCCGGATGTAGTTGATATAAAAAATATTGGCATGGTCGAGTGGTTAAAGCGCCGTGCTTATGATCAAAATGGTCTCGGTTCAAAACCCACTCGCGCTGTTCTGTTGTGTGCTTGGGAAAGACACTTTACGGCACATTCCCCTGCTTAGAGGTCTTGGCAAGCAGCTCCAAATTACAGTCATATTGCTATTAAATTACAAGCGGACAGCAATATCTTGGCATCTCCGGAAGCAGATCGGGGTAATTGCTTACCTTATGTATTAGCGCCTCCGTCGCTTTCCTGCGAGTCAGGAGGATAAACATAGAAATAAAATAAAAAATAAATAATGTTAATTTTTTGTTTTTTAAGAAATACACAATATTAATTTATTGGTTTGTATTACGTAATTTTTTCTTTTTTTTTTTTTCAGTTTAATTAATAAAAAGTAAAATCAAATAAAGCTGTAGCTACTTTTTGCATAATATTGCGCAAAAAAATTACGCCTTTCCTTAACTTGTTCAGGAGTGTGCGTCAAAAAAGAACAATTCTCATCTCGAAAAGAAGGAGAAAGTTGCGGTGACAAAGTCGGAGAATGCCAAAAAGGTTTAGAATGCGTTGCAAGTGATCACAGTTGGTTTTCGTTCGTTTGCAAAAACTTGACAAACAACGATTCTTCTAATCATAATGGGTTCGGTGATGGAATTTTCTTTGAAGAGATAATAGAGGAAAGTGTGTCCGAAAATGGCGAACCAGAAGAGCATGTTCAAATCAAAGTTATTAATAACAATGGTGACTCTTTAGACAAGCATGCCGTTGAAGAAATTGTTAATTCTGAATTAGATTCTTTACTAGGATCTGATTTAGAACAGAAAAAACAAATTATGGATGAAATAAATGCATCAAAAATTGGAGAGCAAAACTCAGTCTCTACACACATTACTCACAAGGGTAAACTTGGTGACAAACAGGAAACCATTACAATTGATATTGAGGAAAAAAAGCCGGATGTTGAAAATGATATAATTTTTATTGATTCTGAAGTTTCTGATGCAGAAGAAAAATCATTACTAAACACTTTCGAAACAGACCAGCCATCAATCGAAATATTGTAATTAAAGTTTAGGTTTCTTCGGCAATGTCATTGATATGTAACTTTTTTGCGCGTCGGCATGGCTTACAGCACTACTATTTCTTTAAATAAAATATTAATAAAGCTTTAGCAATTAAATTTTTTAAAAATTAATTAGGCTTACAAACATTGTGTCTTGAAAATAATCACGCTCGGCTGACATGCTATTTTGTAATGCCGTTGAACGCCGAATTATTTTTGTGCTGTTGGGATTTTTAAAAAAGTGCTTTGCTTACTGCCCTTTTGTGGGCAATATGTTTATGTGCTATGCTTGATATTAAAATAACATCGTTTTACTTAAAATTACAAACTCCGAAATTATTTCCGACTGGACAGCAATATCTTTATATCTCGATGAACAGGTCAAGGCAGTTGCTTGCTCCCGCTCATATTTTGCAGACAAATAGATTTACTTTAAATCGCAAAGCACAAATCTGAAAAGTTACTGTAATTTGTAGTCTAAGTATTTAGTGTGATCTTGCAATTAAATTGTTAATTTCGTATTGATAACATGGGCTTATCAAACTTTTAATAAAACCAGACGGTAAAATGGTATTTTCTTCTATATATTTTAAACCTTCAAAATTATATACCACCACAGCCAAAAACTACCGAATTCCAGCGTTAATTGGAACGTCGCAAAGACTTGGCCTTGTTTAAGTCCCTGTTTGTGTTCTAAAAAAAAATAACACTTTGCATTTACTTTGCTTGGGAGTTATGAGAAGCCTTAAAACACAGTCGTATCAGTCTCTAAAAAAATTAATTCTTTTCCTATCACTGAAAACAGCAATGAAAAATTGATTTGCGGTGACTTTAGGCATGACTTCTCGAATTGTTCTGCAATTCTAAAAGCTAAAATTTTTATCAATGTGAAAGTAGGTCTACCTACTTTACTAAGGGCACATGTTGGTTGCAAGCTTCAATTAACTGGCGATTTTAATATTAACTAGTTGACTAAATGATTCAAGTAGTTTATTTTAGAATTCTAAGTAGAGGGCGCGAAAGATTTATGTTTAAAACCGAAACGATGACCAAAAGATCTGACAGTTGTCATAAGAGCACTTTATGTCGGCTCAACATTACAACCGCCATCAACTGGTCACGACAAAGCAACAACCTTCGGTTGCAATGAACGACAAGCTCTCGATTCCAGTCTCATAATGAGTAGATACGTCAACAAGTTTTGATTGTAACAAGATAATCGGTATTTGAACTTGAGAAGGCGGTTTATTTAAGACAATTTTTCGGAGGAACAAACAAAACAAAGACCGGTAAGGCGAGGATTGAATTTAAGATGAAGCACAGGATCATATTCTCTTGTTGCCATAGTAACGAAGATTTCGTATTTTCGTTGAATTGTCACAGACCTGAAGAAGTACATAAGTATCAAAAATAATGGTAGTAACATGCAATTAATATTTGGTCAATTTTTTAACGTAAATGCTAGATCGGCGACTTTTTCTGGGGGTTAATAGCAAAATTGAACAAGATTCAGGAGTTCAATCTGTGAATTTCGTGGGGTTAACTGACAGAGTTACAGCTAGTTCAACATTCAAAAGACTCAAGTCAGTCCGAGTCCTTGAGAGTAGAATCGAGTCTGAGTCCAATAAAGCTCTAGTCTTTTTGAGTCTGAGCTTATGACTACCAGCTTCCATATACAGGTATTTTTAAGAGGACCTTTCTAGTTTCGACTTATTTAAGCTTTTCTATCTCCAATATGAAACATAAAGACACCAAAATTAATATAAAATGCTAAAAAATATAATATACGCTGGTAACATTACCTAAACTGCGACTAAGGTTTTTTCTTCATAATCAGGAGTCAGTAAAAAAATTAATTTTTTTAATTTAAGACATTTTTTCTAGTGTACTCAAGTTCTTTAAAAACTAGAAAAGCAACTAATGCAAACTACTTGTTTGGATATTGTTCATTTAAGATCCAAAATTGTAGCATTGCTTCAAAGATTATTTCAAATAAAACAAAAATTTTGTGACATTTGATGGGCGTGAACCTTTTATTACGTAAATATATATTATATATACATATGTGCAGTGATGGGATTCAAAGTTTTAAGAACAGGTTCAAAATTAGGGTGTTCTCTAAAAAAAAAAAGTCTTCACTTCGATTTCATCTCTAATTTCCCTATTTTTCTCCCAAAATTAGGGTGTTCTCTAAAAAAAAGAAAAAAAGGTCTTCACTCAGAATCGCTCTTTACACTCTGAACAAACATCTGCAGCAGATTGAAACTGTTATATTAAACACAGAGATATAAAAATACATAGATTACGTAAAGTTAAAACCGGGTTCGCTAAACGTGCTAAAACTCCAAGAACGGGTTCGCTAAACGTGCCGAAATTCCAAGAACGGGTTCGCGCGAACCCGTGCGTGGAATTTTTTTTTTTTTTTTTTCTTTTTTCTTTCTTTTTTTTCTTTTGTAAATTTCTAGTTTTCGAGTTCTATCTCCTTGGTAGAAATCAGCCCCACCTATTTTCTAGAGAATCACAAGACATTTTAAATTAAAAGGACTTATGGCAGCTTATTAAACTAGTGGTTTTCAACCTTTTTTTAAACACTTTGGTGGCCCTATGTGACATAACGATCCCTTCTTTCCAATTTTTTAAAATTCAAGTATATGCACGCTATCTAATGCATACGTGAACGCAAATCGATAAAACAAATGATTAATAACAACTACTCTGTTAAGTACGTCAGTCAGATCATACCCACCCATGAGCAGGCCTATTTCTTCTGTTTTCTCCTGTACGAAGACGTAAAAACATTTGCATTTATTTGTAATGTTCATAACTGCTCTCAAACCTTGTTGAAAAAGTTTTTTGTTTAATGATTATAATACTTTGACCAGAAACCAAATATCGATAATATTAGTTTAAGAATGACATTTTGCTTAACTATTTTACTTTTATATTGTGTATCAAAAGTTCTTGCGACATCTAGAAAAAAGCCAAATGACCTTTATGGAGGGCACAACCCCTAGGTTGAAAACCACCGCACTAAACTGAATTGGCACATTATGCTGCACTCTTTAATTGAATGAAAAAATCAATGCGACTAAATGCTGCTGGTACACACTAGCACAAATAAAATAATTTAAAATTACTTACCCATACGACCATAAGAAATAAAAACGGAACAACGAAACCGTAATAAAAATGTCGAAAAAAAGCTAAAAAAAACAAAAAGTATTGTTAAAAACCACTAAATAAATCACAGAAGAAACGACATTTAGGTTAGTTCATTCAACTTAGAAGTCTTTTGATTCCAAAAACACTTTTTAAAATTCTAGATTGGCTTTAGACCTGGATCAAAAGAATATTTATCTTGATTAGATTAAATTATTATAACATTGAATTATTTGGTTTTTCAGTTCAGTTCACTTTTCTTTTATTTCTGCACCGTCTCATAGTAAAAGCACAACTATAATTATTTAATAATAAACATAATTAAGGCTGCCGATTGGAAAAAGAAAGAAGCAACAAACCAAGTGTGCGTTGTAGCTCCCAAAGATAGTAATAAATCACTTACAAAAGTTGTATTACAAGAAGTAAGGTTGCTTCATTTCAATATGAATTTATTTATATAAAAAGAAAAAAAAGCACAAAAAACATTGAGGTTATTTGATAAAAAAAAAGAACTCTGCCATGAGGGCGGTTTAAAGTGAAACATTAATAATTCAGTTGTTTTAAAACACTAATTGTTAGTAAAGTTTGATAAGAAGTTATTCAACTTAACATGCAAGCAATATGAAATAATCAATCTTATCAACTAAGCAATTGATTTGCTTACTCTACAAGGTCAGTTTACGAAATTGCTCATTAAAGCTACCTACCCCAGAGTTTTACAACTTTTTTTTCGGGCCTATTTTAGTACGTTTAAAAAATTTTTATTCTTACTAACCGCAAACAATCATACATTTATGTTGCTCTTTAGTTAATCATAATCATATTTCAGTGCTAGAGTTTTGAGTTTGATTATTACGCTAGTTAAACTTGACACAATGTTGCCAAGAACAAGCCTGCCTTTTGACAAGTCGTCAAAGGTGACAGTTCTGTCAATGAGCAAAGTTACGGAAAATGACTGTTAGAGCACATGACATGCTTGGGCATATTAAATGAGTATAAGATAAGGCTATAGTGCTTTTAGATTAAACTATCTGATTGAATAAACTTTTATTTCTACTTTATATATTACAATATACAGCATCAAAGTACTTTGATAAAAGCAAAATAAACTAACCCCAAAAATCGAAACAATCGTCATAAAAATAAAATAAAAGTTACACTGAAGTAGTCTTAAAATATATCCTTCCTCACTTTGAAAATGATTTTTTCGTGGCTTCTCATAAACTTCAGCAGTAATAGAATTTGGCTTCATATCAGCTTGAAGTAAATGACTGGAGGAGTGTTTTATGTCTAAGATCCGATCATCTTTTTTACTATCGTTTTTTTCTAAGATTTCTGCCCTGTTGAAGCCGTGAGACAAAGAATCTGTAGCAAAACAGTGATAACAGAAACAACTTCACAACAATGATATTTGGCAGATTAATACAGTGCTTCTTAACCATTAAAAATTTTTATAAGTAAAAGTGAAAAAGATAAATACAAAAGTATATATGTAAACCAGATAACTGTAGCATATGCTTGTTTATAAAAAATGTAATATTAGGTAATGGTAAAATGTAGTCTTACAAGTAGTTGACATGAAAAAGTGCTAACTCTATTAAAATACTTTCATAAGACAGAAAAAAGTTTACAGCTCAAGTTGTAATGCTAAATATACTATACCAAAAAGTCCAAAAAATATTCAATTAAAAATAAACTGTTCATTTATAACAAGGGGTGTATGATTATCAACATAATGTTTCTATGCAACTTGTTGTGCAAGCCACAGAAAGCTAAAGTTTTCAAATTAAACTTATTCAGTTGTACGAAATCAGTGTAAAAGGTTTTACGGCAAATTCATTCATTCATTCATTCAAATCAAATTAATTGTATTAACATGAATATGATCTCCTTTGAAGTTATAAAGAGAAGATATATTTGAATAAGTTTTTTTTTCTTACAGAACGGGGAATTTCAGCAATAATTTACTTTCATTAATCATATTATTTTTCTGTTTGAAAGCTTTGAAAAAAGTAAAAATATGTAAATTACACATAAAAAACTATCTAAAACAATTATTGTACTTTTGCAAACTTACCTATGCTAATTTTAACTTGTCAGTCATGAACTGAGTTTACAAATTTGCAAAATAACTTAGTAGTAAGCAGGGCTGGGGAGCCAGAGCCAGAGCCAAAAACAAGTTCTGATATTGTGGAGCCATCAAAATTTTTGCTGGCTCCAGCTCCTAACAATAATTTCTTTATATTTGAAAGTCACTTAATTAATTTTGTATTAAGGTAATGATCTAAATGTGCATTAAGGTAACGCAAAGGGTGTGTTTGTGTTTGAGTCATTTGTTTACAAGAGTAGCATGGAGTTTGAACTGGGTGCCCATTGGTAGGACACTGGTTTTGTCTTGCAGGCCTTGAATGCTTGTGTCTTGTGTGCAGCCAATAGCAATTTCTTGATGTTGGTGAACTGGTGTTTACATATTCCAATATGGGCAAAGGATAGCTTTAAATGTAGAGATCATTAGTTCACTTTGTTTACCCTATTTGTTTGAGGTAAGCGCTTTGAGAATGTTAAGCATTTGTTTTGCTTTAATAACAGTGAGATTTATGTATTGTGAAAATGTTAGTTTTAGGTCAAAAGTAATTCCAAGAGTTTTTAAGTATTTTGTTGTTGGTAGTGCTTGATTGTTTAAATTAAATGATAGAATTGTGCCATATTCAGCTGGGTCCAGTGTAAAAAGTGTAATACTTTGTAAAAATATTGTTGAATGAGTTGTTGGGCTTTAAATGTTGATTGGTGTGAGATGCTGTGATTGTAATGTCATTGGCATATGTTGAGATTTGTATGTATTTTGGGAAGAGGGTAATCTCAGAGATGTAAATTTTAAATAATGTTGGAGACTGAATTTTACCTTGTGGTACTCCAGATGTTGATTTGTTTGAATTTTGAGAGTGTGCCATTGTATTGAGTCAAGGCCATCTTTAACTACAGGCCTGGAAGCAGAGTTGCTTTTTCCATGATGACATCATGAACAAAGGCTGACGAATAGCAACGAAGTTTGGTAACTGCTGGTTTACAAAAAAGATTCTTTGACAATGACAGTTTACTTTAGCAAAATTTAATAAGTAATATTGTTATTGGTAGCCTCTAAACCTGAAGTTATGGCAGTTTTAATAAATTTGAACAACTGAAGTCTAATTTAAACTATAAATAAAGTAGAATTATATGTAGTATGGACACCTGACAAACAATGAGTTTATCAGTTTATTGTAGGTTTATACACATGTGCTTGAAGAAACAAGTTAGCTAAAAACTTTTGTGATTCATTAAATAGCTCATAACAAACTGAAAATAACTAAACTAAAATTTATACTAGCTTTTTTATAAAGTTTGATGAACTTGATAAGAGCTTTACTTATGATAAAACTAATACAATCTTGATTTACTCAAGTTTTTTTTTTTTAAATTTAGTTACTCAAGAACTCAACTTTATTTTAGTTCCTTTCTTCCATGGGCACTTGGCTAGATGCGTGGTCAAATCTAAGCTTGCTGCAATGCCACAGAGAAGGATTTCTCACTAAAGATACCTATTTGATTTTGCGCCATACTTTAAAAGTATTGAAGGATGTTGCTAAATATTTGTTGGAGAATTTAAATTTTGACTTTATTCTTTATGGAAAATTTCAGACGGACCATTTAGAAAGTTGATTGCCCATTATTGTCAGATGTGTGGCAGCAACAGATTAGTGTCTGTTCAAGAAATAAAAGAAAGTGAAAGAAAACTTAAAATTAATAGCTTGTTGAGATTACATTCTCCGTCTTTCACCATTTCAGTGAAGAAATATTTATTGGAATTTTCGGACTCAGTTGAAAGTATTACACCATCAAAAGGCGACCAAAATTTTATTGAAGAGTTTCCATATGACCAGTTGCATTTGATGAAACTCAACTATCAGTTTTGCTCTATGACGCAGGGTATGCTGCCAAAAAGTCACTTCAAGACTGTCTTGTGGTGGTTGCAAACAACTGCTTGTTGTTGATGAACTTTTGCAGGTTGACATAGACAATTCTGTGCTTACATATTTTCAAGAACTAAACCAAGGGGGATTAACTTATCCTTCAACTATTTTATTACATGTATTTCAAGCTGCTCATGCTTTATTTATAATATGTATCTCAAAAAATTATGAAAAAGTTTTCATTCAACTAAATAATCAAAAGGTTGTCCTTACAAAAATTCTAAGCGTATATGCAATTTGCTGATGCTTTCATGATGTCTGAAGATTGCAATTTATGTTTAAATAGCAATTCTATTATTTTATTGAAATGAGCCAGTGTTTTGTTTAATGTAATGTTGAACAACTATTCCAAAGCTCGAAGCGACAACGTTAAGTATTCTGTGGTAATTATTAAAAGAGCCACCAAATTTTGAAGCTACTTTTAAAAGTTAATCAGTTTTTGTATATATTTACTGTTTATGATTATAAAGAAGGTTTTCTCAATTTATTACCATTTTTAAATTATTTATTGATTTACACAACTTATTGTGCCCATTTAAATTTTTTGTTAATGAGTTATTCTACCTAAGCACAATTAACAAAAATGATTTGTAACAACCTTTAAGTGATATTAATAAAATTATTACTGTTTACAAGTAGTAAGTACAGTTTTACCGATAGAAGTAAAAAGTTGTTCAAGTTTTTAAAAAGCATTTGGAATGTGAATGTCTTTTTTGATCTGTGACGCGTCAGCCTTCATTGTCTGCCATTTTATTTGCGCTTCCAGGCCTGTAAGTTATAGACGGCCTTGATTAAGTGCATACTTATTGTCCTTTAAATGTAGTTGACAATGAACTTAATGATGGTGTTTAGAATGTTTGTTAGTATAAGTTTGTTTTTGTTCACTGTATCGAATGCCCTTGCTCATGTCCAAAGCCATTGCTACAGTGTGATGTTGCCTTGAATTGTTGAAGCCTTTTGTGATTTGGTGGTAGATGTTATGCAAAGCAGTGTATGTTGAGTGTTTCTATTTGAATCCTTATTGATGAGAAATAACTGTAATGTTTTCTTTTATTTATGGCAATAGCGCTTTCTCTAGTGCTTTGGCAATGGGTGATAAAAGTGATATGGATTGGTAGCTTGTACTAATGTTGTGATCCTTGTTTGGTTTTAAAATGGAAATGGTTGGGGCACCTTTTCCAAGATATAATATTATGTTAGTTTTGGGAGCAGTGTTGTACATATTTGTAAGGTATTTGGATGGGAAGTGACCCTAGGTGTTTCAGGGGTGGCTGGTAAATTTTACCACAGTTGCTTTCAGGTGTTTGTTTTGTGTTCATGTATTTATTTGTTTATGTGATTGTTAAAGTAATGATTTGGGGTGATCTGTTTCATTTGCAAGTGTGATTACGTAGTTGAATGAGCTTGCAAATATGCCTTTACAAGTGAGTGCAATTTGTGCTGTTTTGATTTTTCTTAAAGATGAAGAGTCTGTTGGCATCCAGTATTGCTTCGACAAGATGTTTGTTTGCCTCATGGACACCTTATGGACATTTGTGGAAGGGGTCTGTAGAAAATAAAATCTTTAACACAATGTTTAAATGATATCCAATTGAATTTTTGGTAATTTGTTATTGCTTTAGTAAAGTAAGATGGAGTTGCTTTGGTCTTGTGATGTATACTGAGGGCAGAGAGTAACAATAAATGATCTGTGGGAGGGAGGAAATGGTCTTCCAGCTAGTGCACAATCACACAAGTCTGCTGAAGCAGTGATGTCTGGTGAAGTAGGCTGTTGTGTTTAATTAAGTGATTAACGTCTTAAGTGTTGTGTTTAATGTGATGTAATTTGCATTATTCCATCAATTCTTCTCTATGGCCTTTGGTCAGTGCATACCATAATTGCTAGTGAGCATTGACATCTGCAGAGATGATTGTGTTGGATGATTTGTTTTGTGTCTAAATGTGCTGGATATATTGAGTCTTCTTTTAATTGAGATATGTAATCAATAGGAACCTTGGATAATATATAACTCTACCCATTGAACCCTTGGGTAATATTAAGCCCTTGGATAGTGGAAGTTAGTAAATTTTTGATGATTGATATACCATCTAGTTATCCCTTATTGGCCACTATTTATATATGTATTATCAAATTGGAGCTGGAGCTGGAGCTGGAGCTGAAGCCAAACTTTAAAATTAATTGGCTCTGGAGCTGGAGCTTAACTTAAATTAGGCTGGCTTCCCAGCTCTGGTAGTAAGTTAGGAAAAAAAGATCAAAATGTGTTTGCCAAAGTGAAGTTTTGTAGCTAATGAAAAAAAAGTCAAATAAATTTATCTTTCTTAGTTGCTTTGACGTAAAAATATATTGATAATAACTTTACAACTAAGATAAGATTAAATGGGTAAACTATTTGACTTTCAATCACAACCTACAAATTTATCACTTTAACTTTATATATTAAATTTAGCTGCACAAAAGTAAACTCTACAAATTGTTTATTTTTTAAATGTTTCAGCTTGTTTAAACCTTTTTTAAAAAAAATTAAATTTAAATGCATTAATTGTTTTATGTTGATCATCGCAATATTAAAATCATTCAGGCATAAAAACTAACTTTCTTTGTCTATATGTTGTTGTTATAATGTATTTAAAGTTTAAGATTTTTTTGAAAAGAGCAAATAATGCTGAAAACTTTTGAAAAATAAAATACTTTTTATGAAATCACTTATACAACTGAGTATTAAATATTATGGTTAAAAATAATTTTTTCATTGCCAAAAGTTGAGAATAATTAAATGTAAGTTAGACTATTACCTTGATTTCTAGCCAAGGTCATCAGTTGGCGAGATTTTTCAACAAATTGTCGATTGAAAGCATCTTAAGTAACAAATAAAATATTATAAACAGCTAAACAGTTTTCAACAAAAGAGTAGCCTAGATAATTATCAATTTTTGTAAAAAAATTGCTTAAACTTCAACAATTATCGAAAAAGTTTAGTAAAAAAATCAAAATTTTTACTAAATAGCATGTAAATTCTATTGGGTTGAGGAATATGTTCATAGTGTTTTTATATTTTCATTTATTTTACAATGATTTTTTACTACTTGGCTAAATGTATATAATCATTCAATAGAGCTTTTTCTACTGTAAAAAACTGTGCTGATCGTCTTTTTGAGTATTTTGAGATTTTATTATTTGTGAGGCATACATATGGAATATCCAGGAGGTAAAAAGCAACATTTTTGACACCTGCTATTCTTCGCTTTTGATCGAGGCCAAAAAGCTGCTGAAGCAGCCTGGGACATTTGCATGGTATACGGGGAAGGTGTCATAAGCAAATCTATGGCAAGAAAATGGTTTGCAAAGTTCAAAAATGGCAATTTCGACATCGACAACACGCCCTGCAGTGAAAGACTTTCTGAATTTGATGAAGACCATCTCAAAGCACTTTTGAAGGAGGAAAGTCACCAAACAAGTTGTGAATTGGCCAAAAAAATAAACTGTGATCAAAAAACGATTCTCAATCATCTTCATTCAATGGGATTTGCCAAAAAATTGGGAGTCTGGGTGCCTCATAAGCTTAGCGAAAACAACTAAGAAAATCGCCTTCAAATTACTTCTCAACATCTCGCCCGCCATCAAGCAACATGTGGTCACAAACAGCACTTTTTGTACCGAATCGTTATGGGAGATGAGAAATGGTGCCTATATATAAATATGAAGCAAAGAAAGGAATGGATGGCTCCTGGAGATACACCAAAGCTGAGAGTTAAGCCTGACCTCCATCCATGATCTGCGTTTGGTGGGACTGGGAGGGCATGGTGCACTGGGAAATGCTTGAAAGGAATGCCATGGTCAACAAGGAGCTCTACATAGCCCAGCTACATTGCGTGAATGAGGCTATTCGACTGAAAAGACCCCATTGACAAGGCCAAACCATAGTTCTTCACAACAACAACAGGCTCATGTTGCACAAGTCGTCAAAGCCACACTCCAAGAGCTCGAATGAAAGGTCCTTCAGCATCCACTGTATTCTCCAGACTTTGCACCCATGAATTACTATCTTTTCCACTCTTTGTCAAACCATATGAGGGGCATTACCCTCGGCAATGAAGATGACCTTAAAAACTGGCTCAACAAATTCTTTGATATCAGAACCAGGGATTTTTGGTGAAACAGCATTGACAAATTGGTCGAGAAGTGGGAGGAGGTCGTAAACAGCAATGGAGAATACATAATTTATTAATTCATAGCCATAACTTTTCATTTTTGTTTAAATAAAATCTTTAATAAAAATGCTACAAACATATTTCTCAACCTAATATTATGGTTTAAAATGCATATTACTGTGATGCAATTAATAAACAAAACAATAAGTTCAATTAAACAAAATTAATTGAGTTACTTAAGTATTCATCCCAGTTTCGAGATTCTTCCAATTTAGAAAAGTTATTGGTGGTTTGATCAACATTTTCTGCATCTGAGTAAATGGATTTGATAGAAAGATTTTCTTTAAACAAAGGTTCATCTAAAATTAATAAAGGCTCATTCTCTTTTAAAAAATAAATTTTTTATTTCTTTAACCACAATTAATTTATAGCTACTAATGATGCATAAACCATGCATAAACAAACCATAAGATGAAGCAGATGTAATCTTTAACTGTCAAAATTTTGACATTGGTCAGCATGCTCAATTATTCATTAAACACAAAACCAAAATAATAAAAAAATATATAAGGAAAAAAATAAAATGCACATATAGAAATGAGAAAAAACTGGGATATCTTAGACTTACAATTATGTAGGTATGGGCTGGTAGATCTTGGCTATTTTATCCATGCACAACTATTTAATCTCCATGTAGGTGGAGATTGGTTTAAAAAAGTGTATTTAATCACAAATTTAGCTTTTATTCATAATTTTTGTATGTGTGTGTCAAATAATGTAAAATTTTTGAAAAACAGTAAATGCTTAAAAGGTTTAAAAGTGATTAACTGATGACATGTTCCAAAGCAAATTCTATAAAATTTTAGACATTGCATATTTTTTTGGCAAGTTTATTAAACAAACAGTTTTCTAAGTCTAATAGCATTAAACTCAATATGAGGAAAACATCAGCCCATTTTCTACAGTGCTTTTATATCATAATGACTAACTTGCAAAACTTCTCTTCTGTTTATACAGATATTAAAATTTGGAAAAATGTATTGAGTAGCTAAATTAATATTTTGCTTATTGTATAGAGCTAAATTAGTATGTTCCCACAATTTTTTATTTTTTAGTGAAGTTGGTGTGCTAAGAAATATGATTGTGTCTAATGGTTACCCACTTAGGTTTTTTGAAAAATGTTTCAAAAATTTAATGAAAATATTTACATTCTCATACTGCATGTTGTGATCATGCTTATAATCTTAATACTCCATATTTTGGCCATGACTCCAAACAATTTATCAATAAACCAAAAAAAAAATATCCTGTCCATAAAAGTTTTAAAGTATCACAGTATTTTCAATGGAAGACTTGTGTTCCACCTGCACTCTGCTCAAATATTGTTTATCAATTTTTGTGTTTAAGTGATTCAAACTTGATGTACATAGGTATGTCAACCAGTCATTTGAGCATTATGGTGGTGAACACTTGGGCTTTTATTTGAAAACTGAAAGCTCCATTAAAAATCATATTATATCTTGTAATATTTGTGCTAATTTCAAATGTAGTGTAAATTCATTTAAGGTAATTAAAAAATGTAATTCTAATTTTGAAACTAAAATTCACAAAGCTTTACTAATCAAAAAAAAATAACCCTTGACTTAATTGACAATTATTTGCGAATGGATTATTGTTTTTGTTAAAATATATTTTAAATTGTTATTTTTGTTATTTGGATTTTATGTGGAGCATTGGCTTTATGATTGTTGTTTTGCATTTGCATTTTAAAATCAATTTTCAACAAATCTTTTTATGAAAACCTTGTGTGACAAAATTCGTAAACAACTACATAATCAGGTTATTGACCTCAATCTTTAAATTGTAAAACAAAACTTCTAAACATTTATTTTTATTTATCTGAAGAGGGCTAATGTAAGCTGAAAACGTTTATGGTGTCTTTTTGTTATTTTAGCATTGAATTGCTTAAATGTAATTGTAAACTGGTTAAAAAAGTATACTCTTTCCCTAAATTGTATTTCTACAAAAAAAAATCAATTTACAAATAAATTTTATGCATTGAAATAGTCAATAGACATTTTCTGCAGTTGCATGCAATGAAGCAGAAAACCAGTGGTGAAATTATATAGTTGTTAATGTAAAATTTATTGTCAATGTTTAAAAAAGTTTTATATCTTTTATTATACTGAACCAATTTAAACAATTTTAATTTCAAATGAGAGCTTATAAATTATTCTTTTTAGTTGTGGTTTCACTCATTAGGTTTGTTAGTATAAGATATAAATTACGTGGGCTTATTTAAGGTATTTTTTCTGCTAGTGGCGCAAAAAAGTTTTTGCATTCTTAGCAGTAAGAACTTCATGAATTAAACAACAATTAAAGTAATTTACACTTTAATTGTAACACAAACTCTTTGATTTTTACATTATTAAAAAGGTAATTCAACAGCTAATTATTTATTCTAATTGCTGCATCTTGTTTTTAGCAAGTACATGTGTTTGTGCACACTTTGGAGATTTGTCACATGTTAATTAAAAGCATAAGGAAAAAAGTTTTGTGCATTCACTTTGTTTGCTTGGGTTACATTTGCAAAACAAATTTATTTAACTTAATAGATGTTGCCTATTTTATATGATAGATCTCAAGTAAAGTAATTTGCAAAAATTAAAATGTGTATAATTAGAAACTTTATAATATGAAGCAAAACTTTAAATTCAACATTAGATTGTGTATCAAATACTTCATGCCACACAAGCTAAAGTTAAATTTCAAAAAGTATTTATGGGAAAGCTGTATATGCTTACAAAAAAGAAGCTATATAATAAAGTTTTGTTGCTGAGACATTATAAAGGTTTTATTAATTATAATATTTATACTGTCTTTCTCTTAGTGGGGCCATATGGACCAACCTAATACTTCGCCATGCAACAAAAAAAATTTTATCATCAATATGTGATTTTAAGACTTCCAAAACCTAATTAACAAAGTTTTGCAAATTTTTGTAAAATAAAATATGATGAGAGAGAGAATGGTCAAGAGGCAAACTACTTTTTAGTCATACAAATGTATATACAAAATGTCCCATTTTCAAAGTTTGTCCAAATTTTATATTTTGGATATTTTCATTTGATTTGTTTTATAAAGGAAAATGCTTAAGTTTTTTTTTTCTTAACAGGTACCTTTGGAAATAATTAGGTTTAAAATTACAATTTAGTGATTAAGCAGAATGTGTTTTGGTATCTAATCGGATAAGTGTATCCAGTAGGAGCAGCCTTCCTGTGACAACGGCTACCTCTAAAGCATTGGTCAAACCTCAGGAAACTTACTCTAATGCTAAATTTGTTTTCACGACAAAAACTAAAGAAATTTTTAATCCTTTACAGGTCAGGCAAATGATGGAGATCGATTTTATCAAACCAGGTGGAAAAAACATCGAATTGTCAATAGAAGACCAAAGGTTTGTCAAAAAGCTCTCGGACAACATTCAACAGCAAGACGACAGCCATTACGTTATGCCTTTACCTTTAAAATCAAATCAAATTGCATTGCCAAATAATAGACCATTAGCTTTTAAGAGATTAATGCAATTAAAATGTCGTTTCAGGAGGAATCCTTTGTTTCGTCAGGACTACGTGGAATTCATGAATGAAATAATTACAAATTGGGCTGAAAAGATTCCGGACTTTGAATTAAACTTGGATAATGGAAATGTGAACTACGTACCTCATACTGGAGTCTATCATCCGAAGAAACCCGGTAAAATTCGTGTAGTTTTTGATTGTTCAGCTGAATTTGAAGGAGTGTCTATTAACGATTATCTGTTGAGAGGTCCCAATTTAATGAATGGTTTGGTGGGGGTCCTCTGCCGTTTTCGTTTAGAAGAAGTGGCACTTGTCGCGGACATTAAGGCTATGTTTCACCAGTTCTTAGTTTGCAAAGGTGATAGAGATCTTTTGAGGTTTCTTTGGTGGGAAAATGGTGACACAAAAAAAACAATTAAAGAGTATAGAATGATGGTACATCTTTTTGGAGCAGTTAGTTCTCCAGGTTGTGCAAATTTTGGGTTAAAAAGAGCACCAGATAATGAGATAGAATTCGGTGAAGCTGCTGCTAATTTTGTTCGCAATAATTTTTATGTAGACGATGGTCTTATTTCAGTTTCTTCAGTGAAAGAAGCAATCGACCTTCTGCAAAATAGTCGTTATCTTTGTGCAAGGGCTGGATTGAAGTTGCACGAGGTAGTATCGAATAAATTAGAAGTTTTGGAGTGCTTACCTGAATCAGACAGAGCTACCTCCAAGTCAATTAACATTCGTACTGACTCTCTTCTGCTGGAACGTGCTCTTGGAGTTGTTTGGTGCATTCAAAACGATACGTTTCAATTTAGAATAGATACTCGTAATAAAGTTTATTGTTCTTTTATTTTAGGTAAAGCCAGAGTCGCATCCCTTAAACAAGTAACTTTTCCCAGATTGGAACTAACAGCAGCTGCTGTGTTGGCAAACAAAATTCTTAAAGATGAATTGAAACTTGCTGACGTGAAGGAATATTTCTTGGTTGACAGTAAGATTGTTCTTGGTTATATAAATGATGAAAACTTTCGGACCTTTTTGACTGAGGTTAAATGTATGATACCCTTAACTCCTAATCATGTGTTGACAAAGAAACCAAATTTGTTATTACCACCCCCTGCAAAATTTTTTGAAACAGATCAATACGCAAAAGAGCGCTGGAGGTGGGTGCAGCTTTTGTCTGATCAATTTTGGAAGCGATGGCAAAAGAAATATCTTTACCTGCTGCAATCGCGTACGAAGTGGGTCGCCCAGAAAAAGAACATGAAAGAAGGAGACGTGGTCATTATCAGCGAAAATGTCTTCGAACCTTGCAGCCAATGGAGGTTGGGCCGAATTGAAAATCTCTACCAATCAGAAGATGGTCTTGTGCGAAAGGTCAAGTTGCATATGGCTGATACGCACTTAGATCGGTTCGGCCGAAGGACAAAACACTTTTCCTTTTTAGAACGACCAATACATAATATCATTCTGTTGATTTCCGCCAAAGATGAACCACAAAGAGACAATTGTTGAGGAAGAATTTTTTTGATATCGCTTGCTATAATAATTGTGTGCTATGTATTTTGCCGTCGTGTGTGTGTAACCATAATTTTTTGTAACTAACTGTCTGACCTTTGTTTGTGTTTAGTTCATAGCGCCTTTGTTTAAAACCGTATTTAGTTTCACCTAGGGGTTTTACTAAAACAGTTTTGGGGGGGTATGTGACGGTAGCTGTTTAGTTTTGTTCCTTGTTTTAATTTGAAGTTTTTTTTTTTTTTGGCAATCCAGTTTGAGTTGGCAGTCATATTTAAGTCGGTGCAGCATAGTTTTTTTTCTTTTCATTCGTTCGTTCGTCAGTTGGTGGACATTTTGTTGGTTGGTAAATCATTCTTTTGTTCAAAGAAACGCGTATTAAGCAGGTAGAACTTGATTTGTTTTGTGTTATTTGATTTATTTAATACTGTTTTGTGTTTTATTTTAGTTACCGTCGTCTCTAATACATACAATAACATTGGTTTGTTGTTTGTTGGTGGTTATTGTAAAAGTGACATCACGTAAGTATCGAAGCTGCTTAATATTTGTACTCAAACTGCAACCTGGTGTGCTGCAGCTACAGAATGTTTTTGAATTTAGTAGTGAAAGTAGTTCATGAAAATGAGCACTGCCCAGTGTGTTTTTTGGTTTATAGAGACAAAGTCAGACATCAGATTAAACTGACCTTTTCTTATTGTGTGTCAATTATTATTATTATTTCTTTGTGTGCTTCATACATACATTGTATATTTTATGTATTTCTTATTGTCGTATAAGTTGTATGTGTTATTAGTGAATTACTGGACTGAGAAATAAGTAAATAATTTAGAAGGCCTCTGACAAAACTATATATATAAATTTTGTATATTTATGATTACCAACTTATCAGTATAAGGGGCGCTATGGTTGTTTCGTAATTGGCTATGGTTGTTTCATAATTTAGCAAATTATTTTGTTTCTGAAAATTTGATCAGCGTTGTTTGGCTTTAGAAAATTGAAATTAACTAAGAATCGTCCTGAATTTTATCTAAGTCTCATTGTATTCAATTCACATGCTTATTTGTACTCGGTTGCGCCAAATTAGTCATCATGGTATTTACTATTGCCAAATGCAATGATGCAGGATTCTTTTGTTCTTTTTGTTATTGCTAATAGAACCACGTGTTGCATCACAAATGCTTTGGGATAATGGAGCATTACAGCAACGAAAAATTTTCTATTCTCGCTCGAGGTCGCTCTTCCTTTCACCTTTCTGCTCTTGAAGCGACTTTCATTAAATCTCTCAATCCTTTTCTGTGTAAACAAAAAGAATTCGTATACTCTCTCAAAATTTCTTAACCTTTCTCTCATTGGTTGACTCTTTCAGCCAATGAGAACTCTACTTTCTTCCTTTATAAATTAGTTCGGTTTCAATTCTACTTCATTCTGACGATTTCCCCTGAAGAGTGTCAGATGAAAAGCTTTGGGAAGAAAAATCTTTTACTTCAAGCAATCTTCAAATTCTGTACCACCAAATGTTTATTCAAAAATATTTTGATATTTATCAAGTTTGGGATTTATGACAAGTTTTAGCTTAAAGGTATCAAACTATAAAACTTTCAAAAATTTAATTTAAAGACAATATTTTATAATTTGTTTACAATAGAACAAAATATATTTTATGTGATAAAATTGGGTCTCTTGGTGCTAAAAGAGGCATTTCGGGTTAGTTTCATCAAAAAAAATTGCTTATGATAACCTTTTGAAAAGACCCAAAAAATTGTAGGTTTTTTCAAGAAATCACTAAAAGCAATTTTTTTCCAATGAAACTAACACAGAATTCCCCCTTTAGCATGTAATAAAAAAGAAACCAAGAGAAAAGGACTTTTTAAGAAGCTGTAGCAACCATAAAAGAGTTTTGAGTTAGTTCCACAAACAAAAATTGCTTACAGTGAATTCTTGAAAAGACCTAAAATTTTATTGTTCTATAGTTATACATTAGTAGAAATGAAGAAAAATAATTAATAGAATTAATGCTTATCATATTCTGCATGAAAACAAAAAATTATCAAATTTTACCAATTTTTAAATTTTGTTCAACAAGATTAGTATCTTCAAAATTCTGAGTAAAATCTGGTAATTTGAATTTTAACAAATCATCATTTGCTTCCATTTGATTTAAACTGATATGAGATTTATGTAAAGGATTAACATAATAATTACCGGTACTATTTTGATATGAATCCATTTTAGACAGTTGGAGACAAAGACATGCACAAACACCTACACATAAATAAACTAACAAATCTTGATAAGTTTTACATTGTTCACCTATAAAATAATTCTTATAATAAAACCATGAATAACATTTTATGCAAACTACCTAGTTGGGAACTAGATTATTTAAAAAAAACAATTTAAAAAATATAAAAAAAATTTACAAAATTACACTAGGCATATACCGTACTTTTAGATTCACCACAGCAACACACAACAATTTAAAAATTTAACATTTGATCTGTTTGTAGTAGGAAGTACAGCTATGATTAAATCAAACTTAATCTTGAAAATCAATGCAAACTTAAGCTTGACGACATCACAGCTTTTACTAAAACAAAAGACACAACATAACTGTCAGCTATATTTCATTAACACGGACTGAAATACTTTTACTTATAAGCAATTAAAATTAAGGCGCTTGTTTAAAGTTAGAAATTATGCTCCTGGCGTAACATCAACTGGGTTACACAAAAACTCTGATTTCATAGTGAAGATTGCCAGGTATTGTGAAAAATACGTAGGTTTAGAGCAGTAGAACGAGTACAGCCAGACGCCACACGGCCTGGTTTAATAGAACTTGAAATCAAAATATGTCGAAAAAACTATTATTTACTCTCGGGGACCAAAAAGTAACAAAACCGCTTTTACCTTCAGACAAAAATATTGCGGTAAAAGTTTTGAATCATAATAGTACAAACCATGGGAGCAGTAGGGGGATAATTGCCTCAAGTAATAAAAAAATTTGGACAAAACCAAAATTTTTCGGGCACTGGCAATGAGTTATTTTGGCAAAATCAGAATTTTTCAGACAGTGACAAAAAATTATTTGAACCAAATCAGAATTTTTGGAGCACTGACAACGAACTATGGGGCATGATAAAGTATCCCAACCTAGAACAATTTAGATCAAACGGGAGACCTTTTTTATTTTTTTAAGATTTTTTTTCAGTCTTTACCATTACTTTGGAACGAAAGTGGAGAATTTTATTTTATTTTATTTATTTATTTAAATCAGACTCACAGTCCATAACAGAAAAAAAAAAAACAGCAAAAACTACGCAGAATGAGATACACATACAAAAAAATAACACTAAAATTTAAACTGATTAAAAATAAAAACATTTTTTAACTCTTCTGTAGTCTTCTGTAGATTTTTCAGACAAAAATTCGTGACTATTTATCACCACCATAAATTTGTACAAGATCGTGATTTAGGCAATCATTGATAAAATTTATAGATAAGGTGTTGCAACCATGCATCATTCTTTTAACTACTATATCAAATATTACTATGTTCATGCTATAACGTTTTAATTGTTGCTTTTTCCTTTTTCTTCTTCTGCTATAGTCCTATATGTTTGTTTATTTCTTTCTGTTTTTATTGTGGCGGAGCAGAAATAAAAGATACTGGTACTGATACTGAATTTGGGCAAAATGGTATTGCCACCGAATTTCTTGGCTTGTACGGCTCGCTTCGAACAATACATGTCGAAACAAAAACCTTTTTTCCGTTTTGTTTTCTTAATACTATGTAAAATGAAACTATATCTTAATAACCAGAGCTTATCTACTTGTCAAACTCTACATTATATAATCTTAAAATAGGTTTGTAATTATTCATTATTTCAACCAGTCGTTAAAATTCTCAATGACACTTTCAAAACAGATACGAAATGTGGCTCCAATCTGCAATTAACTTGGAAAAGTGTGGGTTTAATTCGGCTTAAAAGTGTCTGATTTTGCTTGATGTGATCAACGATCTGACCAGACAGTAGCCTATTTTGATTTTTTTGCCCAATAAAATCAGACATTGATCTAATCTGGAAAAGATCTGAAATTATCGGGCTCGTAAAAACCAGCTAGATTTTACAAAATTTCGTCTTAATTATAAATTGCTGGTTAACACCTGTTTCACACGCCCGATGTTTTTACAGATCATGGTTGAACCAGAACTGATATGTCCGATTTATCATAAATAACTTTTTAATTGAATATGAATGTGATTAGCTTAAATAATCAGAGCTATATAGGCTATACAGCTCTGCAACCACAGAGCTGATATATTGCCAGATATTTTACGAGGCTTGTTATTTGAACAGAAATAAAGCAAAACAAAAGTTAAAAAAAATTTACAATTTTACATAAAACTTATTTAATCATAATCAAAACAAAATTTTACTGTTATCTAACTGATGTTCACCGGCAAGTATCTCCATATATTACGTTTGGTAACAAAGCCACATGGCTGGATGAAAGTTTGAGTAATATGGCGTGATCATGTAGGCTAATATAGAACGACAGGATGTGAAGTCCAAAAATATATTGTTATAGACCAGGGGTGGGCACACTTTTTGAATCAGGGGCCAAAATTATATCGTTTTTAGAGTGGCGGGCCAAGTGATCGAGCCGCCACTCACATATAGTTTGTCACACGAATAACAAAGGGACAAAAACAACGGAAAATTAAATTATAACAACTAACTGAAAAATACAACCGAAAAACAAAATCTAATTTAAACTACTAGCATTGTTAAGCTTTATTTTTTGCCAAAGCATCGAAATTTGGCATCATTTTGGTTGTGGAGATAGTCAGGATAGATTTGAGGTGTGCATCACTCAGCTGAGACCTGTGGCTAGATTTGTTGAAATTCATCAGGCTGAACGTCTGTTCACAAATATATGTGGAACCAAACAATACCAGCATTTTCTGTGCCATCTTTCGAATTTCTGGAAATCTGGTGTTGCTTAGCGATGCGTAAAACTCACTTAGCTTCAGGGTTTTGAATTTCTCGTTTAAAACGTAGTCACTCTGAAGATCGATCAATTCCAACTGCAGTTCTTGTGGTGCTGTTGCAGCGACTTGTGAAAGTGGAGCCGAAATAATCTGAAATGGTTTTTGGAGTTTTTCGAAATCAAGGAATCTACGGCAAAATTCGTGGTGCAGATCATTTAGTAATTTGCTGTATTTATTTGCATGTTTAGGGGCTTCTTTCATTGTCAGTAGTGTGGGGAAATGCACAAAAGAATTGTTTGTCATTTGTGCTGAGAACAAAGCCAATTTTGATTTGAAAGCCGTAACGCTTGTATACATATCGTGAGCGAAGAGTTCTTTCCCTTGCAGCTTTGCATTCAGCTCATTCATATGTGTTAAGATATCGACAGAAAAAGCAAAATCACAGAGCCAATCTCTGTCCTCTAGCTCAGAAAATTCATCAGCTTTCCCGATTGACTTTAAAAATGAGGTAATGGCCTCTTTAAGGTTCCAGACACGTTTGCATGCTTTACCCAAGCTTAACCAGCGCACATGAGAATGATAAAGCAAATCCTGGTGATCGGAATCAATTTCCTCAAGAAACTTGATAAATTGGCGATGGTGAAGTCCTCTCCCTTTTATGTAGTTGATCAGTTTTACCACTGCCGTCACTACATGATTGAGCTGCAGTACAGATTTACACAGGGCTTCCTGATGGATAATGCAGTGCAAAAAAATAACATCCACCCCAGCATTTTCCTCATTCATCTTGTCTTGAAGTCTTTTTAGCAGTCCAACATTTTTTCCTGTCAAGTTTGGTGATCCATCAGTGGTGACATTCGTTAGTTTGTTCCATGGTAATTTAAACCTGTCGATCACACCAGTGACTTTGAGAAAAAGGTCCTCTCCTCGAGTAGTCCCTTTTAGCGACTCCATTGCTAAAAGTTCTTCTATTATCTCAAAATTGTCATTAATCCCTCTGACGAAAATCAAAAGCTGTGCCGTGCCTCTTACGTCATTACTTTCGTCCAGCGCTAACGAATAAAATACAAAAGAATCTGCTTTCCCTTTCAACTCGTTAGCTAAGTGCTCATCAATTTGTTCTATACGGCGAGTTACGGTTCTGCGTGATAAACTGATTTGTTCATATTTGCTTTTTGTATCTGGACACAAGAGACCTGCTGTCTCTACCATACACTCTTTGATAAATTCTCCATCGGAAAATGGTTTGCTTGCTTGTGCTATTTTGAAAGCCAGTAAAAAACTTGCCTTGGTGATTGACGCATGAACCGCACTCTGCTGAAAAAGAGAGCTTTGCTGAATCCGAAAATTTGCCACTAATCGCTGAGAAGTTACCTCTCTTTGCTGAGTTGACAGGCTGCTACGGTAGTTCGCATGATTGGTGTCAAAATGGCGGCGGATGTTGTATTCTTTCAAAACAGCAACGTTTTTTTGGCAAATAAGGCATACCGCTGTTGATCCCACTTCGGTAAAAAAGTATTTCGTTGTCCACTCCTTTTTGAACACTCTTCTCTCACTATCAACTTTTCGCTTCTTCGCTGCACTCATTTTAATAATATAATTTATCAACAACTTAGCAATGTCTATTTTGCTTAGCCTTGCGCACTGACGGAACTGTTGATAAAAGCACTAAACTAAGAAATACGGTACATTACTCGTGGTTAAAACTAGAAACCCTGTTGCGTCAAGCCACGCACAAATGTACCTGTGACATCATAATTTAGCATGTATCACTCTTATTGAAGCTTCACAATAATAAGTCTTGCAACATATCGATAACATCCGGCGGGCCAGAATAAAAGAGCCGGCGGGCCAGATTTGGCCCGCGGGCCGTAGTTTGCCCATGTCTGTTATAGACAGTGAGCTTATAGCAACTACGTCGCTAATACCAGCCATAATAAAACCACAAATGAAAGATTCTAATGCAGTCTACATTTATATACAAATCTGAACTAGCACCTTTCGGGGGTCGACTCCGAACCGATCGATTGTCAACTGCCGAACGCGTCCAATCTTTTATAAGCAACGTAACACAAAGCCAAGTGGAACATTCCAACGGTTCGTTGGCTAAGTTCGCTACAAGTGGTGACCCCGATATACGAACTCGTTAACAACGTCAGTCGTCGCTCAAGCAACGTCAGCCGGCACGCATTCAACGCACTCAAAAAAGCATGAAGGAGGGAGGACAGATATAACAACTACGTCGCCAATACCAGCCGTAATAAAACCACAATTAAAAGGTTCTAATGTAGTCTACATTTATAAAATGAATTCAGCTAACATCATTCGGGAGTCAATTCCAAACCGATCGATCGTCAACTGCTGGACGCGTCCAATCTTTTATGAGCAACTTAACGAGGAACTGTCACGTGACTAGCACGAAGCCAAGTGGAACATTCCAACGGTTCGTCAGCTAAATTTGCTACAGGCATACCAAGGATTTTTGAAAAGGGGGGCTGGGGGTATACAACTGCAACCAAATGCGGTCAGTGAAAAAATTTATTTAAATGGTAGGAAAAAAAGGTTTTCAATTTGAATCAGTTCTGGATTTTATGATTTTTGTCTCTGAAGTCTAGTGATTTCTGAAAAAACAAAGAAAGGGGGTATGCACATGGAATCTGTTTTTGTTTTTTGGCGCATTTTCTGCCCAAAAGATATCCAAGGGGGGCCATGGCACTAAAATTACTGTCCAACGTATGGTAAGCCTACGTATTACTGATCTTCAAGGGGGGCAAGGATCTCTAAGTGGGAGGGCATTGGCACTAAAATTACTGTCCATGGCATAATAACCCCCTTAAATACGCTACTGGTTGTAAAACATGACAAAGATAATTTTTAGTTAAATCAAAAATTATAACTGATATTATGACATTTCATGTGCAATCTGCATTTCATGTGAAAATATAAAATTATAGTTTTAACTATTCAGTTAATTGCTACCCTTTCTTCTGCTCGACGGTTTTAGAAAGCAATTTTAAATTTCATCAATATTTTTAAATTAAAAAAAGATGGAAAAAACAAATATCAAATTTCAACAAGCAACAATATCTCGGCATTTCTGAAAGCAAAAGAGGTAATCTCTTAACAGTTGCTCTATGCCGCAATTTTTAATGTTAAGTAAAAATAATTATGATGATCTGATGCCACTACATTACAGACTCCGATTAGAAAACGCTTCTATTACAGGTTCATAAACTATTGAAAATTTTCAAGACCGAACATTAATAAGTAGGAAATCTATATCTAATCCATTCATCCAATCCATATCCGATAAAACGCAAAAAAATTACAAAATGGCTTGGTAATGGAACTGGGCGAGTGTCGAGTATGAAAAAATATGCCCTGTTGCTAATTTTCTTTTCTGAATAGTGACTAGACTTTCGTAGTCTACACCATAATTAGAAATATTCAAATTTAAATAACTCGACTCAAAATTGTTCAAGTTGTGGTTATGGTTATGGTTATAATTTCAGTAAAAAAAGCAAAGATTTTATTTTTGCTGAGCATTTCTTCATTTTCTGTGTTTGTACCATCCATTCAACAGTTAAAAATATACTGCTTTGACCAACATTTCAAGAGCAAAACGCGAGATAAATTTATCACTATCTCAGTTTGTTTAGAAATTGTTAATTACTTGGGGTACTTTCTAGTTTTTTTTTCAATAGGCTACTTGTTGTTTTGTTTTGATTTTTTTTAATGTAAATTATTTATTTATTATTGTATTAGTTTGTGTTTGAGCACATATTTAAGAAGTAATATTATAAACTTTAATTTAGAAGTGATTTTGCAATATTAACAAATGGCAGATTTTTTTGATCAAGAAATTCCTGACAATACTAACAATACTGAAGATCCAGCTGCTGAATTTCTTGCTCAGCAGCAAAATGAAATTGCAGGTAAATATATTTCATGAAATATTTTAAGCAGGCAAAAGTATCTAGTTTAATCAAATTTTAAAAATTTAAGGGTAATATTATAAAAAAATAATAAAAGTATTAAAAGCAAGATAACATTTTATGATATTCTTAAAATAGAAAGCACCCACTTCATCAAAGCAAAACAAATAGTATTACTATATAAAAAAAAAACATAACAAAAGCATAAGCAAAGCTAATTCAAAGTCTAAACTTTACAATTTGGTAATTTTTCACTTGTTTCTTGACATTAAAAAAAACATTTTTTCTTTTGTTTTGAGACCCAAGACAAATTGGGTCTTTTCAAAAAGTCACTGTAAGCGATTTTTTTTGGTGAAACTAACCTGAAATCCCCCTTTCCCAGGTGTAATAAATGAAAGATTTTTTAAGAAGTGGTAGTAACCATAAAGGGATCTGGGTTAGTTTCACAAAAATCACTTACAGTGGCTTCTTGAAAAGACTCAACAAATTTGTATTTAACATATACATTTTAATAGGTTTCAGTCATCAACCTGAGTTAGGGTTAGTTTTTTCTTTCTCAACTCACCTTAACTCTTGTTGATAACACAACATTAACTGTTGCTGACAAAGCATATTTTAATGAAAACAATGTTCCACCAGCGCAACTGCAAAAGACACCGCTAAACCGCAAAGGTATACTGGCGGCGGTTCCGATATGCTAACCACATTGAGTTAGCTAACACGGAGACGGGTTAAGACAAGCAAAACCCTGCAGTTCCCATTACAAACATATAGTAAGAATGGTCAAGTCAATCAACAAGCAAGTGCCGACAGACCTGTTTCGTCCTTATTAGGACTCGTCAGGACACTACAGCTTGTTGTTGACCCCAGCTGAAAAAGTTAAAAACTTAAACAGCTGGCACAACTTTCTGTTTGTGGTTTTTACACCTCAAACATCCAGTTGTGGACCTGAACGCTGGGTAGGTAGTACAATGAAAACAATGTTCCACCAGCGCAACTGCAAAAGACACCGCTAAACCGCCGCCAGTATACCTTTGTGGTTTAGCGGTGTCTTTTGCAGTTGCGCTGGTGGAACATTGTTTTCATTGTATTACCTACCCAGCGTTCAGGTCCACAACTGGATGTTTGAGGTGTAAAAACCACAAAGAGAAAGTTGTGCCAGCTGTTTAAGTTTTTAACTTTTTCAGCTGGGGTCAACAACAAGCTGTAGTGTCCTGACGAGTCCTAATAAGGACGAAACAGGTCTGTCGGCACTTGCTTGTTGATTGACTTGACCATTCTTACTATATGTTTGTAAAGCATATTTTCTATTTCATTTTGTTTTATGGGCATTTTCTTTCAATATTAAAGAGCAAGTGAAAAAGTGCAGACAATTTTTATTGAAACAATATATAATTAGCAACAAAAGCTGTAACAGCTCATTTAATTGTACAATTAATTAAAGTTACTTTTTAATAAGTAGATATGAAATTAAGTTTAAATCTTGTGTTTTCAATGCTTTTTTGATGTTTTTATTGCCTTTATTTATTAGATCATAGTTGGGCAACATGGTTGAATGGGCAAGAGTGTTGTATTGATGGCATATGTATCAACACAGTTGTAGTTTAAACATACTTGGCATTGTTTTGTTGTGTTTTTAGAAAAGACACTTACAGAAATTTTTTCTGCTTAATAGTTTTAGCAAGCAGCTTTAATTTTTAGTATCACTTAAATAAAAATTAAAAATAATTCTAAAAGCTTTAAATGAAAAGCAATATCTTGGCATTTTTGTAAACAGGTGAAAATAATTGCTAGATAGTTGCTTTAGATAACATTTTTAACATTATCTTGTCAGAAAGTTAAAAAAGTCTTAAGTCAGATAAATAAATAAAAATTATTTTTGTGAAGAAGCAATTTTTATTGAAAATTTTATTGTCCAATAAAAAAAATTTTAAATTATTAGAATGCATACATTAAAACTTTATTTTCTTCATGTTTTACCCTAACTAAAACAATACAAAGATATCTACATCAAAACCAGATGCTTTAGAAACTGTAAAAAAAGCAACAGTGTTTTCTTGTGAATCATCAGTATTAGGGTTGATGATTTCAGGCACTGCTTTTTTTGAAACCAGGAACTTACCGTATTTCTTTGAATACAAGGTGCACACGTGAACAATGCCAACCCCCAGTTTTCAACCAAAAATTGGCACAAACTTTTGGTATAAACCAACTTGCTCAGCCCTTGTATATAACATGCACCCAGACATCAATTTATACCACAGGTTTGTGCTGATTTTTGGTCAAAAATTGGGGGTGGGCATTGTGTGTGAGTGCGCCTTGTATTTGAGAAATACAACCTTTTGTAAAAAGTAATAATGTGTGATGAAATGAGTTAGTACAGCTTTCTGCTATGCAAGAATTAATCTTTTTGCATAAAGGGATGCAGTGTTTAGAGCTAAAGCATTTATGGCATAATCTGTAATGCTTTACAAATTTAAAGCAGTCTTCAATAGAAATCTTTGTAAATTTATGACAGTTGATTAACCTATGTGAGCTTTATTTGCAGTACCAACATTTTTCTTAATGGTTTTTGGACTTTAATCCTTGATCACTACTATTATATTAAGAAGTTATTGTATAAAGTCGATATTAAGAAGTATTAAGAAGTCGGCAGCGTGGTCGAGTGGTTAACGCACCGGACTAATGATCAACATGGTCTCGGTTCAAAACCCACTTGTGCCATTCTGTTGTGTTCTTGGGAAAAACACTTTACGGTACTTTCCCCTGCTTGGTGGTCTTGACAAGCAGTTCTAAATTACAGTAATATCTCTACAAAATTACAAGCGGACAGCAATATCTTGGCATCTCCGGAAGCAGGTCGGGGTAATTGCTTACCCTATGTATAGCGCCTCCGTCGCTTTCCTGCGAGTCAGGAGGATAAATATAGAGATTAAAAAAAAAAAAAAAAAAAAAAAAAATAAAGAAGAACCTTGACCTTTATAGTTAATGGCTCAATGTTTAGAAACCTTAAGCCAGGGTCACCACCAATCTTTCTATGATTTCGTACCACTTGGAAACCCTGTGTTGTCAACATGTACCACTTCTTGCAGAACAACTAATTTAATTATATCTTAGTTTATTCAGCAAGAGAATAGTATTAGAATAACAATAAAAGACTAAAACTAAATTAAAATGAGATTTTTGTTTTTGTTTACCTTTAATTAATTGGTTAATGAGTGGCATAAATTTGTTGACAAAGTCATGTCTGGGTGCACCTAGCCAGATTTTTTGATGTGATGTTCATCATGACTGAAAATCCCTGCTTGCATTCCTATATAAAAAGGAAATCAGTAGCTGTGGAACAGCTTGGGAAGCTACCATTGAATATGAAGAAGCCATACTAAGCAAAAAATTTATTGGAGAACATTCTTGGTGTCTTGTCTTTGCTGTTTGGTCCTCCTGAATATCTATTAGCTCTTCTTGCTTTCCAATCCTGACAAGTAAGTCAGCTGGATTAACTGAGAAAGAAATGGTGATGTTGGCACGACTTGTCGCATATTAAGTAACAAGAAATGATGATTTCCTGGGAAAAATCATCACTGATATCCACTTCAAAAATTGACAGAAATTTACTTTCCATAGCACTTCTTTTTTCTACATTTTTTTCTTCTATTGGTTCAATTTTCCCAGTTTTAAAATAGTCAACAACAGTGCCTTGAAATGACAGATTTAAATGGTTGAAAGCTGTGAAAATATCTTGACAGATAAGCTAATTTTGAAATGTATTCCTCATCTTTCCAATCTTTTTGAAAGTTATGTTCTTTTTTTTTGAAAAATAAAAGTAATTCATCTTTCATTTCAAAAACATGCTTTGTTGTATTTCCTTGGGAAAGCCAGTGCACTTCTTTGTGGTAGAGGTGACAAGTGTGGTTTAAGCTGAGGTCTTCACAGAGTAGCTTATACAGTTGAGTATTTAAAGCTGATTTTTGACAATGCACATTAGCAACTTTGCAAGGAGCACCTTAGTGCAAAGGGCAAACCTGTGTAAGAAGCTATGAACACTTTTGACATTTGGTGACACAGCTTTAACATGGGCTTTCAACCAAGCATTGAGAAAGCCCCATCTGTCATACCTCCAACAAGCTTTTCCCAATCCAATTCATTTTTTTTTCAAGGAATTTTCCAAAACAATGAAAATATCTTTTCCTTTTGCTTTAGTAGCTCAAAAATAATTCAGTTTTCACCATGTCATTCTGTGTAAAGCAGATGTAGACCAGTAGTTGACAGAAGTTGTTAACATCATGATGTATGGCAAATCCTAATTTTGAAGCTCTTACTCCTACAATCACTTAGTAGGTCATATCAACTGAAATTTCCTTGATGTTGTGCTTCACAATATTGTTGGAAAGGGAAACATTTTCTAATTTTGCCACAGCCTGCTCTCCATTTACTTGCCTGACCAGAATTTTTGCAGCTGGCATAATAAGAGACGCTGTAATTGTATGGGCTTACTTGTTTTTAGCCACCAGGAAAGCAACTTTAGAAGATGCCTTTACAATCTCTGCACCCTCCTGCTGGATTTGGCCAGTTTTTTTTATGCGCTGTCTCTTCACATTTTTATCCAGTTGCTGAAAATAACTCTACTTTATCAATGTGGTCATTTCCAGAAAGAGCTTGAGCCCGAAGAAGTTCACATTGGACAGAGTTTGAGCAGGCTAAAAATCACATTGGAAAACACACACTGTGGAAGAACTTTTTCACTATGCTTAATTGAGATAAAACCATATTTTACGTATGTTGAATTATAATTTTGCTTGGACATATTGCAAGGTCAAGAAAAAATTTAATAAAAGTTAATAAAAAATTACCTGACTCACCAATACCAAAGACTAAAGTTATTAACAATGATGGTAGTGGAAACATTTTCTAAATATTTTTTTACAAAAGTCATAGTTTGGTTTGTGATGCATTGGCATTGCATTATCTGCATTATTTTACATCACATTATATGCATACCTGTAATCATAAAATTACTATGATGCATTAACTATGTCTTCAAATGCAACTGTCATTGAATATTTCTTATCAAGTTTATTCTAACTTAATTATAGCTTGTTCTGACTACCTATGTTGTTCAATCAACTATCTTTAGTTTTAACTTGGAAAACAGAAAGTGAGTTATCAAGATGTAAGAGAAGTAAAACTTATAAGCGATAATTTGACCTAACTAACTCCCACAGTGTCATACTTCAAAGCAAATGCACTCTTTGTTGGTATGACCTGTACTTTGAAGATTGTAATGTTATGAAACAATAGGAATAACCAGGCTTCAAGAAAATTTATTTAGAAACAAAACCTGATAAGTAAATTAAAAACTTGTGAATCCAGGTTTTTGTGAAAAAATGAAAGTTACTTGCAAGGTGCTAGTATAATATGTGATCTACTTAGCCAATGTAATTAACTAAAATATACACACAGTCTAGCTTTTAATCTACACTCAATAACAATGACTTTATTTCATAATAAAAACAGGTGTAGAATACAAAATGTTATGTGAAAATTTATTCATAATGTCCTATCAGTAAACAACGCAGATAACATTTAAAAATGCAATAATAAGATTGTTCTCATTTGTCTTCAAAATCTTCAGCATATGAAATCCAAATGAGATTGCAATGTTTCCAATGAAACTCCTTTCATTTTAACAATTCTAATTTTGGCTTCAAGCCATGACTGCTCAATATTTTGCACGTGTGTAACTTCCTGAGGATTAACATAATATTGTTGGTGGTTTACAGTAGAATACATGTACTATCTGTTCAGATTCAAATAAGCTGGCCATTTGTCTGAATAAATTACAGAATCAGCTGGCACTTCTCTTAAAATAATTGCCATTAAGGTAGCTTTGTCTCTTCTCTGTACAAGAAAAAAATAGTGATATTCTAAACCATTTTCAGGACCCAGAACCCATGGCCCATCTATTTTTCTTCCATGATTTCTGTTATTCACAACATTAGCATTACTGTCAGTAGATTCGGGTCTTTGATCTCCTGTAAGAAGACAACCTCAGTTGTATTTCCTTCTTCAAGCAAAACATGCCTCATCTTTTTGAACAGAATTTTCAACAGTTCCAACCATTTGTCCTCGGTTAGTGACAGACACAATTGATGAGCAGACTACACTGCACATATTGAACTGGTTGTATACACTATACCATCATCCTGGCTTTTCCAGTCATTTCTTCCGTTAATGCCAATGATTGATTTTTTACAAAATAAAGAATGAACTTCAAAATTTCACATGATGTTAATTTACAATTGACTTTCATATTTAAGTCTGTGCAGCAAAAAAAAAAAATTTTTATGGTGCATGGAGCTAAAAGTTTGGCATCCCCTCTTGGTGCGGCAAAAAACAGGACAGCTTTCACCTCTAATTTCATTTCTCCACCACATTTACTGCATGGTGCAATATCACCTTCTTTGTCAAAAAGTTGAAAGAGTCACAGATATGCCCCAGCAACTTTATTTCAAATAACCTCTGTGTAAAATTCTTTTGCTTTTCATGCTTTGCTAAAAACTATTCACTATAAATGATTCTTTTAGTTGCTAAAAACTAAACCTGTTACAATTTGTTGATGTAAAAGAACAACTAAACCTGTCACAATTTGTTGAATTAAAACAACCTCTTCCCAACATCACTAATTTTGCTGCTAGCACTAATCAAATGCACATGCTAAAGAGAGAAAATTTCAATTCTTCTGTCAGTGTTGAGTCTTGGGTAATCCATACAATTGAGGTCGTGATACAAAGCTATTAGACCAGTGTTTCTCAACCTTTTTCCAATTGCAGCACATTTTTCAAATTCTTGAAAAATCGCAGCACCTTTAGACCATATTTATTAAATTTTGTTCCCAAAATCAGGTGATCTCTAAAAAAAAGGTCTTCACCCAGAATTGGGTTCAGATTTCTAGCTTTTGTCCCAAAAATTAGTTCCATTTTTGATAAATGGTTAGGGTCAAAGGTTCATACATGTAGGATCACAAATATTTGAATATTCAGGGGATGTGAATTTATAAAGCCTTTATCAATAAGTAAGAAAACACAAGAATTCTAGTGCATTGCAAACAGTTCAAATTTGCTTTTCCAAGGCACTAGAAATATGACTCAAATGTGGAATATTGAAATTAAAATTAATCCAAATGCAGTTCTGTTTTACAAGGTAATTTTTGACCTGACGCTTTTCATGCATCTTCAACAAGGCTTGTCAAAACTTGTTTCTTGCTCTAATTACATTTAAATTGCGATTTGAATAAATTTGAGGATTCAGATCACAACAAGAGAGAAGTTGTCTGTCTGTATTAAGAAAAATTGCAGATTTTAAAAGAACATAAACAAGTGTTATTAAATATGAATTAGTGCAACTTCCATCCTGCTTTTGGACAAAGATCATGGCTACTTTGCAAAAGGTCAGTTGCGTCTTTTACTGAAGGAATTGAAACCAGGTCATCATCTACATCATTGTTGTTACAAACAAATCAAAATTTGAAATAGTTTCATTAAATTCAAACTCTCTATCATCAGCTATTTTTTTCAAACCAAAATCTGCACAACCAGGAGAATTAACTGATTACAAAAGATGACTTTTTGTTCAATATTTTTCTTCAGAATTTTCTGTGTCACTATTTGCCTCTCCAATATCTTTTGCACTTGCTTCTAATGCAGCCACCTTTCAGTTTTAATTTGCTTGAATTTTTCTTGCAATCTTGCTTTGGCACTTACTTAGGTTAGCTGAGCCCTAATCAATGCCGCCTTTTCCAATTTTCTGATTCTTTCAGTAATAAATTTGCAATAAGTCTTGTTTTTGAGCCTTTGTAGAGAGATGCTCCATTGCTGATTGAGCTCTTTTTAAACCTTGGTCAAATTTGCTTTCCAATTCCAAATATTATTGTTCTAATTTCTTGTATAAAAGACTCAAGTTCTTTCAAAATTTCTTCAACATTTTTCTAAACTTTTGTTGGCTGAAACTGTAATAGCTTGAATTTCTTTACCAAATTAGAAGTAATAAATTTTAGATTGCTATGTTGATCAGTTTAATTTTCTTGTTAAATTTTTCTACTAATTTTATCACTTTTAAATTACTGTGCTTGTGGTGTAAAATTCTTCTTCTGGAACTGATCTTTTTGGGTTTCACACTCAGTCCTAATAGTGAACTTGTTTCCTGATCTGAAATACTTACATTTCTTCAATATTCATGGTTATAAGCAGTTACTGTAACTGCAGAACAACTGGTTGCAGTTCAAAGTTAAACAGTTTCAGTTTTTAATGCAATGTCTCTATATTTACCATAAATAAACCAATTTGTAATATATTTACAGTATAAAGGATGATGGTAACTAAAACAAAAGACAAATTTTAAAACAATATAACAATTAAAAATAGCACAAATATAACTAATTCAGTTCAAACCTGCTTAATACAGATGGTAATCAATCAAAACTAACGAACTAATGAGTTTCTGAACAAACAAACCAACAAATCTTAAGAGAATGAGTTAAAATGATTAAGAAATGATTTAAATAAACCAACAACCAATTGATTGTCAACTCAAGCAGTCAACTCAACAAAACTGTCAAGCAGAAATAGTGACATCTGTGTCCCTAGTAATCTAAATATCAGTGTGATGTCTCTGTCCCCATGACTTCACCTAAACCAATTATAGGTTAAATAGGAACATTTATCATAACCTACTTATCTAACTAGTGGTAAATGCAGTAAAATGCTTGCTTGATTTTTGTGTAAGATGGAGATAAATTGAAGAATTAAACTGAGGCTGTAGTTTTATTCACACTCTCATGACTGACATTAATTATGAAGGTCATAATTAACAATTGGTAGCATGTTATTCATAGGATATGTAAATATATACATATATTTTTCTACTATTACAAGGTAATATGTTTAGTAACACTATTACTATTAATATAATTGATATAAAATGCTTTTAAATGCCTTAAAAAATAAAAAATTTATAAAAATCTGAAAAAAACCACTTGAAGTCAGGTTTTATTGGGTTTTTCTAGGTGTTTTTTTGTTTTATTGGGTGAGATTTTTAATGCCAACCCTGTGCCTCGGGCATCATGCAGATTAAAAAGTTCTGCATTTAGGTACTTGGCAAAAGTATCTGTTTGAAAAGTAATTTCCTAAATGAGTCAGCCTAGTTGATTATCAACCATTACAAATTGGCTCATTTCTGCTTCCTGTCTAATCTCTATTAGGTGAAGCTCTTGCTTTATTCAGTGATAAAAGACTCATTTCTGGCTTTTTAAGAAAGTCAATTTTTCAGTTTACTCTCAAACTGAATCATCAGATTGCTGCTTCTTGGGGGTGATATATACCCAAACTCTGGATCACAAACACACAAATGGGTTTGTGACAATTGTCTGAAACCTATCATGAAACATTAAACATCTATTTTATGTAACTACACAAAGCACTGGGTGCATTTAATTTGCTCCCAATTCACAACAAAGGACTAAAATATTGTATGACACTGCACACTTCACAGCATTTTTAACCACAGAACACAAATGAACACAACATAACAAAGAACTTTTCTCACAGTCCAGCAACTTAATGCAAATAGCATCTGCAACAAAACATTTGAAATACAACTACTCATTAAAAATACTCAAGCAGATGTCATAACAATACAAGAGATAAAACTCAATCAATCCTGCAAAATGCCAAATATTCCTCAGTTCACACCTATCAGAACAGATCGCATGCACAAACAAGGAGGAGGCCTCATAACTTACATTGAAAACATCATCAGTTTTTCACAACTGAATACATCAAACACTTTTCTTTTTGAACTACAAATCATGAAACTTTACCTTTCAACATCACAGCAATTACATATCGCAAACATGTACATTCCACCCAGCTATTACAAACAGAAGAAGACTCAATTATATCCAACACATTTACAATCATAACAAATCACAGCTGATGTCAATGCTCACACACTAACAACAACAAAACACCCAAAAATTTTAGGAAACACTCTTGTCCCAAAACTGACATTTTCACAACATATAAACATCACCATCACTAAAGCAAAACAAACGCTTAGCATTTTGAAAGCACTCACTTCTACGAAATTGGGTAAACAAAAGGAATTATTTATTTCCACATTCAAAACTATCACTCACTCCATTTTGGAATATGCAAACACCATATGGAGCCTTATTGTATCAAACACCAACATCAAAAAACTGCAAATCTTTCAGAACATCATCATCATTATCATTTTCAGGAAAAACATTGAATTAGTTTAGTGTATATCCCTTTGCCTGCTTGTCCTTTTGAGGTTGTGGGGCAGCAGCTCAAGTTGGGATCTCCAAGCATCCCAATCTGCAACTAATGGCAATTTTGCTGGTGGAATTCCAAAATGTAACCATGCCAGGTCTTCACCATAATTCCACTAGTAGTTCTGGGTTGCTCTCTAGGTATTTTGCCACTCAGATTGCTACGGGTTGCACATGAAATACAAACACTCAAAACTTACATGATGAAACCAAAGTCCTTCCACTGCTCTTCTAAACACTCATCTCAAACTTCATGCTACTCAACTTCAACAACTGACTCAAACACAAACACACCCTTGTACATGATCTTAATGCATACTCAGATCTGCCCAGGAACATGAAAGCCATAATCTTTTATACTAATGAGCACATTAACATCATCATCTCAGAACCAGACATAACACCTGAGTAATGTAGAAAAACCTTAAACACATTCACACTACCATCACCTTACAATAACTCATTTCTAGAAAAAACAACAAAGTTACTAACACCACCCCCTATGACATTCATTCATCACAATAAACATTATCAAATCATATGAATACAAAACTAGCACAATTCAGAGCCAACAAATCACCACTCTTGCAGTTACCTACATATAGTGAACCATAAAACTTACATGTCACAATGCCCATTATGCTTGTCACACACAAATGACCCTAATCACCTCTTTAACTGTAGTCAAGTACCAACACAACATAGCACAACACCACTAGTCTGTGGAAAAAGCCTTTAAAAGTAGCAGAGTTAATGCAAGAGTGGGAATCTAGATTGGGTTCTGTTAGGGATTAAGGGATGGCTACTCCAAGATATCCTTGGAGGAGGGATAACAACAACAATATTTACTAAAAGTAATCATTTTTTAAATTAATCTCTGGATTCCATAAATTTATACTGATTGCTTTTATGGATTACTTCACAGCATTAGGTTAATTTGACTGAAATTGGGCTATGAAAGTAGCTGCAAGAAATGTTTTTCCTGGAGCACTAATCAAAATTAGTCTACTTCTATCAAAATTTTTTTATTGATTATCAATGATTAAATGTTTGACAGTATATTATTTATCCGTACTACTTTTAATTGCAAATCTTATGTTAGGTTTAGAAAATGATGTGCTTGGTGGTTTTGAGGCAAATCCTGTTGAAGCACCTGCAATTAATGGTACTTCTGAAAACATTTATGGAGATAATATTACTGCATCTGATGGTTTGTTTATTAGTAAAGTTTATTATTTAGTTCTCGGTTGTTAAATTAAGCATTTTGATTAAAGCTGAAACTTGTGCTCTAATACATGTTTAATTTTTTATTGTTTCAAATTGGTTGGTTTTTAACAGATATAAGGAGTTAATCTTGGTGATTACTTGAATGTTTCACCCCAGTTAATTCCACCAGGTAAATGGGTTACAGTTAGTATTTGGATTAGTATTGTGGCTGTCATTGACAAAGAGAAACTCCACACTCCACAGCTCTTAATTGAACTTTGCTGTGTACTTAACTGGAGTGGAATTTATTGGGGTAGGACATGCCTAGAACTGGTCTTAGTGTTGGCAGTTTTAAGTGGTATAAGTGTACAAAATTTTTTCGATTGATGTTCAAGGCACAGATATTCTAAAGAATTTTTTTTTTAACTCTAATTTAATGTCTTTTTTTTGTCTTCAATAATTTCTTGAGACAGAAAGAAATTCACCTTTCAGGCTCCAAATTATATTACCTTTTAAATTTTCAGTAACATTCTGTTTTTCATTATAATGAAATCTGATCATTTTTTATATCAGGTAGTTCAAGCTCATTGCTCTTACAGACCACTTTTCAAAAATAAATGGGAAAAATAATTATTTTTACAGACCACTTTTAGAAATTTTGTAAAACTTGGGCTGCAGTTACGTGAAAATTGTTTTAGAATGGGAAAAAAATTTTTTTTTTAACCTTTTTTGTCTTTTAAAATCAAGAAAGTAAATAAAGGTTGTTTGATCAAGAGGGGAGGGCCTTTTTTAGGTTTTATTTTAATTTTCTATCTTGTGAACTATTTTTACACAGATGCTGTTTTTGATTAAGGAGATTTGTAATAATTTAAATTCTTCTACTGGCCACAGATAATTCTGTTGCAGGCCTTGGTTTGGACCACCTTGTTTTATATTCTATCACTAGTGCTATTGCTGCATATCTTTTGCTGACAGTTCTGCCCTGGTTTCTAAAAACACTTTAATAAAAACTTATATTACAGATGGTTAAATAAAGATTTTGGTTTAACTTTTATTAGTTAATCTATGTTTATGCTTGGTACATATATGTTTATTAAAGTTTGTATGCTCAATCTTCATTCCAATTCACATTAAGCCAAGGTCATTTTAAAATTGTATCTAAATCAAAATATCTAGTTTTTATTCTATAAGCAGAACTGTGCAATCAATCCATGTTTCTTCCATCATGTCAATTCTGTAGCTATTGCTAGTAACAAGCACCTATTTTTATATATGTAGAAAACTTTATGAATGGCTCTGTGGGAAACTTGGTTAATGATCAGGGAGATGCTGGTGGAGGTGATTTTGAACAAATTGACCCTTCTCAGGCTTATGCTGCTATTGCTGCTGCTGATGCTCGCTTGGAACAGCTTCGAAGTGAGCCAGAAAAAATACGTCAATGGCGTGAAGAAAACACAAAACTTTTAGCTGAAAAAGGTTTGCTTATCTGATGCTTAAACATATCAAATAATCTTAGGTTTTTGCTTTTAGAGTTTTTGTAGTGTTATTGAGTTATTTGTTTCAGTTTCATATTTTGATTGTAAATCATTAAAATGCAATAAAGATATTTCAGTTTTATGATTGCAAGATCTATTCAATAATGATTCAATCCATTCAATAAAGATTTCATTTCTATATTTATTCTCCTGACTCATGGGAAAGCAACAGAGGTGTATACATAGGGCAAGCAATTACCCTGACCTGCTTCTGGAGATAACAAGATATGTTGTCTGCTAAGACTGCATAACAAGGAAAAGTGACATAAAGTGTTTTTCCCTAGGATGCAACCAATTGGTGCAAATAGGTTTTGAACCCAGACTATATTGATCACAATTATGGTTCTCATAACTACTCGACTATGTTGTTGGCAAATTAATAAAAGCAAAAAATTATTTATTTCAGTTTACTTTGATTGCAAGATTAATTAAATTCACATTCAATTTTTGGTCAAGTTACTAATTTTTAACTTTTAAATAAGCTTAGACTTAGTTACCTTAACTGTATCCAAACTTAATACTAGTTTTTAATCAGACTAAACTAGTGGTTTTCAACTTATATGTCAGGGGATTTTTATGTTTTATGTTTCAAATATTATTTGTTTGAATTATAAATTTGCGTTTTTGAACTTTGCCTTCCTTGCTTTTATAAATTTGTTAGTTATTTAGTTTCTGATGTTAACAACTGCTGTTGCTGCATATAAGTATAGTTAGTTGACAATTTTTTCCTCAAACGATGTCATAGCCCTGATTCCCAGTTTGAATTTCAAAATAGATTTTATAGTAAAAGATTTAAAAAATTTTTCAAGATTGATTTAATGCCACTTAAGGCTTGATTTATGCATAACTTGGATTTTTGGTAAACTTTTGCTTTAAGTCAATGTCAGTTGGTGAATCATTTTTAAATACAAAAAGCTTCACTAATCCAATACATTGTTTATTTCCACCCAAAAAACAAATTTGTTCTGCTTTTCATTCAGCATATTGATTGCTTTTCTTTCAATTGTTTGACCAACTTGCTGAATCATTCAGCACCTAAGGTTGGTTCACACTGAAAGCGGAAGCAGAAAAATCAAGCAGAAAGCAGAAAATTTAAAAGCATAGCAGAAAATTCCGCTTTCCACTTGCTTTTTTTGCTTCTGCTTTCAGTGTGCACCACATTAAAATGTTAGTGGAAAGTATGCTTTTCAGTTGATTTTTTTCACCAAGTGAGACTGGACGGTTACAGTTGTTGACAATATTTAAATTTAGTCCACGGTTGCTATTCAAAACTATGTGGAAAACAGAAAGCAGCTGACGTTGTTGAAATTTTTTCTTTCTTAAATATACAGTGCCATGAAACTATTTAACTTGATATCCCTGGTTGCAAGCTAAACATTTACTAATACTTTTTATCTTCCACACGTTTCTACCAATTATTATTATTGGTGTAAATTCATTATATCAAAGTGATTCTTAAATTTTCATGATGCTATTGTATTATTGAAGTACTTCTAGATATAGACAGATACAGCAAAACACACATTTTATCAAAACAATTACACTCTTTTATTGCACAATTGACAAATCACAATTAAAAGATGGAACATTTTTTAAAGCAGTTTAGCCTACACTTTTTCTATTAATAATAATTAAATAATTCTCATTTGAAAACAGAATGTAGAAGTTATGCAAAAAAAGGTATCAAAAAACTTTTTGATTTGTAAAACGATTTATGAAAAATAAGTATGTTCAACTGATGTTGTAAATTGTTGCTTTTTTTTAAAAAACACATGTACAATATATAAACCTTAGCAAAAAAATGGGGTCTCTTTAAGAAGTCACCATAAATGATTTTTGTTTGTGAAACTAACCCAGATCCCCCTGTGGTTACTATAGCTTCTTGAGAGGGGTCTTTTTCTCTTGGTTTCTTTTTTATTCCATCCTGTTGCTGAAAGGGGGATTCCAGGTGAATTTCACTGAAAAAAATTGCTTATGGTAACTTCTTAAAAGACCCAAAAAATGTTATCTATCTATAATAATAATTTTCTCACCAAAAATAGTTTTAACAAATTATTATTACATTTTATACTTGAATCTTATTGCAATCACAGTTTAACAACAACTACGAGGGTCAGTCAATAAGTAATGAGACTTTCTCAATTACTTTGGTGTTCTTGGAGTTATGCAACTGAAATTTTATGTGATGATTATGAATGGAGTTGTCATCTTATTTACAACAAAACTTGTTTATTTTCAGATTACTGTAGGTGTGACGATAAATTGAAATGACTACTAGGCTAGGAAACAGCTCATGCTTGGAACAAAGAGGAGTCATCAGATTTCTGTTGGCAGAGAGTGTAAAATCATGTGAGATTCTGTCTAGAATGCAAAGACAATATGGTCCTTCCTGTATGTCTAGAGCAAACTTCTACAAATGGGTGCAAGCATTCAAAGATGGACGCGAAAGCATTACTGATGATCTGAGAAGTGGAAGACCTGTGGATGTCTCTACCCCAGAAGCAGTACAGGCAGTTGAAGACCTGATCAAATCTGATAGAAGGGTCACTTTAGATGAAATTGCTACAAACTTGGACATCTCCCATGGCACAGTGTAAGCAATTGTGCGTGAGAAGCTGCGTTTTTCAAAAGTCAGCTGTCGCTGGGTTCCAAAGATGTTAACGGATGATCACAAAATGCAGCGCCTGATGGCTTCCAGAGCATCACTACGCAGATACAGAAAGGAGGGAGATGTATTTCTATCGAGAATAGTGACAACTGATGAGACCTGGGTCTTTCATTATGAACCTGAATCGAAACGACGATCAATGGAGTGGAAGCATGTTTCTTCCCCAGTGAAGAAAAAATTCAAATCTCAGAAAAGTTTAAGGAAAGTCATGCTCACTGTGTTCTGGGACAGAAATGGGCCGATCACTATCAGTTTCTTGGAAAGGGGCAATACTGTGAACTCAGAGAACTACTGTGAGCTGCTAACTCAAGTGAAAAAAGACATTAAGAACAAACGGAGAGGACTTCAATCAAGAGGTGTGATTCTCCTTCAGGATAATGCAAGGCCCCACACAGCAGCAAGAACCCTAGCCAAAATTGAAGATTTAGGCTGGAAACTTCTAACACACCCACCCTACAGCCCAGACCTTGCACCATCTGATTTTCACCTCTTCGGCCCACTCAAAGAGAGTATGAGGGGAATTCACTTCCAGACTGATGAAGAAGTGAAGGCTGCTGTGAGCAACTGGCTAAGGACCCAGTCCACGGAATTCTATGCCAAAGGAATAGACAATCTAATATCAAGATGGAACAAGTGTGTTGCAAAGGAGGGAGACTATGTTGAAAAATAAAAAAGCATTTTTTGATTACCAGTCATTGCAAACTTGAGTTATTAAAAAAGTCTCATTACTTATTGACTGACCCTCGTATAACAAAAAAATGAGCTAACAAAAACAAATCTGTAATTAAATATTAAATACATACTGTACTGTATATAAATCTGAATTTTAAAGCATATTAATATCTGATTTATAGTAAGTAGTAAAACATGATTACAATTTGGTTCCACACTGAATTCAATTTATTGATAAAATTTTTCAGACAAATGTGCATACATTGTAAAAGAATTTACTCATGTTGAATTGGCACAAAATTTGTACATTAAAATTGGAAAATTTAGAGGCTACTTTAAGTTACATTGAGAAAAATATTTCAAACACATACACTTGAAAATGCACACTTTGCTTGCTACAAATGACATCAACAATGTTTTACTAACAGCAACATTTACCATCAACACTATATCTAAGTTTAGGACAATACAAAACCATTCAAGGCAGTATAAGTCATATCAGATGCCAAATTATAAAAAACAAACATTAAAAAACTTTACCATTGAAAAGCAGCAATAACATATAGCAAAAGAATTGGTGGAACAATCTAGTATTAGGATAGAATAAATCATGAATGAAAAATAATGTCAAATTCTATTTTGTTATTCATTAACTCAAATGTCACAAAAACTATCCCCATTACATACAATCATTCAAAAAGACATTAACATGTCATATGGGTAAAAAACTGGCACAGCTCAGAATAAGCAAATCACCACTTTAAAAAGATATACATTACATAACAAATTCTGAAGTTCATGCATCACCACACTGGCTGTGAGCTGTGCTAGAAATTACAGACAACACCAATAAATCTTTTCAACTGCAACCTGGAACAAAGTACAAACACAACACCATATCACTAATCAGTGGAGGTGATGCAAAAGTCAAAATCAAGTTTGGCTTTATTAGAGGATTAAAGAATAGCTACTTCAATATCCACCTCAGAACTAAGTGAACAATAATATTTTGCTTTGTTTTATATAAATGCAAAACTGTACTTTTTTGTAAAGTTAAGTGCATTGACAAACATGCTTAATAGAAATAGCAATAGTTTTGTCTCAAAAACAGGATCACTCAAGTCTTTATTTGAATGGCTGGCACAGAGAACCAGTAATGGACATAACTGAATTTGAGGATGTGCCTTTACACTAGATGGAATGCAGGCATTTGTAGTGAGTAGGCACAAAAAGTATTTTCTCTAAAAACCATTAATTGATTTATCTTGTGTGATTCATGAACCATGCATGCACAAATGTAAAGTAGTGTGAAAATTGTTCAGAAAAATGATGTAAACAATTTAAAAGTGAAATTCCATTTGAGAAAGGCTAAATGGAAATGCTGTAATTGCAGTGCACAAACCCAGAGCGATAAAACAATATAAGCATAAAAAGATGGTAATTTTATTCTTCCTTTATTTACAAAAAAATATTTTCAATAAATCAATTTAAATCCAAGCCAATGACATCCAAATTTTAAAATATTACTAGATATTTTTCATTTGTTGTATTGGCAGCAAATACTTTTTACTTAATCTACCTGGAAATAAAATTCATTATCATGATGTGAAAAATAATTATAATAACAATGTTTTGTAAAACTATTTTTACTCAATCAAAATTAATAAAATTTGGAATTATGATAGAATAAATTAAATAGTTTATCAAAATAATACAAACTCACCTAATAATTAAGTAAGCTACTGATAATAGATATTTAAAAAAATATTATTGTCTTTGGCTTTACTAATATTGATTTAAAAAATTTAAATGAAAAACAACATATGATAGAAATGCATCCTTTAGCTTTAAAAACTTACACATTAAATTGCTACAAATTTATTTTAAGCTTTAAAAAACAACCGAGTATTATTCAAAACAGATCTTGAGTCGATCACTAAGATTATGTCAAAGAATGTCAACTCTGAATAAATAACTCTAAAAAATAATTAAACTTATTGGACTTTAGTATTAGAGATCAGTTGCTAAATAATTGTGAATGAATATTTTGTGTGAATTGGTGATTCACTATCTTTTTTATTTTTTCTTATTAAATAAATCTATTTGGGTGTCTTCAATAAGTCACTGTTAACAATTTTTTGGTGAAACTAACCTGAAATCCCCCCTACAGAACAAGAATGAAATAATAAAGAAACCATGAGGAAAGCATCTCTTCAAAAAGCAATAGTAACCACAGGGAGGATACAGTTTAGTTTTATAAACTAGTCACTTATGGTGACTTATTGAAAGGACCCATATACTCTTAGTATACTGATATGATGACTGATTATGCTAAACAGTTTACTATTGTATTACCATAATGTATTGCAATTTAAATAATTTATTTTTAATTGATACCTATTTATTGCTTTGATAAATGAAGCTGAAAATTAATATTAATGTATTAAAATTCTTTTTAAAAATTATAGTCTTTTTTATTGAAGCAATGAAAAGGTTACACATAAAGTGCACAAATAGATTATATTTTGAAATTTCACAAATTTTTAAAATTTAGTTGATCCACAAAAAGTTTGCCAAGACATAACTCTGTCCAAGTTTCTATAACAAAATATGCTAGTTATTTGTGTTTGACATAATCCCAAACCAGCTAAATGCCTAAGATTTTATAGAAATCAAATTTAAGTAAATAACATTAACTTATTGGCCATATTTAGTTTTTATAACATTAAAACCGCACTTATCTAACTTTATACAAGTAATACCAGTTGACCTGCCAGTCCTTTGTACTCTAGTCGAGTGAAGCGGAAAGCGTAAAAAGTTGAAATATTTCAACTTTAAAATTTTTCCGCTGACCCCGAAAAATCTTGCACTTAGGCGTTTTTTTCCCCTTTCCGCTTTTAGTGTGAACTAACTTTCCGCTTTGGTTTTTTTTGCGCTTTCCGCCTTTCCGCTTGATTTTTCCGCTTCCGCTTTTAGTGTGAACCAATCCTTACAGCTTTTTACCTTCAGAAACTCTCTGAGTTAAATGAAGTAAAATTGTGCTTTTTAAAAACAATCGAAACTGTGTTAAATGAAAAATTAATTCTATTATGATATCAACATAATTTGGAAAATACATGACACAACCGTCACTATTACATTGCACAAGTAAGATAGAAAAATAATTGAAAACCGTAGTTTTTACTCTGTTGAGAGCTAAAGCATTATTGTAAGGCAAAGCATAATCAAAAAAATATTTTTTAACACTTAATCAGGTGGTTCACTTAAATCAACCTAAAAACGTACAAATTTTTTGGATAAAGTTTAAAATAACGAAACTTTTTATGTCTCTTTGACAGTCAACTATAAGCAATCTGACTAAGGTGCGACTACCAGATCAATCAAAAACTTCGTAATCAAATTTGATTAACAAGATTTGATGTTTGGACGTAGAATCAAGTCCAAGAATAAAATCGCCGCAAAACTTTCCAAAATGTTTAGCAAAGGAATTGGATAGCAAGTTTTACCGATGTTTATTTTTACTTAAGTGAAATATATTGCCAGAACTAACCGAAAAGACAAGAGTTTTTAAAGGTGCGAGTCCTTTACTGAAATTAATTAAGAGGTAGAAACTAGACTTGCTGAAGAAGAAGCTGAAATTGAACACGAAATAAATAGCGATTTTTTGAACGTGGGACCAATCTAAAATTTTCCAGACGATTTTGAGCGGCAAACTTCTGAAAATGTTATTTTTTTCACAACCATGGCAAGTGGCCTTGGCAGCTGCGGAGAAAAAAAACACAGAAATAGCAAATTATCTGAACAAGCAGTTCAAACTGCCGGAACATCTGCTCGGTTGAAACACGCTTCAGAATGCTCCCGAGCTATTCTACTGTAAGAAAGAGTAAGCTTTATCAAAAAGCTTGACCTGCGGTTAATCTATTGGTTTTGAGTAGGCGTTGATGGATTGAATGAGAAGATATATCATGCAAAAAAAAGTCTTAAACTACTCCGCTCCGATACGCCTCTGGCGTGAAAGCTCACAATTCACTATTTTCAAGAGTTTCTCCCGGGTTTTGTTTTCTCATCTCTCGTTTATACTAAACAAATGTAATATTTGGCGTTTTGATAGAAATACTTTTGAGCTTTTTTACGGTTTTTAATTTACACACACTTCAGCACTCCCATAACCTAGCAAAAGTTGAAAAACAACCGATTGTGTGCTCTTGGTTCCTAATCGGTCGCAAATATCATGACGACCTTGTCTGTCGCTGCTATTTTGCATATTTCCAAAACTCTGTAAAAATTTCAAGCCATTGTTTGAATTATTTTTGATTTGCTTTTAATCTTTTTTCGTAGTGTTGAAATTGGTATCAAATCTTATCACCTTCCAATGTTTTTATTGTAATTTAAGTTGATATTTTTCGCTTGAAATTCTTAAATCAACTTATAAAAGAGATATAATATCTCAGCAAAAAATAAAAAAAAAAGAGGGAAAAAAATATGACGGAATCTGGCATGTTCGTGAAAAACTAGACGACTTCTGCGCAATAAGAACTATGTGCGCCGTAAAAACACACAAAAGCATTGCACTTGAAAGTAGAACACGCAAAAAAGCTAACTTGTTAATCACTTTAGTTCAAATTGTAGCCACTTTTGTAATAAAACGGAAAAGAAATGAAACAAGTTGTTATAATATTCGACGATTTTTGTTAACCAAAAAACGAAAAATTTTATACTGGCAATATCAACACCAAAATCACCAAGCTGCTTACGTTAAACCAATATTTTAAATGTATGACCAAACAAAGTCGTCATTTCTTGCAAAAAAACTTGTTTATCGCAACAGACTTATTGTATGTAAAACTTCATTCAACCGCTGATATTGGGCTTAAAGATTCTGTTTAATTGTGGTGAAATTTTTGTTGAAAATTCCATATTGTTATTTTTGCACTAAGCATTAGTTATTCTGCTGTTATTAGGGCAGCTTCGTTATTTTGGCTAGTCGGATGTTTTATCTGGCTATAAGTTAATAATAAACAAAGTCTATTGATTAATTATCTTTGAGATTATGATTATCATGCATGCATTTGGGATCATACCAAAATAGTCATTAAATGTGGTTGGTCAGTTTATTATGTATGGTCACATTAAGCATAATCTGCTTTCGTTCATATCAAGACGGTGTTATTTTAAAACAAATTTCTTGAGCACAAAAGTACGAAAACGTTTGAGAAATCGATTTCTATTGACACGACTGAATAAGGCATCTGTGAAATTATTCAAAAAATTAAAAAATCATGTACCCATTAATTCCATTTTTCTAATAATAAATACCTATTAAACTACAATTTCATATGTGATTCTCATAGTAATTTGACTTTATAACTCTGTACGTAAAACATTAAACCGGCAGCTTTGCTTCGTTAGATCGCGAATCGGAGCGGAAACAGCAGGAATGGTTAGCCCAGGCACGTAAAGAGCTTGAAGAGTGGGATCGAAACCGCCAGGAACAGCTGGACAAAACGAAAGAGGGAAACCGGTTTGTGTGCCCAGCGTATTTTTATGGTCATAAATTTTCTCTAGACCAGTGTTTTTCAACTTTATTTATTTCAGTACAACTTTTTTTTTTATAAACACCTTGATTTAATGGCAGGGCATAGCCGAAATTGTCTATTTATCCAAATCTGTTCCGTGAAAGTGAAGTGAAGATTAAAAGAAGGACTTTTTAAAAATTAGACTAAAACTTGTTTTTCCTTCATAAAGATATTGGCTCACCATTTAAAGAAAATTGCTTCTCTTATTTCTGTTTAAAAGGCAAAAATTGGTTTTGCTTTTGAAATATTAATGAAAACAATGACGACATGCGCTTGCTTTGCGGCCTAGTCTTGGGGGTTTACTGTACATCCAGTTGAAAAACACTGCTTCGGATTTTAATATTAGCTTTATTATTTGCATTTGTTGCATTAAGCAACTCTGTCTGCTTTGAAATTGAAAAACCCTAAATTTTAAAATCTTTTTAAATTTAATTAGAGGGTCTTGAAAAAATCTTGTTAAAACATTTGCGCCATCGATTTTAGAAATTCTATTTTGATATCAAGTACCTTCCATTCTTTAGTGATAATGTTCGCTGTTTGGTGATATTCACCAGTGAGCATATGCGCTTGAATAGGTCGACAAATTTCAAACTTCCTTTGGAAATTGCTTTGTATTAAGATATTTGAAATTCTTGCACGAGAAAAATCGTTTTAGTGATGCATTTTAATTTTTAAACTCGCCTTCGAATATTCAGTAGTATATACGAAATAATCTTACACTGAATCATTGAGAGCTTTCCGTTTGCGTTTATAACCCATCCAACTTTCATGTTTGCCACCTTCGTTCTATGCAGGAAAGCAAATGAAGCTTTAATTCAACAAAGGTAGGCTGCTGTGTTTGTAGTGCTTTGTAGCATTGTAGTGCTTGGCGGCATAAAAAATGGTCATTTGTGTTATTAATTCATAGATTTCTCGCGAAATAAGCGCTATAAAAACAACTCGTCAATTCACAAAGTTGCTTGCTTTGGTGTTGGTGGAGTTTTGGCGGTAGTTATCGATTTTGCTTTTCCAAATTGCATTTACATATTGAGCGTCCTGCTTTAACGTTGAAGTTTGTCGGCGAGAACGTTTTCAATGTTTAATCGGCGATTGCATTACTTCACAACTTGCGCGGCATGTCACAGTCGCCCGTTTGTTTTTATTTGAACTAGTTTTAACTGTTTAATGACTAACCGGCTGCTTAAAATCTCAACGTACCATAGTTGCTAAAGTGTACGGGTTAAACCCTGAAATCGTCCCAATCTCAACTTCGTTTATCTCGATGAGAAAAGCACTCGAACCCTTTCTCATGCACATGAATCTGTCTTGAGAATATATCGCATTTGTTGTTTAATGAAAATCCGTGGAAGACTGTACCCTGTTTTTAAGAAGTGCATGTAGTAACATTATTTGGTGGCTTTGCTTTGCTATGCTTCCTGGTGTTAAATTGCCACTGCAAATTTTTAACGATTTAGGCAGCGTTCACACCGTACGTAAGCACAAAAGTTCGTGGGAAGGGGTTCAAACGCTTACAGTTGCTTATGCGGGAAAGAGAGGCGGTTCCTTGAAATGATTACATAAACGCGGCATATTAGGCATAAGACCGGAGATAAAAAAAACTTCAAAAGTTTGTAGCAAGTGCAAAACGGTACTAGCCGACGCAAAAACCGTAATGTTTTAAAAGAAACTTAGCAACAATTATTTATAATTTTTTCTTGGAAGAGCGCTTAAAAGAAGAGGCACCTGGATTGAACTGTGGCGACTCGAAATGAACATTAAAGTTCTACATTGCTCTTCGATAAAAAAAATTTCTAATATTGGGATCGCTATATACAAAGTAACTGGAAATATAACTTCGATGCTGTACGCTTTGTTTTTTCGGGAAAAAGGTATCAACAAATGATTACGTAGTTAGGGGGGAATTACTCTGTGCGTACGATTTATCGCAACGGGGCTTGGAAGGTTAAAAATATGAAAAAATTGGGTGCTTACGTATTATCGGGAGGACCTTTAAAAAAACGACTCAAAAATTAAAGTAAATAGGGTTACTTATTATTAAAGTAAATTAGGGTTACTAACCCTAACCCTAACCCTAACCCTAACCCTAACCCTAACCCTAACCCTAACCCTAATCCTCAGTGCGCGGTAAATCAAAGATCTTCATACTAACCAATAAACCCTTAATACGTACTGTGAAAAAAAGGAAAAAGTAAAAATCAAAGGTCCTCCCGATAATACGTAAGGACCAAATTGCTTACGTCGTATGCGAACGCTTCCTTAGATCAAGCGGCAATTAGCTTGTTCGTCGTGTCGGCCGAGGTAGTTCAATGCCACTTGTGTGTGACGTGAAGTTGCTGATCGATAAACGGATCGTTAAGCGTTGTTAGAAATCCAAACCAACATCGTTTTGTTTAGTTTTTTAAATGATATACGAGCGCATTTTTTGTGGGTGTTATGCAATGCTAACTACTATACTATTTTTGATCATATCTGTCATTGCAAATACGCGCGTAGAAATTTGTTATGGGGCCGAAAACATAAGCAGCGATAACTTTTACAAAATGGAAGGGGCTGGTACAAGAAAGAAAAGGAAGCTTTAAAAAAACATTAAAAATAAAAGTGAAGATTTTTTTTTGTTCTTCACTTTCATGCCCTAATTTTCTAGTGATTGGTCATTGATTTAATGATTAAATACAGTTCCCTGCAACTGCAGAGCAAAAAAGATCTTCAATTTCTTTAAAACAATTTTTAAGCTGTCATGGTGTTACTATGAGCCTCTGAACATCATTCTTCATGTAGGGAGTACCCCCAAACCTTCCTCCGTGTATAGGCCTACGCGTGTAACCATATAAAAACAAGAGTAAAGATTTTTTAAAATATACTTCCTTGTCCACAGTATTTTTCCATTCGTGAACCATCGATAGTGGAGTTTTGTTTGCGCAGGGCCGCCGAGGCACAGTTCGTCAAGGATCGGGATCATCATGCTACTGGTTCGGAGTGGGAACGAGTTTCGAAATTGTGCGATTTCAATCCGAAAGTTTCGAAAGGAAGCAAGGATGTGACCAGAATGCGCTCAACCTTGCTTCATCTTAAGCAGAAGCCGCGGCCGGTGTCTGTACCAGATGGCGAGTAAAAGATGGTCATTCAGTTTTTTCGAATTCCGGCTTGTTGCTTTAGATTGTGTTGATTTGCAATCAAACTTAATGTAGAAGGATCTCTTTTGAACTCTTTAATTTAGTAAAGATTCTTTTTTGCAGCCACTTGTTCGCATTCCTTGTAAGCTGCTAATGACATAATTAAATTTATCAAATTTTCTTACTTTGTTTTACACTGCTGTTGCATATTATTAACGACAACTTTTTTATGTTTGCATATGATGACATTTACGTATTGATCACATCAACTTAAAATTGTATTTTTTTAAGACAACGACGCCGAGTTGTGTTCTAGTTTAAGAGTGTTGTAGGACTTGAATTTTAGTTGTAATGATTGGCCTATTACTTCAAGAAAAAATTCTTATCATATCTAGGTGCATCGCTATAAAAAGAGCCGTCAAGATGGCGGCGAAAATTTTTGCTTAGCTAAACTGTCTTGAATGTGTTTAAATTGTTCTTTACCATGTATAAAACGTGGTTCGTGCAATGGGTTTCATCGTATAGTATATTTATTGTTATCATTTCACCTATGTATTCTGCAATTGTATCTTTTCAACACTTCTATTGTAGCAGTGTTCGAGAACCTTTAAAGGGCGTCTCTCGAAAGCGTTGTTACCAGTCATTACTATTAAATTTCGACTAGTAATTTTGTTTTTATTATTCCTTTCATACACTTGCATTTTACCCCAGAGAATTTCCCTATCAAGAGCATTAAAGCAACTTTACGGGGTACCTTCGCAGCATTAGCGAGGCGTTAGAAACACTATATCACATTTGACCCTTTAAAATCCAACCCAGGCGTCCAACGTTTGAAGCAAGAATGCTAACCTCTAGAATAGACTATTAATCTTTATTAGTAATAGTTATTTAACAAAGTGGAAATTGGAATTTGTGTGAGTAAAAATATATCTTAGGCATCAAAAGCCGATATTGTTTCGAAAAATTCTTTTGTTTAAAGAGAACCCCATTTACGATAAGCTAATCGTCAAGCGGTTGCTTCGACCTGCTTTAGAAGATGCCAAGATATTGGTGTTCGCTTGAAATGAGTTTTGTTTTTTTAGTTTTCTTTTTAGAAATATGACTAAATTTATAGCTGCTTACTATGACTTCCAAGCACAAAAAGTGCTGTAAAGTGTCTTTTAAGAACACAAAAGAATGACACCAGTAAGTTGGTTTTAAGCCGTGTCAATGACATTCGCCATCAATACGGCGTTCTTATCCATTTGCCACGCTGCCGACAATATGCATAAAAAAAAAAAGTTCATTCGAAACTGACTATTTCCATTTTAAACTTTCACATTTATGGCCTCATTGACTCTCACTGCAAATTTCTGTTTGGCGATTCGTAAACATTAATAGCTTTTACACCATAACCTCGTCGTTCTCAAACGACGACGACCATAACCTATTCTAGTGGAAGATAAATCAACTAAGCAAGCTTACCATTGTATGTGTAGAATTTGAATTGCAGTAAAATAAATAAATTTTTTAAAATCAACTGACGGTAACTATCGAAGAATCGGCTACGCTGGTAGTTAACAACCAAAGCTTTAGGTCTATATATAAAGTGAAGTGTGATTTTGTGAAGTCAACTGCTAACTTTTTAGATAAAGGTGCAATCAAATGAAACAAAGTAATTCAAGGTTCCCAGGTCAATTTATCCACATTGCATTTGATTTGAATGCTGTATGGGTACAGTGCAAAAAAGCCACAAGAAAAATAATCAAAACTTAAACTCAGGTGATGAAGCAACTAAAGTTGTGCTTACGTAAATTAAAAAATTCTTAGTAACTGGTCTGGTCCTTTGCTCAGAAAAAAGAAATTTGCTCAACCAACTTTAACTTCTAAACCTAATCAATTGCCACATTCATTTCAACCTAGCCATTACTTTAGCTTAAGCATACACAATTACACATGAAATGATATTCGCAACTTTTTTTTCTGTCATGAATAAATCTTATTAAAGTTCCAAATGTAAGAAACATCAAAAGCACAAAAGTAGTTCAAAAATTAAGTTAATAAAATTGGAAGTAAATTATTTTTCATGTGTTTTTTCTAATCAATATACTAAAATCCCCTACTTTATTTTTTTAGCAATGCTGGATTCTTTTTCTTTTTGGTACATGAATAATGAAAATCATTTTAATTAACTTTAGCTTATACATAAGTAAGGTCTGGAGGTTCAACGTTAAAATTTTCTATGTGAAAGCTTTGCATCAAATTTAGGATAAACTCTTTAATGATGTGGTTGGTGATCTTTTTTTTTTGGTGAAAAGCAGGAACAATAAAAACACCAGCAAGTGATGAGTTGGAATTAAATCCAATTGAATGCAAGGGTCAATTGACATAGTGCACCATTAAGCGTTGATAAACTCAATAACTTTAAAATTCAAGCTAAATCGCCTGTAGTCTGATGTTTGGCGCTGGTGGTCCCATTCGTTCATGCAAAAATAGGGGCTCACTCCATCAGGTGAAGAGTGTGGGACTACTGTATATAGATCACGTCGTATCAGCCAGACCCAAGCCATACATTTTTCACCACATAAAGAGCGAGATTGGAAATTTTAGATAATAAAACTCGATGCTTGCTCAACACCATTGATGGCAGCATCTGATTCCGGCAATACAACAGCTTCAGGTAGTAAACAATAAACCTTCGGCCCCAATCTTGTCTGAGCTTGACGCCGAGTGGATGTATAGGATGAAAAGTTCAAGATTCAAAGGTCAAACTTTTTACCCAAATATTTTTAAAAATTAATTTGCCTAATCGTAGTTCTTTTTATACGATTGCAAAGACTTCTGAATAAGTTTTTTTCTTTGAACTAAAACCCTGAAATAAGGATTATAAACTTTCTAAATATAAATAAATCTTCTTGTGGTTACTGATCAATTTTCACTCCAAAAAGCTAATAAACATATCTGATTAATGAAATTCGGAGCTGGGATCCAGCTACAGGTTGTGGTTACCGTGCAGCACAGATGGGCACTTGCGGCGCAAGTTTTCCCATTCCCAGCAAACATGCGACTCGTGACTGCGGTTGATGCGGTTATTGCGGCAGGTATATGCACAAGAACACGGTTGAGTTGTTGCCATAGAAATTCTACGCAAATAATTTTACAGTCCAATTTTTAAAAAAAAGTTGATTAACATTTTTCATCGAGTCTCAAGTTTTTTCAAGCCAAAGTGTTTAGAACTCGAGTTTTTTAAAGTCCCAGTTAATAACCAATTTCATATCCACAAGTTTTTATATTGGGATAATTTTAAAAATAAAGAGCTTTTTTTGGTCTTTATTTGAATTTAAGCAGCTTTTCTATCTCCAACGTCAAGAAAAGTCACTAAAAATTCACAACCCTATCAAGACGTGAGCAACAGTCAGCAAAAAAACGCTTTAAATTTTTTCCAACTCGAGTCATTTACATCTGCATTTGAGTCAGCTACAGACGTAAATGACTGAGTCAACAAATCATTAGTTGATTTAAAGAGTCAAGTCGACTTTGAGTTTTTTCTGCAGTCAAGTTAGAGTTCTACTCGAAGTCCTTTAAAAATTTGCTTGCTCAGCAACAACTTATAATGAAACCAATTAGAAGCTATTTTCTTGCGCTTATTACACTGTGCAGTTAACTATATTTTTTGGAGGGTTAATAACTGAATGTATCAACTGACCTGCAAGGGTGTATCAGCTAATTTTGTTCTGTATCAACTAACCTGCTTGGGTGTGTTCATGTTTAAAGACATTTTGCATGAAAACCAGCTATAGCCGGATTCTGTAACCATACACTAAAACAGTCCAGTAACCAGCCTTTTATTTGGGCTATCAGTTGCTTTTACATGCGAAATACTTTTTAAATTAGGCAAATTTAAGTAAAACTCGTATCAACTAATCCGACCTTCCCCTAAAATAAAATTAATCAATCGAAACTTGCGCCGTTACTATTGCGACTCGAGTTGCCCAGCTCTGCCATCTGGCAATATCCAAGGCTCGGTGCAGATTCCGCATTTTAAGTTTCTAGATTCAACGAGCCACAAACACTATCTCAGCGATGATAGAGTGAAAAAATACGAAATACTTTTGAGCAGTGATTCTTAACCGCGGCTTCCAGAGCGGTACGCGTCTTTCAACTCTCCTTCTTGCGGCTCTCACTTGGTTTAAAAATACCTTCTTGATGAATGAGTTTAAATTTCTTATAGTTTATTTTTTAAGATTAGCTATTTTACATTACTTAAGTCAAAATATCAGAGCAACCAACAAAAAAACTCGCACTTTTCAGCAAGAAAATTGGGCTTTCAAAAGTGATCGCGAAGAGAATTTTTTTCAAATTGATGTAGATAACACGTACATTGGGTTTTGTGTCCTGTGGTAATAAGCATTGTAGAATTATTTAAGAGGCTCTACGAAATTCATACGAAAAACGCTAAGTATGATCGCTACAAAGGAGAATCAAGAAAAGGAAAGTTAAAATTACTAAGTCAGCACCTAACAAGCTGACGAATATGTTTAATGTGGTGACGAATCCGTAGAAAAAACAATGACATCATATAAAATTAGCCATTTACTGGTCCACAATATGAAACTGCATTCGGATGGTGAAATTATGAAGCTATCGTTATGTTTGCTGAAGAATGCTCTTCTACTAGCATTCAGCTTAAAGCTAAAAAATTACAACTTAGAATTGACACGATATGTCAACGCGTTGTATGTATATCTAACGACCAACAGAAACAGCTTCTTTGTCAGTCCAAAATTTTTGTTTACTACTCGATCGCACATGACACTTCAAAAGATTTTACGGATACAGAGCAAATAGCTGTGTTTGTGTGGGAGTCATGAAAGACTTTAAGATTTACGAAGAATACCTAACTTTGCGTTCCATTCATGGCTCAACAAAAAGAGAAGCATATTTTATGAATTTTACACTACTCTTCAAGAAGCACACTTCGATCCATCAAAGTTGTTTTTAATGGCAACAGATAGGTGTCCTTCTATGCTTGGAGGAAATCAAGGATAATAAGATCAAGTGGCGTGTAGAAAATAATTTTTCTCGTGTGACATGGTATGACTGCATTTCACATCAAAAAGTCTCGTAGCTGAGTCTTTGAAAATGCCTCATATGACAAAAGTATTAACAACAACAGTAATTTGCATTATAGCAAATGCACTCAACCATCGTAAGTTTAAAAAGTTTCTTTCAAATATTGATGCTGATTACGTTGACGTGGTCATGTTCACTCCTGTAAGTTGGTTAAGTTGTGTTGCATATTTCAATAGATTCTAAGACCTCCTTTCGGAGATTAAAATGTTTGCCGAAGGGAAGAAAAGCGCATCTCTCTTTTTTCAGCATGGATAGCTGATTGATATTACCAACTACTTTTCATTACTAAATCGCGTCTTACAAAGAAATAACAAGTTTTGCTACGATTTATTCAGCACCATAGGCGTATGCAAGGGGGGGGTTTCAGGGGTCAAAACCCCCCCCCTTGAAAAATGGTGTTTAGTCATATATACAGTACATTGTAATAAATAGACTTTAATAATAGGATTTTGGTTTCTATTGTTTACCGCAATTTTTAAACTTAATTACTGCTTGCGCATCAATTTTTGCTATCGTTTAAATTGCTTCAAAGTTAGCTCATGTACTGTACATTGCCACTGTGAAGAAGACTTTCAAACTTGTAAAATATTGAAAGTTAAGCATGGGAATGGAAATAAACTGCATGGGAACAATAGCTTCAGTTCACAATTTTTTAATGCTCCAAAACTTCAAAACATTTTGCTCAAGTCCATCAACACGATTTCGTCAACAACAAAAGCTTAAAAACTTGTTCAAATTTGTGCTATCAGATGGGTCGATCGACACGAGAGTGTTAGTACTTTTTCAAATTTACAATTTACCGTTGTAGAAGCTTTGGCAGAAATTTCAGCATAGCCAGACAGAGAAACCTCATCACGAGCTCTGCAGTTGCTATCGACAATTACGCAAAGTGAATTTTGCATTGCTCTCTTAGTTTTAAAATACGTTTTTGGATACAGTGTTGTTTTGTGTAAAGTTAAGCAAAAAAAGTCGATAAACCTTCTTGAGGCCGTCAACATTGCACAGGATATTGAAAATGAGTTGAAGTGTCTTAGAGAAAAAACCGAATATGAATTTCCCCAGCTCTATATTTTTGCGTAAGAAACGGCCAAAGCCGAAGATTTTATTTTGAAAATACCATGCCCTCTTGAAGACAGACCAATCGATGCAATATTGCTGCTGTAACAGATGAAGAACATTTTAGACTAGGGATTTTTATTCTATTTCTTGATAACTTTATTGTCACTCTCAAAGCAAGATTTTCAGCCCACAAATCGATTATTGGTGAATTTCAGTGTTTAATTTCTGCTGATCAAACTAGTGCACCAACTCCTCAACAAATTAAAAGTATTCAAGTTTTGGAAAAACTTTATGAAAATGATTTAACGAAATCCTGGGGAGAATTAGTGCCTGAACTGATATTATGTTACAGGAAACTTTTTCAGTTGAACGCAGCAGAAAGACCAACTGATGCGTTGAGCAGCATCAAGGAATGCACTTCCGATGCTGTTCCGAACATATTTACATTGATGACCATTTTGTTAACTCTTCCAGTGATAACATGCACTAGTGAACAATTGTAAAGCTTTCCACATTACGCAGACTAAAAACGTGCTTACGAAACACAAGTGGTACCACTCGAATGAATGGATCTGCATTACTAAACATTTATAGGAGCCACACGCGTGCCTTGCCCTGATGATGTAATTAACAGATTAAGTGAAAAAAACAGGCGTTTGAATATAAGCCTTTAAAAAAATTTTAAATATTTGTTAAGTAAGGTTATTTTTTTGTTCGTTTGATTTTCCACCTATTGTTCTCATCATTTACACGAGTTGCTTTTAATTTGAAAAGTTTCTTGTCATGATTGAATTACTCGCACATACCTTTTCAATAGTTAGTTTTACGGTTTGGTAAAAAGAAATTCATGCTACTGCAAGATGTTCTTAAAACCAAAACACTTTATTTTTGAATGTAGGCCTAATTTTGGAAGTTTTTACCCATTGCCAGGACTACTGAGAGCAATCACATTTTCGGCTCCAAACCCCCCCCTTTACAAATTTCTGCGTACGCCACTGTACAGCACTGCTTCTGTTTTTGGAAGTCGCAGCTTGAAAGTGGTGTTACCACATTTCGGACACTTTTAAATCATCGAGATAACTTATCAATTGAAACATATAATACATAGGCTTATTGGCAACTTGATTAGCAAAATAAATTCTTTCTCGCCCCTAATGAAAATATTTGCAACATCTACGATAATAGAATTTGCCACCGTTTTTAATGATTTTTACTTTAAGTCACTAGACTGGCAGTCAAATGTCGAGCTGAAAGGAGCGTTTAAAAGTAAAGGTTTTCTCGACTATGGGAGTCGAACTCCAGAAGGAAAGTATCCTAATTTCATAATTAATTTTAGCCTAAAGTTAAGAAAGCCTCGGTTTGGTTCACATACGTATGTGAAACACTGTTTAGGAAAATGGTCAAAATCAGAAATTAATATTTCTGCGTGCTGCATCAACCACGATTACTCCTTATTTCGACACACTTGCAAGAAGTCCAACCCAATGTCAAGCTTCTATTAAAATTGATTAGCATATTTTATGTATTGATGCGACTTGTTGTTGCCATTCTGTTTTTTTTAAAACTTCTGTTGTTTTTATGCGGCTCTTTACATACCAAATTTTGCTCTGGCTCTAGAAAGGTTAAGTACCATACTGCTTTTTGAGAAATGTTACAGTTGGTATCCGTGAAAATCTCACAACTGACGGATTTTTAACCTCGCAGGCTTTTTCTAAAATTAGCAAAGTTGGAACTGAATTGGAAGCATGAGCTTAGATTTGAAAAACGTGTTAGACGAAACAAGTTTGTCGATAAACCGCGTGTCATCGTGTTCTGCTCGTGGTAAATGAATTCAGCAGATGAGTGGAAGTGGAGACATCTGCTTTATTTCATGGGTTGAAAAAACATAATTTTGTACATATGGAATTTGATAAATTTTACGAAATCCTACTATAAAACAAGAATCAACAGGAATACTTAAAAGCAGTGGTAAATATTCGGTGAGGCGATTGAAACAGTTGCTTTGGTCCCCCTCGAAAATAGCACATATACTGTAGCTTTATTTCGTTGCAGATGTTTGTTAGAGATCATTATGAAGTCGGGACGAAAAGTGGGAAATACAAGATCGATTCGAGGTGAAGACCTTTTTTTTTTAGAGATTACCATGACTTTTGGAAAAAAGTGAAAGACGAAATCAAAGCTTTTTTAGAGAACATCAATTTTTGGAAATCCTTGCCTCGGGCCCCTGAATTTATACTATCCACCACTGCTTAAAAGTTCACAAAATTATGATCGAAAGGCTCCACAACCATTTTATAACAATATTATCTCATCATGGGTAGAGATTTTTCTGATAAAATATTTGTGTTTGAAAAAGGTTATTTCTGTTAAGGGTCGTTTACACTACGGGCGAGGAGTGAAGTATTCTTTTTTTTTTTAAGATTTTTTTTGCTTCACTTAGCGCTTAAGCGCGGAAAGTAAAAAATCGATTAACAAAGTATGCTCTATTCCATGCTTGTAGTGGAAACGAGCCTTTAACCGGCATTAAGAAAAACTATCGTCTTACTGTAGTTAATTAAAAGTATTAAGTATTGGTTGAGCTTGAAATGAAAAATTAACGTACCGGTACTATAAATATTATAATACAGGTGGTGTTAAAATAATATTTTATTTGCTTTAAGTAGATAAATTCGTTGGTTTTAAAAGTTAATAACTCCAACTTTACAATTCTTTAAACCACCGCTATACTAGTTAAATTTTTCAAGCGCCCACAAAACAAGCAAAGTTTTGTATTGAAAAAAGCATTTATTACGCAGTTTCGGCTGCAACACTTTCTTCGGTGTGCTTGTCCTGGTCTTTCTGCAACCGGCGGCGTCTACCTTCGGCTTTGCGATCCAGAATCTTCTTCCGATCTTTATCCAATTTCAATTTTGTTATAATAACCTAAAATATCAAAAGTGATTTAAATGAAAATGAAGTTCGTTTCACAAATCATGGAAAAATTGATGTATTTTTTTGTTGCTTTAAGTAAATTTTTATTAGTTTGGATGATACAATTATACAAGTGCTTGTTAAGCAATGGAAACTGTGACATGCTATTTTTCCAGAACATAAGCGCCTAAAACGCGGCACAAATTTGCGATTAAAAATTATTACGTTACATTCACAATCAGAAGATTCACGTTTTCAGGGAACACCTACAGTCTGACATGTTAAACGTTTCAGTTCACAGGGAATGCAAATTTGCCTTTAATCGGACAAGAGTTCAAAATCACACCACCTAATTATCTTGCTGACTTGGAAGGGAAACGGTGAAAAGATTACGCTAAGAGTAAACGGCAACGTATTGCTGGCCGGTTGATATTTTGTAGTTTATTTTTAGATTACTATCATTTACAGCTGCTTGTTAAAACCGCCAAGAATAATGAATAGCATTTTTAAGAAAACAAGACAGGAGTTAAACATAAAACATGTAAATCATTGAAATAAGCAAGTACCTCTAGATTTAATTGTACTTTTTAAGTCTAAAACGAAGCAAAACATTAATTTTTGACAATTGAATCTCGAAAAAATAATCAAATTTCAAGAATAAAGCATGAAAATTTCAATCCAACATAATTCTTTTCTACAACCGAAAAATAACCACAAAAAAACAAGCAAACCAATCCTTACATTGCTAGGGTGGATACCAACATGGACGGTCGCACCATTCGCTTTTTCACGTTGGATTCGCTCGATGTGAACGACGTATTTCTTGCGATAAACTTGAATAACTTTTCCAACTTGCTGGCCTCTAAAATGACCTCGCATTACCTAAAAGTTAAAAACTATTATCAATAAACAAAATTTTATAAATTATTTCAGGGTACAATGTAGGACAAAGTTATAAATGACAGTAATACTTTTCTACAATTGGTAAAAATGCTAGAAACAGAAGACAAAAAATATATACCGTTTAAGCTGCACCTGCAAAATATCTATTCACTGCACTAAACCAACATCAAACTTTTGAAATTTAGTTTACGCATTAATAGTACAGCACTTAAAAATATAGCTATAAAAGCAATTACCGTACCGGACTATCTTCAAAATACATGTTTGATTTTTCGATAACCAGCCGCCGCCTAATGTAAATGCAATATTTTTTTGTCAAATGTTTGCCATTTTTTTGCTTGCATTACATTATTTTTCAGCAACTGCAGAGTGATTGCAACAATGACCATATTAATTTTTCGGCAGCGTAATCGAGTGGTTAGAGCGTCGTACTTGTGATCGACATGGTCTGATTTCAAACCCTACTCGCGCCATTCTGTTGTGTACTTGGAAAAGGCACTCTACGGCACTTTCCCCTGCTTGGTGGTCTTGGCAAGCAGTTTTAAAGTTCAGTCAAATCTCTAAAAAAAAAAAATAAAAAATTTCAACCGGACAGCAATATCTTTATATCTCTGGAAGCAGGACTGGGCAATTGATTGCTCTACGTATAGCGCCTCCAATGGTTTCCTGCAAGTCAGGAGAATAAATATTTTGAACAAACAACATTGAATACCAAAAGTGTGAAGTTTTTTTTCTGGTGTTTATTTATTTTAATAGACTGATTATGGATGCATAAGAAGTTTGGTGTGCTGATTTTGGTACGATTTAAAATATGCTTTTATATCTCGTATTTCTTCTATAATAGTTTTTGATCTACTACTCAAATTAAGAGAGAACAATGAATGCAGTAGATCATAATAATGTAATCTTGTTTAAGTAACAAAAACAGTATAGATTAAAGACTTTAATTGTTTATCCATGATATTTTCTAGGAATCGCAATCAAATTCAAAAAATAGAGGTCAATGACTTACGTAATTGTTTACAAAAATGGTTACAAGAGATTCTCATAAGGGGATTTCGTGAACAATTGATAGAAATAAAGCGCGAAATAACGAAAGCAAAACTGATACAGCGAGCAGAATCCAAATAACAAAAGCAACAATCTTAAAATATATTCAAAAGAAACAACGATCCATTCGCTAATAAAAGCTTGTTTCCACTACGAGCGTGGAATAGAGTATTCTTGGTTTGTTTTATTGATTTTGTTATGCTTCGCTTAGATTTTAAGTGCGGAAAAATCAAAGAATGCTCCATTTCACGCTCGTAATGGAAACGAGCCTTTATGGCCGGTGGAGTCCAGGTTATGTTATTAAATTAACATAATTATACTTTATTGATCAAAAGTCTGATATAAATGCACAATATACAGTACTATTTAAATTGTATATGACAATATACTATGCAGTGGTGAAATTCATCCGGTTCGCACCAGTTCGAACCAACCTGTTCTTAACACGTCATTATCTGAGCAAACCCGTAAATTATTTTCTCAAGTCAAAATTATTATATGCGAAAGTGGAACTGGATGACAAAAATTTCCAATCTGGCTCTGGAAAAAACCTGCTCTAAGCTTTTTCGAATCCCACCACTGCTACTATGTATGGCCTTTAGCTGTTGAAAATATAGACTATAGAGTTGACGAATATGCCCTTTGAACGCCGATCTAAAACTCTTCTAAGAGTGGTCCCCAAACTTTTCAAGTCGGGGGCCGAATTCGGCGGCCCAGTCGGCCGCGTGGTCGAGTGGTTAAAGCACCGGACTGATGATCAACATGGTCTCGGTTCAAAACCCACTCGCGCCATTCTGTTGTGTTCTTGGGAAAGACACTTTACGGCACTTTCCCCCTGCTTGGTGGTCTTGACAAGCAGTTCTAAATTACAGTAATATCTCTACTAAATTACTAGCGGACAGCAATATCTTGGCATCTCCGGAAACAGGTCGGGGTAATTGCTTACCCTATGTATAGCGCCTCCGTTGCTTTCCTGCGAGTCAGGAGGATAAATATAGAGATAAAAATAAATAAAAAAAATTCAGATTTCTTGGACCTCCCCGGGCCAAAGCGAGAAAAAAAGGTCATCACTTCGATTCGATCTCTGATTTCGCTATTTTTTCTTCCAAAATTATAATGATCTCTTAAAAAAAAAGTCTTCACTTCGATCTCTGACTTCGCTGTTTTTTTCCAAAATTGCAGTGATCTCTAAAAAAGGTGTTCACTTCGATTCGAGCTCTAGTTTCGCTATTTCTCTTTTAAAAGGTCAAAACGTGAAACTAGGGTGTTCCCGATATAATTCTATCCAACTGTGGCTCAAAGTGAGTGCATATATTTTTAAAAAAAGCTCCGCGGGCCGTAGTTAGGTGACCACTGTCTTTAAGGAAGTCATAAAAATTTTATTAATATACCGGTAGATTTTATTCATTTTTTTATATTTATGTTTTTCAAATTAATTTTTTGTTGTTTTTTATCACTTGTGTTTGTTTAATGATTTCACAAGATATATACATAATATACCATAACAAATTATATTTGTTATCATTTAAATTCTTCAAGATTACACTACTAAATTCAGTATAAACCTCTAAAAATTAAAGTAGGCTTGTAAAATTAATGTGACAAAATAATAAGCTTTAATTTAATTTGATATAAAGGGGTTTGGAGTTAACAATGGTTTAAATTGGACCTTAGAAATTGAATACAGTTAGTTATATGTGACGGCTGCAATCTTACTTTTTTGATGTGGTTCATGCTTGTTTGGGGCAATATAATTTTTTATGCTTATTGTCCTGGATTTTTATTGTGCCATTCCCTGTGTTTACATTTTTATTGCAATGGTATAATATTAACATTTTTATCCAGCAAATAAGAGTAATCTGAGGCAGTGTTCTTCAAACTGGGGGTCGCGAGAGATTTTAAATTTTGGATTTTTAGAGATTACGATGATTTTGGAAAAGTAGCGAAATACAAGATTAATTCGAAGCGAAGACTTTTTTTTTTTAGAGAACACCTTGATTTTGGGAGAAAATAGTGGAATCAGAGATTGATTCTAGATGAAGACCTTTTTTTAGGGGTCGCAAAAAAATTTGACCGTGGAAAATGGGTCGCAATGAAAAAAGTTTGAAGAACACTGATCTGAGGGATAACTTGTCCATAAACACATTTAAAATTTTAATATCTCAAAAACCGCATAAGGTAGAAACTTTAAATTTTCGACAGTGAATTATACCAGCATAAAATTTTTGTTATTTTTTACAGGTTATTTTATTGTTAAAATAAGCAAGAATAAGTCATTTCTAATAAAGGCATAAGTTTGCAACAAAGTATGAAAAATGTTGACCATTCAACAAAAAGCAATGTGTTCTTTGGTACCATAAATTGAAATCACCAACTGCAGTACAACGTAAATTTCGAATTAAGTTTGGATAAGACTCTCTTCACACTAACAGCATTAAGAGATGTTTTAAAAATTTTAACCAAAGAATGCATTGTGCTATTTGTTGAATGGTCAACATGTTTTATATTTGTTGCAAACTTATGCCTTTATTACAAACTGACTTATTCTTGCTTATTTTAACAATAAAATAACCTGTAAAAAATAAAAAATTTTATGGTGGTATAATTTATTTAATCGTTTGTTTGTTTAATATTTATTTAATTTAATTGTTTAATATTTATCTAATCACTCAGTTTGTTTGATAATATTATTATTATTTAATTTTTTTTTCACTTCTTATATCTTTATCTGATTAAAGTGTTGCAGCCATGCCTTCTACTGTCTTGTACTTTTACTTTCTGATTATCTTATGCATGTCTCACGTCTGACGTTGTGTTGCTTCTTCCTTTTCTTGATCTTTTCGATATTTATAATTTTTGTGTTAAACTGTATAATAATCGAGAATAAAAATGAATGAATTAATGAATAATTCCTTGTCAAAAATTTAAAGTTTTTACCTTATGCAGTTTTTGATATTAAAATTTTAATGTGTGCAGGACTTTATGGGCACCCTGTATATTGTGTGATTGAATTGATGAGATCTTAATAGCTACAATTAAACAGATATCAGTTGTAATTTTATAAATCATTGATTTTGATCAATGTCACCCCATTTATCAGTATGCTCTGATGAGTTAATGCAGTTAATGCCCTGCATTAACTGCTAAATTGCATTAAACTCATTAACTCATCAGTATGCTCTGATGAGTTAATGAGTTTAATGCAATTTAGCAGTTAATGCAGGGCATTCAAAATTTTTGCAGATCTCTTTAAGAAGCAATTGTAAACTTTTTTGTTAGTGAAACTAAAGGAGAATACCACCTAGTAAACTACAAGCAAATAATAAAGAAACCACAATGAGTGATTGGAAATAGTTGGGAATCCTTTTGGGAATTTTCAATTAGTTTTACTACTGGAAAAAAATGCTCATGGTTACATACTTCAGATTCATTTTTGTTACTTTTTGGTTGATATTCACGAATTGAATGTTGGGCTAACTTAGGGCAGATTTCAAAATACCATTGGACAACAAATTTGGCAAAACTGGTGCCAAGACTAGAGTTTTTTTCTCAGTTTTTGGTTAAATCTTGTGTTTTTTATCATAACCAAGATTAACTGATAATTCAATAAAAAGTTTTCAGATTGTTGGATAATAAATCTTTTGCAACATAAAATTAGCCAATTTACAATGCAAAAAAGGAGACTTTTTGGGTCTCTTCCAGGAGTCACTGTCAGTGATTAGTGCTTGTAAAACTAACCCAGATTTCCCCTGTGGTTACTATCATTTCTTGAAGAGATCCTTTTCCTCTTGGTTTCTTTTTTATTCCATTCTGGTGCTGTATGGATAATTTGGAGTTAATGTCACAGAAAAAGTCACTTATGGTGACTTCTTGAACACACATTTTTTTAAAAAAAAGCACATTAAGAAAATTTCTACAAATTCCATGTTGAAAAAAAAATGCTCACTTTGCTGCAATGTGTCACTTACTTGATTGAATGTAACTGTCACAAGTAAAAACCCTATTTTCCAGTCTTTATCAAGTCTTTTCTTAGAAAGAAATCATACTTAAAATTTTGTTTTGATAGAAAATAATCTTGAAATTGGCATAAAATGGAAGTTTTAATTTTGCAAACCTGTGTTTTTAAAAAAAAATTGTACTTGCTGTGGCCACATTGTGAAGAATAAATTGGTGATGATAAACAACACATAGAATTATTGTGCAGCAGAATTGCAATTCACTTAATTAATGCTGATCATAATTGAAATAAAAATCAAATAGATGTTATAAAAAAAAACAAAGCATATTAGCTTAAATGCTTTTCCAATTGGTTACTAACATAATTTTAATAGATATTGCACTGATCATATAGCTAAAAATTAAATGTTAATACAGTGGAATACCGATTATCCAAACACTACTAAGATGATGGTAAACACCATAGCATGGTGTGAACGACAGAGTGAGTGTTATTCAACACAGTTTCTGCTTTTAAAAAGAATGAGAGACTTAGCAATGACAAAAGAGTAACAAACTTAAAATAAAAAATTGACTGATCACTACACTACTCATAATGTACCATAAATTACCATAAGTGTATATGATGCTTTTTATTGCAAGATTGTATTTTGTTCAATTATCTGACAAATCAGTTATGCAGACCACCCCTGGTCTTAATTAGTTTGGATAATCGGTGTTCTATTATATGACCAATACTATAAAAAGCAGATTAAACATTAAAGGTTAAAATTTAAAGAAATACTTCAGCAACCTTATAAAAATATCTTTTGTAATATTGTCTTACAAATCATTTACTTTGTGCTAATCAGAAAGATAAAACTCAGTAACAAAGTAAGACACACCTGTACTTCATCATCTTTACGAATAGGCATGCTCCTAACATTGTATTTTTGGCGAAGTTCTTTTGAAAGAGGAGATGACATAAACTTACGTCGAATGTGAGAAGGTGCATTAAAATATGCTTTACGATTCTTTCGTCGAGAACTTGTCTTTAATTTGTTAAACTTCATCTAAATTATAATTTACATTACAATATGTTAAACTTTTTGACTGTGTTGCACACATGGCTTAGTGTGCAATGCAGTGAAAAAATAATTCAATAAAACTACAATTCTGGGAGCACATGGCAAAGTGTGCAACACTGTCAAAAATTAAATAAAACTTGCTGCAAGTTGCGCTTTAAATTGCACATGCCCACCTCTAGTTATGCAAAGTTAAACTAATTTAATATTAAGTTTAGAGTCATATAAATTCGTTTAACACACTTAACTTGCACACAGCTGTAAAAACATGCAGAAAAAATAAAGGTTCTCGTTCATTATTCGCAATGCTTACTTGATAAATTCAAATTTTAGGGAGCCTGCAAGGTTAGTAACGGCGAACATTGAACGAGACCCGAAACAAAGGATATATATATATATATATATATATATATATATATATATATATAGGTAAGCTTTAAATTAGAGTTAAAGTTATATATCTTATATTTTCTTTTCAGGAGCTTTCTTTAGTAATAAATTTTTTGTCCGAAAATCATTTTACTAAATGAATAAATTATTTGTATTTTGAGATTATTTGCTTCGAACTCGAAAATTATTTAAATCAAAAACTGATGACGCATTTAATTACAATGCGACTTTTAAAGAAACATAACCTTAAAATGCATATTTTAACCAAGTTTAATTGATAGCAAATCAATACTACGAAACACTTATTGCAAACAATATATTTGCTTATTTAAGATGCTATTAGATATAATTCATACCTCGACTATAGACCTGAACTGCTACTAGCAAAAAGAATATAAATTTGCAAGCAATTTGTAACAACACTTAAACGCCAATTTTTATGGTTTTTTAAAGGGTTCGCATACGTAATTATAAAATTTAAAATAATCCAGGCTCCCAAAGAGAATAATTTTTAAGAAAAAATGTTGTTCATTTAAAAAAATATGTAGATTTTACACAAAATGACCAAAAAAGCAAAAACAACTGATGAAGAAAACATTCTGAACTGGGAAATTCAAGGGGCATTGTCGTTGAATTTTTTATGGTCATTTTATAAGGTCACATCATTTTTTCTTTCAAATTTAATACCTAAATTTTTTAATGGTAAGAAACAATTAGCTAGTTATAACTGATTTTTGTAAAACAACTATGATGCAAATTTGCATGAATGCTTTCAAAAAAATATTTTTTCAAAATAGATTGATGAGAAGTCGAGGCATATTTTGAAGGCGGGAGCGTCGTTTTATAATCAATGTGGTTACGCTTCAACTTCCAACCAAGTCACGCTAGCGTTTATTTAAAAAAAAGTTGCATCATGCTAACTTGATTTATTTGCCCACAAATAAATTTATATTCACCAACCTCGCACTGACTCAATGCGTGACACCTGAAAAAATTACTGGCACCCACAAACTTTATTAATTAGCAAACTAAAAAGATATTTAGATCTGTAAACTTATACACATCAACAATAGGCCTACTTTTAAAATCTAAAATTGTACCTACAAAAAATAAACAGCGTGAAACAAAGAAAGCAATTTGTTACGCGGTTAAAATCATTAAATAAAAGAAAATAAAACTCGCAATTTACTTTGATAAAGTTTGTCTGAGATTCGAAAAGTTAATTAATTGTAAAGAAGTCTTTAAGAATTTTCTTATTGATTCTGTTGTTACGGTCTCTGTTATATTGCGGTGTTTCCTGTGTAAAATAATCGTGCTTTTTGGCAGAGCTCCTGCAGTGATTCTTTGAAATTTGATTGTTATCTTACACGTGGCGAGAACACTATAAATTAAGATCTTTGTAAATTTATAATTATTCAGTCATTTAGTGATCTAGTGGTTTAGTGATTTGGTGGTTCAGTCATTCAGTGCCGTAGTGATTTAATGATTGTTCGGTGCTGTTGTTTTTAAAAGTGAATTTGTCAGCTTAGATCGCAAGTGAAACTTGGGTAAATTTTGTTTTGCCTGGTCGAGTTAAGTAACTGTGGTCGTTGGCTTGTGGAAGCGTGTGATAATTTGATATCTTCGAGTTAAGTAATGTCGAGTATCTTCTGGCTGCATCGTCGAGTTAAGTAATTGTGGTCGTTGGCTTTTGGAAGCGTGTGATAATTTCATATCGCGAAATTTTACCTTCAATATATGCGAGTATATTATAAAAACCATAAAACTTGTGTAAAAAGTCAGAGGTGTGATTGGGGAAAGCTCGGATAGTTTCCCTATAGTTCAGCGTTTGAAGAGAAGAGACAGATTCCCGGTGCGGTCTATTTTAACTTTTTCTAAAATTAACACGCGCATCCATAAGTTCAAAATTTTTCGCAAAAAGTTTTGCTTGAAAACCTAAAAAGCTCATTAAACAAACGGAACTAAAATGTTGTTTCAATAAAATTATGATTTTTAAATATTACATGGCAGATTACAAAAAAACTACCGGTTCTGTAAATACGCGCCACAGTCTTGCTCTATACTTGATACAGATGAGGGAGCTGAGATTATTTTTTTAAAGGTGCGCTGGCTAAAACTGAAGCCACATCTTCTCGTTTAAAAAATACAAATAGTTTTTTTTTTATATTGTTCAGTAGTTCTAGATCAGTGGTTCTCAAACCTTTTTGCTCGTCGACCCCAATTCGAGTAAAAATTTTTTTATGGACTCCTTGACTTAATTCAAATATGCTGTTAAAGTGAAGACTTTTTTGTCTTCATTGTATAGCAGTGGTGGGCGAACTACGTCCCCCCATGCCATTTCATTCGGCCGGCCAAAGATTCAATGAGGACGGTGTAAGAAAGTAAGGTGAAGACCTTTTTAAATTTTGTCTTTGATTTAAAGAATGCTATAAAAATTAAAAGTGAATTTTGGTCTTCTAGTAAATTTGTGATACCATTCACGTTGTATATGCGGACCTCAATCAAAATAATCTTCTGAACCCGGTCCTCGAGTAAAAATTTGCTCACCCCTGTTGTAGAGTCTATGCTTTCATATAAGCCTGTGTTTTAATAGTTGTGAAGAAAAAAAGTAAAAACTAAAAAAAGATTTTAACATCAATAATCATTAATATTTTAATTTAGTAGCTTTGCAAATAACCAAAAAAAGATTTTAACGTCAATAATCATTAATATTTTAGTTTAGTAGCTTTGCAAATAAACCCAGCGATCGGAGGCATATTCTTGTTTGTCTTGGTGCCGGTCCCAAGCCCGGATAAATGGGGAGGGTTGCGGCAAAAAGGGCATCCGGCGTAAAACTTTTTGCCAGATTATACAAATGCGTATTGCTAATAAATCCATACCGGATCGGTCGTGGCCCGGGTTAGCAACAACCGCCTCAGGTGTCGCACAGCAGGGCACCTGTGGAAATTATGCTACTGCTAAACATAGTGAAAATAAGAGCAGAAAGAGAGGCTGAAGGCGAGTTAAGAGGCAGCGGGAAGTGTGGAAAGGAAGACGCTCACTCATAAGGGTCGGTACCTTAAATATTGGAACAATGACTGGAAGGGGAAGAGAACTGGCAGACTTGATGGAACGAAGAAATGTAGACATATTGTGCCTACAGGAAACAAAGTGGAAAGGTAGTAAAGCAAGGAACATTGGAGGTGGATGCAAACTATTTTACAACGGAGCTGATGGAAGAAAAATGGGATAGGAATAGTGGTGAGGAAGGAGCTGGCTGAAAGTGTCCTGGAGGTAAAGAAGGTGTTAGACAGACTAATGGCCGTGAAGATGGAGGTAAAAGGGTCCATCCTAAATATAGTAAGCGCGTATGCTCCACAGGTTAACAACAGCATGAAAGAGAAAGATGATTTTTGGGAAGACCTGGATGGGTTGATAGAAAGTGTCTCAAAAGAGGAGAGGATAGTTCTTGGTGCAGACCTTAATAGACATGTGGGCAAAGGAAACATAGGGGATGACGAAATAATGGGGAGGTACGGTGCTGGAACAAGAAATAAGGAAGGATGAATGGTTGTGGATTTTGGGAAAAGAATGGATTTGGCGATTGTCAATACTTATTTCAAGAAGAAAGATGAACACAGGGTGACGTATAAAAGTGGCGGAAAAAGTACCCAAGTAGATCATGTGATGTGCAGAAGGAGGAACTTGAAGGAAATGTGTGATTGTAAGGTAATAATAAATGAGTGTGTCGTAAAACAGCACCGTATGGTGGTATGCAAAATGGCTCTTATGGTGAAAAAGAAAAAAGCAGAGAAAGTAAAGCCAAAGATACGATGGGGGAAACTGAAGGAGACAAGCTGTCAAGAAATGTTTAGGTAAAAGGTGACCAGAATTTTGGGAAGCAAGAATGGGTTACCTGATGAGTGGAACAAGACAGCAGAAATGCTAGTAAAACAGCTGAAACTGTACTGGGAGTGACATTTGGGAAACAAAAAGGAGACAGGGAGACATGGTGGTGAAATGAGGAAGTTCAGGAGAGCATAAAAGAAAAGAAAGAGGCAAAGAAAGCATGGGACAAAATAAGAGATGCAAATACTAAAAAGATCTACAAAGAAAAAAGAGTAAGGCAAAGAAGGCAGTTACGATGGCGAAGGGACGTATCTATGACGATTTGTATACTAGATTGGAAACAAAAGAAGGTGAAAAGGAATTGTACAGATTGGCTAGGCATAGAGACAGAGCAGGAAAAGATGTACAGCACGTGAGGGTTATAAAGGATGAAAATAGTAATGTTATGATAAATTCAGAGGCAGTGATAAAGAGATGGAAGGAGTAATTTGAGAAATTGATGAACGAGAAAAATAACAGAGACCTTAGGACAGTGGAAGCAGAAGTGGTTAACGAAGAGGTAAATTGCGTCAGTAGAGAAGAAGTAAAGAACGCACTAAGAAGGATGAGAAAAGGTAAAGCAGTTGGGCCAGATTAGCTGCCACTAGAAATTTGGAAGTGCATGGGAAAGATGGGGAAGAGTTTTTGACCAGACTGTTCAACAGACTATTAGTGGGTGAACGGATGCCAGAAGAATGGAGAAGGAGTGTGCTTATCCCAATCTATAAAAACAAAGGGGACGCATAGTGCTGTGGAAACTACAGAGGAATAAAGTTAATGAGCCATACAATGAAGGTATGGGAAATTATTAAAGCCAAGCGAAGGGATAGAGTGGAGATCAGTAAACAGCAATATGGATTTATGCCAAGAAAGGAAACCACTGATGCCATGTTTGCCTTAAGAATGTTGATGGAAAAGTACAGGAAAGGTCAAAGAGAGCTAAATTCTGTATTCGTAGACTTAGAAAAAGCTTACGACAAGGTTCCACGGAAAGCGTTGTGGTACTGTATGAGAAAATCAGGAATAGTAGAGAAGTATGTGCGACTTGTACAGGATATGTATGAGGGAAGCAAAACAGTGGTAAGGTGTGCAGTAGGAACTACAGAAAGTTTCAAGGTCAAGGTTGGACTGCACCAGGGATCAGCGTTAAGTCCGTTCCTGTTTGCAGTAATAATGGACAGGCTAACGGATGAAGTAAGGAGAGAACCACCATGGACGATGCTGTTTGCTGATGATATGGTGATTTGCGAAGAGACCAGGGAAGAAGTGGAGCGGAGATTAAAATCCTGGAAGTATGCATTGGAAAGAAGAAGGATGAAAGTAAGTAGGTCAGAGACTGAATATCTGTGCATAAATGGAGGAAATGACGAAGAAACAGTGAAGATGGAGGATACAAAAGTGCCAAGAGTAAAGAAATTTAAGTATTTGGGATCAACGGTGCAAGAAAGTGGTAGGCTAGTTGTGAGAGGGAGGTAAAGAAGAGAGTGCAGGCACGATGGAAAGAATGGAGAAAAGTATCGGGAGTAATCTGCGACAGGAGGTTACCAGCTAGAGTAAAAGGAAAAGTGTACAGTTCAGTAGTGAGACCAGCAATGGTGTATGGGCTTGAGACGGTAGCGGTCACAAAGAAACAAGTGAAAGAGATGGAAGTCGCAGAGATGAAAATGCTGAGGTTTGCTATGGGAGTGACGAGAAAAGACAAGATTAGAAACGAGTACATCAGAATACAATTAAGGTAGAACGGTTAGGAATGAAGATGAGGGAGGTACTTTTATCAAGCTACTTTTATCAAACTACTTTATTAAAGCTACTTTTATCAAACTACTTTATTCAAGCTACTTTTATCAAACCTTTTCAACCTAATCTATGTCGACACAAGAAATTTTTTTACAGTCTAAAACTCATTCAGTAACACTCGTTTCTTTCGCTTTCTAATTGGTCACTTTTCTGAATGGAGTCGGTTGGCACCGCGGGCAGTTGCCCCCCCTGCTCTCCCAGCTACAGCGTCCTTGATTACAATCACGACGCTGTTTATTATTTGACTATGCTCCCAACCGCTCGATTTCTTGGATATCCTCTCATTGTGCATCCGGTCTCGAAGATTGTAAGCTGTCTACCAAGGACTCAAGTTTTGGCGGAAAGAATATTTTTATCCTTTAGCCTAATTGGCTACAGAAGGCGAATATAGTGGGTGATTGTGTTGAGGCCATGTTTTTCTTAGAAATAAATTTGTACCAAAGATTAATTTTGATGTTATAGGCTATTAGATTATTCTATGTAACTTTCTAGAGAAAAATGGTATGAGTCTATTGTAGCAATTACAACAATATATTGCATACAGTCAATACATCATTTTTGCTCTTTACAAAAATTATTTTAAATTGTAAAATGAATTTAATTGCACATTAACAACATAACGAATTTTTGATTATACTATAGGCCTATCTGTAGCATTCAACTTACATGAGATAAATTTCCAAATATTTGAAATTTTGCCCTATTTAACCTGGTGATCGAAATTTCTTACCGCGATTTTCTTTTTTAATACAGAAAAAAGCACATCAGAAAGTTAATTACCTAATGTGCTTGCGATGCATAAATTAATTAATAAAATCAGTCAAAGTTCAATGGGCCAAATATTTAATATAGAAATTAAAAACTAAAACTTACTAACTCGTAATTTCTATATGAAATATTTATCCCACTTAACTTTGACTGATTTTATTAATTAATTTATGTACCGCAATTTGACCATATAAATAATATCGTCAATTTGACTTTGCTGAAAAGGCCAATAGATTTGTGTTTTAACATTTTAGTTTGAATTAACATTTAATATTTTTAATTAACATTTTAGCTAATGTGCTTTTTACAATTTAAAAACTTTTGGGCTGCAGGTGATTCGAAACTATTTAAACAGAAAAACGATAATTAGGCCAAAAACAAAAGTGTTCACTTCAAAGTGGTGGTGAAAAGTAGGTTATATTTTGACTGCACTGTAAAGCAATAACTAAAAATGGAGGATCACTTGAGTAGGTTGCCTGACAACATTCGATGAAGTTCGTTATCACTAAAAAATGTAATAAAAACTGCTCGACCAGGAATGTTTGTTATTCTTTAGTGGACATGACTTAATTGGGGTCAATTAGATTTTAATTTAGCTTGAAGTATGCTCAAGTGACTGTGCTTTTTTGCAAGATTTAACAGGTGACCCCAAGTTGATTTGCAGGTTTTTTTCTTTTTGTCGGATTCTATCAGGCCTGTCCCCACGAAAGGACAATAGGGGCTATACCTCCCAAATTGTCTGCATTTTTTCCTGTTACGTAAGTAAATCTTCAATAAATAATACTTTTTGGCATAACCGAAAGGTTTTTGAAAGGAACAATAGGGCCTGCCAAAGCAAAAGTGAGAGGTTCCTGACAAAAACTGAAATCAAAAACAGAAAGCCAGTTGAAGACCAAAAAAATGTTCTTAACTTATTAAAAAACTAATAAATGTGGTTTTCAAACGGTGAAGTCACTTTTATAGTAAACATAGTCTGGTGCTTTTCATATTTTAAGCCGCTTGGTTTCTAAGAAGTCATTTTTTTGGTCTTTACTAGTTTTTTTGGGTCCGATGAGCCTTCACGCATCGCGTTCTGGGGACGGCCCTAGATTTCATCTTTTGTTTTACTATTTATTGTTTTGTCGAGTAGTTAAATTTTTAGTTTCTTTTGTGGGATAATTTATCTTACTTTTCTAAAAAATAAAAGTTAGTGAGGAAGCGGAAGGGCAATTGGAAGCTGTTAATGAATCAGCCGCTTTCACATTACTAGTTTGAAGTGTGGTCGATGCTCTGTCCCTGTAACACCAATGACGCTTTTCTTTAAGGCTCCCATCTCTACTCCGGAATTTTTGGAACCACTTTCGTACTGTCCGATCACGTGTGGACCTATCTTCCCATGCTCTGCTAATATTGTCTGTAGTTTCGGATACATGTGTAGAAGTTTAAACTCATGCAACATAATTAAGCAAAGGGCATGTTTTGTTGTGTTTATCATTAAGAGCTTCTACGGTTCAAAAATATTTCCTGCTTGAAAATAAGTTAGAAAACCATTAAAAGCACATTAAAAATTTTTATGGAACCTAAATTGACCTAAAATAAACTACAGATACTAAGTTAAAATAGTTTTGCAAAAACAATATTTTGAGCGGCCATTATTTTTGTAACAACCGAATAGAAATCTGAAATTTTGTCTGAAAAGAAGATTGATAAAGCACGTTGTTCGTTGTAATAGTTGCAAATTCTTATTTACCTTTTCTCACCTTACTTTACCCTAATTCATTTCATCTCATTTTTCACCTCATCATCGTGTCTTGTCGTTTTATATTTTGTTTTGTTTGAGTATTTAATACCTATCATTGAGCGACTTAAAGCATTTTGATTTGGATTGCGTGTTTTGCGCTCACGTGATGAGCATCATTTATAAAATTTCTGAATAGCTTTTTGCCGCCTCGCTCTCCCGCTGGTTCGTTCATTGGCGTAGAAATTTCGCGTGTTATCAGAAAAATCGTAAAACCTTTCATTTTAAATCGCGAGAAGCTTTTAAAGAATTTCAATTTTAGAAGAAAGCAAATCGTAGTAGGCCTAATCATCGTTAGTATGGTATCGAGCGAAGCGTTAGTATAGCATCGAGCGGTTAAAATTCTCTTCAAAAAATGTATTTATTTTTCATCATGTTTTATTTTTTGAATTCTTTATAAACATATATATTTTTTTCAATTCTATTTAAATAAGATGTAAATAATTGTTTATGGCTGACAATGTGATTAAGAAAATAATAAATGCCATCAAAGGTTTCTGTGCCGAGAAATCAGCCTATTACCGCTGCATAAAAATACACATCACTAGTATGAAGTGTGCTCGATGCTTTGTCTCCGTAACACCAATGATCCCCTTTTCTTCAAGGCTCTCATCTACACTATGAAATTCACTTTTTTCTAGCTTTACTTTTTTTACTAAAGTTGTTCTCATTATAAAGAAAATGATTCAAAAATTAACTTGATGCAATTTCAAAATCCGAATTCATTTGAATTGAAAATAAAAAATAATTTGAAATAATAATTGTGTGCTCACGTGTTTTTTTTGCGTTTATGCACGGTGTTTAGTGCAACATATCTAAAACTAATTGATGATTAGAAAAAGTAACATAACTGAAAAAGACTTTTCAATTTCAAAAAAATGAAGTTAAAACAAAAAAAAATTTACTTCAAATATAGCCTTGCTTGCTGCGATTAGAGGCACCGAAAAAATTTTTGGCGGGCGGGGCAAAATTTTAAAAAGTGTGCTTTTTTGGTCAAAAAAAAGACACTGCGCAAAAACAATAAACGCAAATTTTAAGCGTAGGTATAATGGAAAAACTTTAATTGAAAAACTTAGTGAAGATAAAAAAAATTAATATGTTTTTTGTTGGTACAAAATTTTAAAATAGCTTTTAACAACAAATGCTTCATTTAAAGCTCTTTTGTTAATTAAGTAGCCTTAAAAAAGGCTGTTTTGAAAACCCGAACGTTTTCGTCTAGCTCTCTTCAGGAGGTTTCGCTAGAATGAATTGCAGAACTGAATGCTATTTAAATAACAGACTACAGTTTACAGTTGTGAACTACACTAAATCAAAATTCAATCATGTAACTTGTGGTGTACCACAGGGCTCTACTCTTGGACCCTTACTATTTTTATTATACATCAATGACATGCCTCTAGTATCCAATTTTAATACGAAATTGTTTGCAGATGACACAGTTCTCACATTGACAAACTCTTGTCCAAAACTGTTGAATAAAAATGTCAACTCTGAACTGGTCAAAATTGATGAATGGTTGAAACTAAACAAATTATCATTAAATACTAATAAAACAAAATTTATGGTATTAACCAAACAAAGATCAGCTTGGTATTTTGATATTAGAATAGGAAAGACAAATATAGAACAAGTAAATGAAATAAAACATTTGGGTGTAATTTTTAATGATAAGCTTTCTTGGAAGTCTCATATACAACATGTGTGCTCTAAGCTCTCCAATGGTTCCTGGGCACTGCTCAAACTTAGGAATTACGTTGACACTACAACACTAAAAACAGTATACTATGCTTTAATTTACTCTTATCTTCAATATTGTGTCTCAACATGGGGACTGGCTTCGACTACTGCCCTGGGTCCACTGGTAAGAATACACAAACGCATAATAAGAATTATTACAAATAGTCCTTTTTTGTCACATACAAATCTTCTTTTTCAAAAATTGAATTTCTTAAAAATAAAAGATATTGTTAAACTTGAAACGGCAAAAACAATGTTTTGCTTTAATAAAAATTCAGCAAAAAATGAGTCTCAAACTATTGTAAGTATAACCCAAAAACATCATTATAAAACAAGACTTGCAGCGCAACAAAATTACTTTCAACCTAGAAAGAGAACAGAATTAGGTAAAAAGACATTTTCTTACATTGGACCTAAAATATGGCAAGAAGTACCTTTCGAATTAAAGTCGCTTTCTTATAATCAGTTTAAGAAGAAATTTAAACTTTTTTTAACTTGTCAATATTAAATCAGATGCCACAACAGTTTGATGAAGTCAGCTGGCACATGGAAATTTATTTAATAACAACTAATATTGCTATTTAATCTTCATTGTTTTTCTAAATGTACTGTGTTTTTGTAAGTGTACTGCTGTGTTTTTTTGTCCCACTATTTAGAGGGAGGCAGTTGACTAGAAGACCGTATGGTCATTTCGCTGCCTTCCTGTGCTTTCAAAAACTTTTTTTCACATATATTGGTGTATTTTTCGTTTTGAAGCACAAAACAAATAAATAGATTGATTGATTGATTGAATGTAGTATTTCAAAAGTTATAAAGCTGATTCTGATTGGCTAAAAATTAAGGTTAATAATAGTTATCATAATAATTGAAAAGTATTAATAAATAAAATCACGTTTCGTCAGCGTAAGAAATTTTTTTTGGCAAAAAAAAAGGAACAAAATTATGCAAGCTTTGTGTTAAAATTTGGAACTAAAAAAGAAAATTTTTACAATTATGCTAACAATTTATGTTTGTAAACAAACTCTTTCTGCCTACACAAATTAGGTTTTCGAAGAGTGATGAAAATTGATTCTAAGACTGATAAGTGGAAATCGGATCGTGCTTTAGAGAGAATAGAGAGAGAGACTATTCTCTCTAAAGCACGATCCGATTTCCACTTATCAGTCTTAGAATCAATTTTCATCACTCTTCGAAAACCTAATTTGTGTAGACAGAAAGAGTTTGTTTACAAACATAAATTGTTAGCATAATTGTAAAAATTTTCTTTTTTAGTTCCAAATTTTAACACAAAGCTTGCATAATTTTGTTCCTTTTTTTTTGCCAAAAAAAAATTTCTTACGCTGACGAAACGTGATTTTATTTATTAATACTTTTCAATTATTATGATAACTATTATTAACCTTAATTTTTAGCCAATCAGAATCAGCTTTATAACTTTTGAAATACTACATTCAGTTCTGCAATTCATTCTAGCGAAACCTCCTGAAGAGAGCTAGACGAAAACGTTCGGGTTTTCAAAACAGCCTTTTTTAAGGCTACTTAATTAACAAAAGAGCTTTAAATGAAGCATTTGTTGTTAAAAGCTATTTTAAAAATTAATATATAAAGTTCTTCACTTTTCAGCCGCGGTGTTTCATTTACTTAACCTGCAAGTAGTTTTTATTTACTCAAGAAAGTGAAACGTCTTTTTCGCAAATGTTGACCTTGTCTATTTTTCGTCTTTCATTTTACACAACAAAGATTTACAACTTTAGTTCAAACTCAAGTAAAGACCTTTTTTTGGTCCTCACCAATTGTTTAGAGAAAATTTTTCTCCAATTTGCTAATTAAGTTTGTTGACAGTGCCTTTTTAAGAAAAAAGTACTTTTTTTCAAAACTTTGTCCCTCTTGTTAAGTTGTTGTTACATTAGGCGGCTTTTTTCCAAAAAGTTAGGTGACCCCTTGATTAAATCAATATTTTCAAACTTTGTTTAATTAGATTTTTGGTCGAGATTATGTAATTGTGGGGTAAAATCTAACACAATGCTTCTATCTTGCGAATTCCCCCTTGTCTCCCAATTTTTCCGCTACTCAGTCTGCCATCTGTAAAGCACAAATTGTGTCAATTTGAAAGATATTAAACTTTATTACTAACTGAGTATTTTAAATAAAAAACCAAAGAAAACGAAATGTTTTACATAGTTAAGCCAAGATCGAGTGAGCTGTGTTTATTGCAGCTTAAATGTACATTCAATCTTTCATATAAAACAAGGCTTCCCAACCTGCGGCCCGGCATGCCCCATGTCGCCCGAGAAGCCGTTTGGTGCGGCCCGTCAAGGAATTTCCAATCATATGCTCAATCATCTTGAATTATCGTTATGCATCTAAACAGGGGCGAATTAGCAAATTCAACCGGCCCGGAAACTTTGGAATAAAACCGGCCCATTTTTGACAACTAATTGCAAATCTTACCAAAACGTTACACGGTTCATCTTACATATTACATCATCTTTAGCTCATTTCAAAAAAGAATATTTACTTGTCAGAAGGAGCCGGAGGAGTACGCTGAAAAGATCGTTGGTTACTTATTGTTCGTCGAGCAGAGGCGTCGCACCTCCAACTATATATACATCTATGCTGCCGACGAGACGGCCGTCTACTTGGATTATTCGAGCAGTCTAACCGTTGAAAATAAGGGAGTCCGAGAGGTCCCCGTGAAGACTAGCGGTCACGACAAGTTACACGTTATTGTCATGCTGACCGCTCGATCTGACGGATTTAAATGCCGACCGTACATCCTACTGAAGAACAAGCGACCAAATAAGGAGATCGTCACCAAGTTTAAGAATACGCTCCATCTTTGCTGGGCCGGCGGCTTCTTCTTCAACAACAACCTGACTTATGAGTTTTTACAGAAGATTGTCAGCTCTTCTATGTTTGGCAAGCGCCTTCTTGCCTGGGACTCATACCGATGTCACATCAGAGATGCCACAAAGAAGCAATTAAAGAAGGTTCTGATTGATATCGCCGTGATTCCAGGAGGCTGCACCAAGTTCATACAGGCCCCCGACGTCTACTGGAACGCCCCATTTAAGGTTAAAGTGCGACAGTTCTACGAGAATTAGATGTTGCACGGCGAGAAGAGCTACACTAAATCCGGAAACATGCGAGAACCATCAATGGAAGTTTATTTGAAGTGGATAGACGATGCTTGGGATAGGCTGCCGAAGGATTTGATAATTAAGTTGTTTAAGGGATGCGGACTGACCAACACTCTAGACGGCTCTGAGGATTGCAAGATCCACTGTTTCAGGTCAGACGGCCCGATTCCGACTGGACAGAAACTTCTCCAGCAAGCGCGGGCCAATGCCGACATTAGCGGTAAACGCGAACTTATTCAACAACTCGACATTGATGCTGAAGGTGTTGAAAATGAAGAGGACGGCTATAACAGCGACGTATTACTTGATTTTCACCAGTGAATTTGTGATTATTTACCAGTAATCACCCTGTATTCGTGTCTTTTGCTAATTGTATAAATGTGTTTGATATTTTTTCTTTTCATTTATAAAATTTATCTTTTTGAAATTCTCATCAGCTAGTCGAAAAATAGAGCGCCACCCTCTAATTGAACGTCACCTCTAATATAACACCACTATGGAGGAAGGATTGAAAAATAGAGCACCATGGCGGTGAAATAGAAGTTTTACGGTAGGGTATACAAAAATACTGTTACTGAAAAATAATTGCGAAATGATTGTATGAAACTGGTTCATATTCTTGATCATTTGTTAGCTTCTTAAAATTAGTTTCGAGGTAGCCCAATGACCGGCCCACAACCGGCCCATGAGTGGCCACCGGGAAACTCCCGAATTTCCGCCGGGCTTATCCGCCCCTGCTTCTGAACCAATCCAATTATGCTCAGATAACTCGCAATACAAATATTTTTGTCTCAGTAAGAGGTTCTTTGCTTTGTTTAGAAAAACAACACGTTTTGACATTTTTTTATTTTCAACTAAATTTGTGGTTTAAATTCTATGTATCATGAAGATAAATTCGAAATAATTGTTAAAATAAAAGCGACCAAAAAAAATTATCACTTTGAGTTTAACGTAAATTTTCGAATTAACTTCTACGACAACTTGAAGTCGACATCACTTTGATTACTGCAGCGATTGCAGCCGGAAGTAAAAACGAATATTCGGCCCGCGTCGAGTGAAAGGTTTGGCAATACTGATATAAAGCGTCAATGCAATGCGTCATTTAGCGTCTGCGGGAAATTTTTGAGCTAAATTTAAAACAGCTGAAAAAGCTGCCAATTTGAAATTTATAAAAACTTTTTTAAAAAACCCAACAAAACTTAAATTTAACAACAAAAAATTGAGAAAAAATTTAAAATTATTAAAATTATTAATTTTTTAAGCGTTGCCGATAATATTTAAAACTGCTGCTCAGATATTTGGGGATGCTGCAGCTCTGCAGTTCCTATGGACGATCCGCCGCCGGGATTTGCTATAAAAATTTCATCAAAAAGATGTAGTGATTGCAATAAAAAAGCCCGACAATAAATAATTGTTTTAAAAAAAATTTGCCCAGTTTTAAAAAATTTAATCTTTTATTCTGAATGTTTGGATTACTCCTACAATCCAAACATTCAGCATAATATACTCTAAATAGCCTACGTCACCCTTGTTCTTTGTGTTGAGAATGCTTTAGTTTCTTATCAAAAATGTAAAATAAGAACCAAACTTTCTTGTTTTTAATTCCATTTTTGTCACTAATTTTTTATTTTGTAGAACTGCCATGTGTCGAAAGAATTGAAAGTATCTACATTTTATCATTTAATCATTATCTAAAAAATCAATTAGCAAAACAAGTAAAATCATTGAATCGAAGAAAAAAGTTATTTTGGTCACATAGCATGAACAAATTGAAACAAAGTCGTATAAGCGTTAATTCGAACAGCACTGTTATGACGCCTTCTCGGCTGCTTTCGGAAATCCCCAAGATATTGCTGCTCGATTAAAATTTTTATTTGTATGCTAAGTGTGTTGAGAGTGATGGTGAACGGTTTCACAAGTGGAAATGAAAACTTTTTATTTTTAATTTTTGTTTTCTTTACTAAAATACTACCTTTTAGCTGGGTAAAAATTGAAGACAAAACAAGGCCATCCAGGCACTTAAAACCATGCTTTATTTACGAGAAAAACTGTTTTACAAATCTAAATAAAGATTTTTTATCTTCAAGGAATTTCAAATTAAAAATTTTTAGTTTGCTAAGAGGTGAAATCTAATTGAATACAAAAAAAACTTAGGGTTTCCAACAAAAAAACGACCTGTTTTGTATAGTGCTCTACCGATAGCAAAAAAGGTCCATGAGTCAGAAAAGGTGGAGAACCCCTGAGGCTCACAAAGAAGAATACAAAAAACTTTGTTTTCAACCTCTGATGGTCATCATGTGCTTATGATGAGGCCACCACTAAGAAAAATTGACAAACAACTCTTGTAGGCTTAAACATTTTCGCAATTTTTCTGTTTGTCATTACAACAAATAAATTAGAATGACAGAATTTACACCTTAAAAAAAACAATTGCTACAAACAATTTACATTGTAGGCTATTATTGACAAAACTTGCAACAGAAACGGTTATGTTAAATGCAAATAACAAAATAAATCCAAAAAATATATAGCCAAATAGTTAAAAAAATTTTTTAAGAATTTTATTTAAGAATCAACACCGCCATTCTAAAATGTTTGTAAAATTAAAAAAAAGAATATCCAAATATCCTCATTCAATTTCAAAAATTCAAAAGTTTATTTTAATTTTTAGCTGCAGCAGCCTTCCTTGAAAATTTGTAAGGATCATATTTTTTAAAAGTAAAACTTCTAAAATTGTTTAAACAGCTTTTTCTTGCTTTTTCTTGAGGAAGCATGTTTGGCGTAATGTTGCAAAAGAACAACACGCTTTCTTGTGCAAGAATAGCCAAGAAAAGTAGGCTACATATGGCAAAATCATGGCTAAATCTTTATTTTACTTTTAGTCAGCCAAATTGTTGAAAACAGCAAATTGTTTGCAGAGTGCTTGCTACAAAACACGTTGGTACGAGTAATATGCATCCTTGCTAATGCAAATGCTAATCCACCTGCAGTTCTACTCTACTTCCTTGTTCTTCTGTTTTCACTAACGTCAGTCGTCTTCTAGCATTCGAACTAACGTAATCTGAAGTGTTGACATGCTGCAGTCTTCCCTCTCCAGAACGAATCGAAGTAAAAAAGCGGAAAGCGCGATCGTCTGGATCAGTCAGGATGCTTGGCGGCAAAGATCCCGGTTTTAATACAACTTTTCCATTAACCACCGTAGCATAAAGAAAATCACTTCCGGAGGATGATTGAGGCATCCCAAAAATATAAATGTTTTCATTTGTTGGCTGATACAATGGAAACCAATACTGCCAAATAGAGTCTGAAACATTCTTTAATTTGACAGGTCGATTATTTGCCACTCTTCTAATGTGCCATTTCAAAAATGAATCTTTATGCATTTGTTTGATTTGGATTGGCCTGGGGTTGTTCATTTGCCTTTCCACTTGAGGTATGTTATTAGGACAAATTTCTTCGACAGGTTCCTGTTTTTTACAACAAATACACAATCGATGATACCATTTCTCACATAAATCTTGCGTCATGATAAGCGACACTTTAAAAAATTAAGAAAAACTTACAAAACCTATGATTGAAAATAACGATCAAAACATTGAAATTGTTAGCTGTAAAACTTGTTTTCTTAAAAACGGAAAAGTATGTCAATACTAATTTTATTCCTAATTATTTTATTTTGCGTTTGAATTGGACTACGGAAAAAAGAGAAATAGCAATACCCAAAGTAGGTCTATTTTAATTCAGACAAATGTTGAGTCTATGGTTAGTTTAATTATAAAATGTTGCTGAATAATACTGTAGATAAAAATCAACAAATAGTATTTTAAATGGTGCTTTTTCCCTACACACAAAAAAAAACTCTTTCACCTTCTTTCTTGGGTTGCTGTGAATAAATTCTTTTTGAAATCACAACACAGGCTATACTTTTATGGTAAAAACAATAAATCTTTGCTTTTTTACAAAATGCTTTTTACAAAATTACTTTTTTAAGCTAAAATTTTGATTAGTCGGCAACAAGTTTAAGTTTGAAAAAAAATCCGAGCTTAAGTTCACACTCATAATTTGCTGATGTTGAGTCGGAATGCAGGGATGCGGAGTCAGAAGATTTAAGATCCGACTCCGACTCCTAGAATTTTTAGGATGCCGACTCCGACTCCAGCTTCTAGAATTTCAAGGATTCCGATTCCGACTCCTTACACTGACTCCCGGATAAGGAAAATAGCATTATGAAAAAAACAATTTGCTTAAAATTAGGGTGGCCATATTTTTAAAGTCATGAAGCGGGACGTTTCTTAACAGAAAAAAATTCGTCCCTAAATTCTGTCTCGAATTTTTTGGTTTTCGTCCTTAAAAAGTAGTGTTTTCTAAAAAAGAAAATTGGACATCAGGAGTCGGAGTTGAATAAAATATTCCGACTCCGACTCTTTTTACTCTTAAGAGTCTGGCTTTGACTTTGACTCCGAGTACGACTCCTTCTTCAAACCTCCGACTCCACAACCCCAGCAGTTACATGCCGCCGTAATTTTTATCTTTTACGAAAAGCGATATTTCGGTAATGCTTAACTGTTTTGAGAAGTTTTTCGTTAAATCAATTTTTGAATATCGTGCTTAATTTAGAAATATTAGGTTAAAAGCTTCTTTGTGGTACAGAATTTTAATATCGCTTTAAACAAAGTCGATTTTATCGGAGCCATAAGCTTTTCGTGACGCTCTTATCAGTGGCAATCGCGTCAAAATGGGACGAACCAGAGAAAATCAAGGTATTTATAGTCTCAACAGTTGGGAGAAAGGTGCTGTAGTCTCGAAAAAGAGAAAGGCACAATTGCACAAAATCAAAGAAGTATGGTGCAATACAGTGTAATCTCGGAAAGGAGAAACGCACTATGTGCAATTACCCAGGAGAAACACTGTTACTCTCACTTAGGTTATTTGAAAAGTTTTAATGTGTAAACAAATTCCTTTTGTTTACATAAAACCGGATGTTTGGTTTTGATAAAAGTTGCCTCGAGTAGACACAGATGGAACGAGTTGCGTGCCACAGCAAGAATTTTAAAACGTTTGTCGTTATAGTTTGCAGCACATTGCTCGTTATCAAGCAAGTGTTGTCCTATGGCAGAGTCACAATCTGGTTGTTACGTTTTAGCTTACAGGATCTGCCAGGTTGAGATCGTGTAGGACGCTTCGCTTACTGTTGTAGCCATTTAGGAACATGGTGCTTGATTCTATCTTGTAGTCGCTGTCATGTTCGTCCTACGTACCTACTGTCACAGTGGCACGAATATTCATAAACAACGGAGCTTTTCAGCGTGGTAGGTAAAACATCTTTGCGGGCTACAGGCAACATGCAGATTGTGACTCTGTTATAGGACAACACTTGCTTGATAACGAGCAATGTGCTGCAAACTATAACGACAAACGTTTTAAAATTCTTGCTGTGGCACGCAACTCGTTCCATCTGTGTCTACTCGAGGCAACTTTTATCAAAACCAAACATCCGGTTTTATGTAAACAAAAGGAATTTGTTTACACATTAAAACTTTTCAAATAACCTAAGTGAGAGTAACAGTGTTTCTCCTGGGTAATTGCACATAGTGCGTTTCTCCTTTCCGAGATTACACTGTATTGCACCACACTTCTTTGATTTTGTGCAATTGTGCCTTTCTCTTTTTCGAGACTACAGCACCTTTCTCCCAACTGTTGAGACTATAAATACCTTGATTTTCTCTGGTTCGTCCCATTTTGACGCGATTGCCACTGATAAGAGCGTCACGAAAAGCTTATGGCTCCGATAAAATCGACTTTGTTTAAAGCGATATTAAAATATTAGGTTGTTGTCAGCTGTACACTGCATTGATAGACTATGGGTTATTTGCATATCAAGGTGGTATTTTTTTCTTCTAAAAAAGCAGTAGTCTTTGGAAAGAAAGAAACAAAAAATGCGATAAACAGTTTCTCCTTTTTCAAATATTCGAAGATAACAAGTATTTTTAAATGGCGTTTGCTTCTTAAGCACTGCCAACTATGGTCTACTTATGATTATGATTTGGCACATTTTCATATAGCCCATCAATGGGGCACTGTAATTAAAAAAATTATTACACTCTGTTGCAGAACATTGATTTAGGCTAAGGATATTCAACCAGCAGCCGGTGGCTTACTATATTTTCAAAACTGTATAGAATTCGATGTCACTACTGTCGTCGTCGTCGTTGTCGTTTGAAGGGTATACACTCACGTCAGACACAAACAGGACTGGGACCGAAGGTTTATCCTTTTACTACCCCAGACTGCTGTACTGCCTGAATCAGATGCTAACAGTGATGTTATTAAGCCAGCATCGAGTTTCGTCATCCAAAACCGTCAGACCTCGTGCTCCATGTGGTGCTCGATGTATAGGGCACGCTGTTAAAACATGGCCTGCAGTTTGCTCAGAGGCGCCACACTCGCAATTCGTTGAGCGAGCGAGACCTCATTTGTGCATGGACAAATGGAATCGCCCAACATCAGTCCGCAGGCGGTTGAGCTTAACCCAAGCTGCTCGGAGTAAGCCCATCCCAAAAGACCTGGCACCGGTCTCGGACACAAAAGCACGTAGCCTGGAAGCATTTTCACAATACTCCGTTTTCCATTTATTATTTGTCCATTCAGAAGCGCGGATGCCAAGTCTGGCAAGGTTGTCCAAAAGATTTAGCGCAGCTGGCACAAATGGGCGTCTGGAACTTAGTCTCGGTTGGCGAGTATCTGAGGACCCATTTAAAAGACCATACAAGATATGATCAGGGTCCAGAGATCCACGGTGAGCCAAGGAGAGTGTCGCTCCCGTTCGGCGAAGCTCAGCTGGCTGGATTCCTGAAAGCATAGGTAGGTGTTCTGCTGGAGTGGGACGCAGGCATCCAGTGACTATGCGCAAGACGTCATTCAAGACACTGTCGATGAGGCGAGTATGAGCTGTCATAGTAAAGTATAGGGAGGCAATGTGATTACATCAAAGATTGCTGCGTTGAGTGACGCGCATTGAACTGATCTTTCATAACTTTTGTGGGCGGAACTTATCATAAAAACGGTTGTCCCAAGCATCATTTTCAGTATTTACATTGTTTTGCGATTATATTAATATTGATTGTGTTATTTCCAAACAATTTTTAGAATATCAAGTGATAGTTAGGCTATAGGTATTAAAAATAATAACTTTGAACCAATGTGGAGTGATTTGGAATAAAATTACAGTAGTAGCACTGATGCTGCTAGTGATAAAAAAGGAAAACGTGTTAATTTTTTAGGATATTTTTTGAAATTCTAGGTCCAGTCGTTTCCAGTCGGCAAAGCTGAGCTCGCTGGATACCTGAAGGTATAGGTAAGGTGGTCTGATAGAGTGGGACCCAGGAATTCAGTCAGAATGCGCGAGGCGTCATTCAGGACACTGTCTATAAGGTGAATATGAACGCTGCGACACCAGGCTGGCACACAGTACTCAGCTGTCGAGTAGATCAGAGACAAGGCAGCTCTGCGCAGTGTTTTGGCAGCAGTATCCCATCCTGAGCCCACAAGTTGCCTCAGCGCTGTGACGCGCAAAGATAGTTTTTGCACAATGACACTAGATGGTGACGGAATGTGAGCGATCTGTCCAGTTTTATTAAAAATAAATAGGAGTTGGACAAAATGGTAAAAATCTATCGCTGTTGTAAACATTTACCTCACGTTGGGCCTCTCGGTTACTTAAATGAAAGGCTGCCATCACCGTCTTTGTGTGACTTAGCCTCAGCCTCTCCAAGTCTGAAGATACGCCAAAAGTGTAGTCATGCCTTGATTTAAAGTCCCCTCAAAGACCTTTCACTTTACAGAGAAATGCAGCAATGCTAGGTTATTTGGTAAACTTTCTGGAAACCGCGGAGGCCAGGTCATACATGTAAAGTTAGAAAAGGAGAGCAGCAAAAACCGATCCCAGAAAAACGCTGTTTTTCAGACGGAAAAGCTTGCTTCACTTGTTGTCACAGATAGTAAGGGTAAAACTTTGGTTTTTGACAAGATCATTCTGACCAAGTGCTTATCCGGCAGAAGTTTGAAGCAGCTTCCAAGTAAGGCCACTGTGTCAGACAGAGTCATATACCATCGTCAGATCGACAAATCGACAAAAACCTTCGATGTTTTCTGTCAACTAAACAACTTAATCCACGGTTGACTTTCCGCGTCAAAACCCATCATGCTTTCTAGAGAGCAATAGATCAATAATTGGTTCAATGCAGGCCTAGATAAGCCTCCAGAGAATCTTGTCGAAAACACAAACCAGAGATATAGGTCGAAAACTTTTTGGGTTTCCTGTGGGGTTAACGGGCTTGGGATCGCGACCACAAGTCCCCTTCTGCAGATCTTGAGTATTTTGAGTCGGTGTAAGCAGGTAGAAAAGAAGTCACATAATTGGGACTTCAAAACAGCTCGATCAGAAATATTTTTCATGCTAACAACGTAATGATTTTAATAGTTTGATACTTCACTTAGATTTTTATTTAGTTAATCAATTTTAAATTATATTTTGATACTCATCATTTGGTCATGGCATCTGATACCAAAAGGAGAAAATTCTATATTATGTACTTTGTGGCCCGCCGAATATACTCAAATTTATGATTTGGCTCATTATGAAAAAGGTTGGAGGTCCCTGATTTAGGCAAACTCATTGACTAACTTTGTTTCGTATGCTATTAACGAGTTGCTTTAAATGAATTTCTTTTTCATTCAAAGCATGTGCAAAGTATTCAAACAATTCAAAGCATCAAATCCAAAGAATTTCTTTTTCATTCAAATGGACTAACTGTGTTTCTTATGCTATTAATGAGTTGCTTTCAATAAATTTCTTTTTATTTCTGAACTTATCATCATTTTCCTAAAACAAAACGCTTTATATGACACCGCGTTTGCTGTAAAAACAAGAAACGTCTATTTATTGAAGGTCATTTTGAAAAATTTATCTTGTTAAAAATTACTTTGGCTGAGCTTTAACTTTCGGTAAGTTTTAGAGTAACTTTTAGGCTGCGATTTGCCTGAAGCAAAATGCATCTTAACGTCAGTGCTGCTTTGTGGCAAATGATAATGTCAAAATTGGGCTCAAATTTAAGTAAATAATCTTTCCGAAAATTTACGGAGTTCTTGTTTTAGGAGTTATAAGCTGCTGTACTAATATGTTTGGTAATAATTGCTTATAATAAACTCTATTATACCTCGTAATAAAGTTTTCAGTTACCGCAAAAACACATCATTTACAAAATTGTGATATAAGAAAGTAAAAAAATTCGATATCTATTGCAACAAAAAAATCTCTTTCTTATTATTTGAAAAATTGGCACAACTGTATTTAAACTCACATCTTTCTTTTCCAAATAAAAATTTTACTTTCCTTATGTAATACTGGCTGTTTTAAAGACGTTATGTACAACTTTCTGATGGACTACATGGCACGAACCGCTTCTATGCAAACGTGACTCGGCAATACTTCAATTATTGCGTCACTTCCTTTTAAAATTTTTTTATTGGTAGATTGACCACATTTTATTGCAGAAAAAACGACACGTTATCAAGAGCTTCGGAAAAATTTTGGGCGGGAGGGGCAAAATTTTGAAAAAGGGCCTTTTTTTGGATGAAAAAGCACTTTCAACAAACGCAAATTTTAGCGTATTAGACAAAATTTTGAATGAAGAACTAAGTGAAGATTAAAAAACTGAAGAGATGCTTTGTTGTACAAAATTTGAAAATAGCAACTAGAACTGGAATCATTTCCAAAACTTTTTGAATGGCACTCTTTAGGAGAAATCATCGGAATAAGAAGAAGTGCTAAAATCGTTGGAATAAAAAAACAGAAATTGTCAGAATAAGAAGAAACTGAGCTATAAAGTAAAGAAGTCAGCTCTCATTGGTCGAAAGTCTTTGGGAACCGAAAGAATTTCACGATATGAACTTGCCAGTGAAAGTAGGTTTTGCATATACTGAAATCATAAATTTGTATTCTTGTCTTTTTACAAATATGTCTATGAAGAGAAAAGAGTGATTGGTTCCTTTTTCATAAATAAACTGTACAGTAAAATGGAGAAAATTAAAGATAAAGGTAGGTTAGGAAAGAATTGAGGATTGAGCCCCAAAGATGCAAAATTAATTTTTAGTACATTCATTCACAAGGTGTTTATAATCGATTCGAAAAGCAATTACAAAGAAAATTGCACAAAGTTGGATCTATTTTTACAACCAATAGCTACCCGAAACACATAATTAACTATACTTTTATTCGAACAGTCAAAACAACTAAATGCCAAACCAGTCTACAAAAGAAAAGCAGAAAAATGTCCAGTCTATCTCCACGCTCCAAGGATAGAAACCATTTTGATGAGAAATTCAAATAACCACGGCAGTCAAACACTGCTACTTTGCCGATAAATTTCGCAATTTATTTTCACTACCCCACAGTTCTTGTCAGTTCTAAGAAAAGGGTGCTTACCTTCCCATTATTGCAATAATGTGATCTGCAAGTTTGTGTTTCATATAATAGTCGTTACATTGGTTACACGTCCCAACGTTTGCAAGATGGTATCAAACAACACATTCCAAAATCTGCCACTAATTTTCCCTCCTCTCTAAGCCGTGACAATCTTCCTCGCCCCTGCAAAGCTGATAATAGCTCCCCTAGTCGTACCTGCCGAGGGGAGAAAGGCAGGAGGCAATTGCTTTCCCAAATCTTAAAAATTTGGGCAAAACCAGAATTTTTTGGGCAGGGATAGAAAAAATTTGGGCCAAATCAAAGACAAGAAATTGTGACGACAAGAAATCGTGTTGGCAAAATTTAAGGTGAAGACCTTCTTTCGAGATCACGATGTTTTGGGACGCAAATCGAGAAACCAGACACAGATTCTTAGTAAAGACTTTTTTTTTGGTCTTCACCCTAAATTTTAGACAAATTTTCTTCTTTAATCCGTAAAAATTTAGAAAATTATGATTCGGGCAAACGACACAAAATTTGGGCAAAACTGTATTGCTCCTCTAAACTTTTTTCGGCTGTTACGCTTACGTAGCTTCCAAGCTTCCAAGCTACCATAGACGTTATAATAAAGAAAACTTTATTATCTCCTTAACCCTATTCTTTGTAAACAAAAATATTTTCTCTACAGACTAAAAATCTTTTAATTTTCTCTTTTCTCGTTTGTCAATCACTCTTAACTAATAAGAGCTGTCTTCTTTACTTTATAGCTCAGTTTGGCTCGTTTCTTCTTCATTCTGACTATTTCTCTTGAAAAATGTCGGGCAAAAAGCTTTGAAAATGACTTCAAACCAACTTGCTATTTTCAATAAAAAGAAAAGTTTCTACCTGCAAAATTTGGCCGCGGTGTTTAAATGGCCAGCAAGTAATTTGATAATCCTGAATGGTTTTAGGCTAAAAAAGTTGAACGCTCCTTATGAAAGTCTTTTTTCTGGTCTCTACTTAAAAGATTTTTACCTTTAAACTCCTTTTTTATTATTTTGATCTTTACTAAGTTTTCAGAAAAATACTCTTTAATAGGCCTACGCTAAAGTTTATGTTTGTTGAAACTGCTTTTTCAAGGAAAACAGTGCCTTTTTTCAAAACCATTACTAAATTATCGTTATTTGCTTGTGGCTTTTATTTAAAAAATTTGGTGACCCTAATGTCCAAATATTCATTTTACAAACTTTTTTGGATTTAATTTTGGTCGAGATTAAGTAATTGTAAAGACAGGTGAAATCAAATGCTTCTGTTTTGCCCATTTCAAAGGGCACTATTTATCCTTTGTGCCCTCGTGCTTTGAAAATATAGTCGGGCAAGATGGGAAATTGCCCCCTGCTTCCGGCGCTCCTGGACGTTATTGAATTTCAAGCAAAAAAATCAATTTGTCAAAACACTTTACGGTTACTTTTTCAGATGCCCGTAAAAGTCACTAAACACCTAAAAAATGTAAATAGGTCAGAAAAGTAGTTTTTGACGCTTTCTGTCTCCTGGATTTCAAAATATAAAAAGATAAAAATATTATTTTGTGCAAAGTGAGACTAAAAAAAGACTTGCATCAGGAACATTCAGACTTTTTCATTCAAAGGCCATTTAAACATAAAAAGTATTTGTGGGTCAAGTAAATAAAACACCCCAGCCGAATTTCACATGTGAAAACTTTTTTTGAAAATAGCAAGTTGAATTAGAATTAGAATCATTTTCAAAGCTTTTCGTCTGACACTCTTCATTACCGAATCGTCAGAATGAAGGGTAAGTAAGCCGAACTGAGTTATAAAGTAAAGAGAGCTCTTATTGCTTGAGAGTGATTGACCAAAGAGAAGAAAGAAACTAGAACAGTTTCTGCCAATAGACAAAACCTTTTCGTTTACAAAGAATAGGGTTACGAGATTTAATAAAAGTAGCTTTTGGAACGGAAAGGTGAAACCTAGAACGACCTCGAACAAGAATAGAGAATCTGTGTCGCCGCAACGAAGAGCACATTCCATGTTGTTCAATAGCCGGTTCGTGAAAAAAGGCGATGTTGGAAGCTACTATTAACTTTTTAGAAAAGAATGTTCTGGCTTCGAGAAGCGGGAGATCAGTGAAAGACTTGGAAATGTGTTATTTAATACGGTCTTGCAAGCGACCGAACGTGCGGCCAACGTACCAACTATTACAGTGGGCCACAAACAGGTAGAAAACATTTTTTCCAATTCTACTTGCAATTTGCTTTTCGAGCAAATCATGAACGCTCTATAAACCAAAGTAGGCTTATCAATAAGATTGGTCGAGTGGTTAGTCGGCAGCGTGGTCGAGTGGTTAACGCACCGGACTGATGATCAACATGGTCTCGGTTCAAAACCCACTTGCGCCATTCTGTTGTGTTCTTGGGAAAAACACTTTACGGCACTTTCCCCTGCTTGGTGGTCTTGACAAGCAGTTCTAAATTACAGTAATATCTCTACTAAATTACAAGCGGACAGCAATATCTTGGCATCTCCGGAAGCAGGTCGGGGTAATTGCCTACCCTATGTATAGCGCCTCCGTCGCTTTCCTGCGAGTCAGGAGGATAAATATAGAGATTAAAATAAATAAAAAATAAAAATAAATTAATTTTGCGTCTTTGGGACGCCTCAATCTTCGATTCTTTCCTCACTCACATCAATCTTCAATTTTCTCTTTCTTTTATAATCGTGTAAAGATAAAACCAACCGCTCCCTTTCGTTCTTAGACGTCTTGACAGAAAGTCAAAAATTAAAATTTGTAACCTCGATATCAGTATACCTACTTTTACTGGCCAGTACATGCACTAAAATTCTTTGAGATCCCCCAAGGCTTTCGATCAATAAAGGCGCTCTTCTTTAATTTATTACTCAGTTCGGCTCGTTCTTCATTCTGACAATTTTTTTGGAAAGTGTCGGACAAAAAGGTCTGGGAATGACTCCACTTCTACTTGCTATTTTTACATTCTACACAACAAACGGTTTTTTCAATTTCTTTTGATCTTCACTACGTTCTTTAGAGAAAATTTTGTTTGATACCTTAAAATTTTGGTTTGTTAAAAGTGCATTTTCATTCTCAAAAAATTTCCTTTTTCTAAATTTTGCTTCTTGTTTCCGATGCTGTTTCGATGCTCCTATTGGGATGAGCGCGCCAAAATTTAATAAATAAGAAAAAAATACACTAGGTCTTGGCCAAATGTAGACCAGGCTTAAAGCTAAGTATTACAACAATAAATTTAATTTTTGGGAAAGTAATAATCTTTCAAGTTTACATGAACGCTTTTGAAACATGCAAGCTAAACCATTAATTTTAAACTTTTAATTTTTCTGCTTTAAGAATTAAATAATAAGCATTTTGTGATGCTCCAGTGTTTTGTCTACAACTAACTTGTTTTTCAAGAAAAAAAGCGACTTTTAGAAGATCAATAAGTTCAATTATTCGCCGCACCCTATATACAGGATGGTCCATAATGATGGGACACATTTTAAATGGTATTTTTAAGATTATAAAAAAGAAACAAAATACTGAATATTTTTATTATTACCTGATGTACTAGAGTTATAACGATATATAACAACTAGTGTATCATACACTGGAGTTTTACATGTTATCTAAGATCGTATATACACAGACAGGCCCTAAAATAACGGAAGTGAAAGAGAAAGCAGCTATTCCATTGCTGCTTACTCTTTACATGTAAATCACGTATGTAAATCACGCTTCACGTGCTATGAGACATTGAGCTCTCGAATTTTTTCATCGTCATGGTAACCATCTCAAAGACGTGGTATTCAAATCTTAGATAACACGTAAAAACTTATGCTTATCAGTAGGGCAACTTTTTGCAATTTTTGCAACTTTTTTTTACAGCTTCGGACAGCTTCCTGAGTGGCACAAAACTTCAATATAGCGTGTAAGGATATTTTTGTCCAAATTTTATTTTGCAACTTTTTGCAACTTTTTCGGTTTTTAAGCGTAACTTTATGTCAATATTGCAAAAAAAAGAGAAAAATAATGAACAATCCAAGTGTAATTTTTGTTAATAATTGAAATCCCAAGTGTGGGCATTAGGCAAGCCTGCTTTACTTCTTTGTTTTAACGTATGTGGTACATAACATAGCGAGTGCGTATAAAACAGTTTTGGTTCAGGCTATATTGTCAACCTTTGTTGCGTAATAGTAGTGGGTTTGGTCAACAAGCCGGAAAACTGCGGTTAAAAGTAAAACGAATTGTGATTCGTACGACTTCGCATAACTTGTAGAGCCAGCCAAACTATAGTAAACATTTTACTGCAGACGTCCAACTCCAAAATGTTTGAGAATGAGATAGGCCTAAGCGAAGGCTACCTCTAATATGAAGGTGGTAGGAAAAGCCATGAGTCTACTTGAAATATGTGAACGTTAAGTAAATGTTTTTGCATTATTCCTATCGTGAACTAGTTGTTTAATCTCATAAATACTAATTTTTATAAATTCGTACCTTTCTATTAGAGTCAGGCATAAGCAGAAAAATTGAGAGTGTATAATAATAAATTTGTAAAAATGCCGAAAGAAGCGAAATCATCCCTTTCCAAAGTTCGAGACTTTGTTTCACGCCACCCAAAAGAGTTTATGACTTCCGCTCGTGGACAACTGTACTGCACACTGTGCGCAAAAATTGTTGCGCATGACAGAAAATCTTCTGTGGACAAACATCGCCTAAGTGCAAAGCATCAAAAAGCCTTGTCATCAACAGTGCTGCAGCGGCAGCAGCCTATAGACTCTACCAACGTAGGTTGGGGCGATTATGTTGGAAAAGTTACCTCAGCATTTCTCTCAGCCGATATCCCACTCTACAAGCTACGTAATCCAGAAATGCAGTCGCTATTTCAATTTCTAGGTCGTAAAGCTCCATCCGAGTCGGCATGTAGAAAGCGAGTTGACGATATGGGAAAATGCGAAGTAGATCGAGTTTGTGAAATTCTTTTGGATAAGATTATTTTCATGGTGATTGATGAATCCGAAATATCTGGCTGCAAGTATTTGAATACCTTAGTAGGTGATATCGAAGTTCCAGAAACAACTTATTTATTGCATTGCAAGATTCTTTGTACGTCTCCAAATCAGCAAACTATTGTGCATGCTGTTGATGATGCAATACGAACCCTCCAAGCAAACCGAAATAATTTTGTTCTCTTGCTTACAGATGCTGCCAGGTATATGACAGCAGCAGGCCGCCTTGTTAAAGGAATATACCCAAAGCTGTTCCACATCACTTGCACAGCTCATGCCTTGCATAATGCAGCCGAGCGAATTTGCAATCATTATGAAGATGTTAACAAGCTCATTGCTACCGTGAAGGCTTCGGTAGTTAAAAATAAAGACCGAAGAGGAAAATTTTCAGAAATCGGCAGTCCTCCTCATCCTATTGTCACCCGGTGGGGGAGTTGGTTAAATGCGGCAAAGTACTATGCTGAAAATCTCCCCAAAGTTTGTGATATTGTGAATGCATTCGAAGGCACAGGGCACCTGGTAGTGAAAGCAAAAGAAGCAGTGGCGGCTGAAACTCTTCCAAACAGCCTCAAGGAAATTTATCAATGCTACATGAAGTTGGTGGAGGAAATAAAACGAGCTGAAAGTGTAAAATATACAGTTTCTCAAGCTTATGAAAAGGGATACAAGTTAGATTTTGGAAGCGATCCCGTTGGAGTTCAGTTGTATTTGAACCACCGGCTTGAACTGAACAGTGATTTGAAAGCTATTGTAAATATGTCAAACACAAATGTCAGCCCAGCACTCTATGCTAAGCTATTGCAGTGCCAAGCTACTTCATGCAGTGTAGAGAGGAGCTTCAGCATGCTTGGCAAGCTCTTGGCTAAAGATCGCAAGTTTGCCCAAGACAATGTGTGGAAGTATTTGGCTTTGTATGTTAATAAAACAAGCGCAGAGTAAACGCAAACCTTCTCGGTGTTGATTTCGCTATTCTTTTTATTCGTTTTATGCAACTTTGCAACTTTCTTTAAAATAAACGCAACTTTTGCAACTTTCTTTAAAAATAAATGCAACTTTTTAATTTTTTTACTGCAACAAAAAGTTGCCTTACTTATCAGTTATGTAATGAATATATTTACTAGTCTGAGTGGTTTTTGTTATCTGGGAAAGTAGGAATTAAAACGTGTCCCATCATTATGGTCCAACCTGTATATGTAGTCACTAGCGTACCGAGGGAAAGGCCACTGTGCCATGGCCCTCCCCTCAGACCCTAAAAGTGAAAAACTGTAAAGCAAAACCAAGCAGTTTTAGCAAAAGAAAGCTGGTTTTTCGCAAGTATTCGGGGTTCGCCCTGGATTTTGAAGCATATGCGAACGCAGTGGTAAATATTGGTTGAGGCAAATGAGGCAATTGCCTCGGGGCTCCTTTTTTTTGGGGACCCCCTCGAAAATAGCACTTATAGTTTGAGTTTGCTGCAGATGTTATTTTTATAGATTATTATGTAGTTGGGAGGAAAAGTGGTAAATAGAAGATCGATTCAAGGTGAAGACCGTTTTTTTTTTTTAGAGATCACCATGATTTTGGGAAAAAAAAGTGAAAGACGAAATCAAAGCCCTTTTTTTTTTCTAGAAAATATCAATTTTTGGAAATTCTTGCCTCGGGCCCCTGGATTTGAATATCCACCACTGTGCGAACGCTTTTTTGGTTTTCGAGAAGCTTCCGATTTGACCGGTACGAAAATGCGTATTTTTTGGTGTAATTTTGCAAAATTTTTTTGGGGCATGCTTCTGGACCACCCTATAATGGTCGTGCCTTCGGCACTCCCCAAGTTGATTTTTAACGTCACGTGATTGTGACAAAACTTTGGCCCCCCTTCGGAAACTTTCTGCGTACGCCACTGTATGTAGTTATATGAACTAGATTTGATTAAAGTCTTCGAAAATTGGTTTTTATCATTTTAATGTCATAATCCGAAATTTAGATGCTCAATTCTTTTAATGACAAATGCGTTAATTGCGTAAACGTATTTTTTAAAGCAGTTGCTGGAAACCAAAAAAATTTTAAAAGACTTCAGCTTATGCCAAAAACATATACATATAAAGTTACTGTTTATTTGTTAATTGTTTAAAATATTGTAATAAATTTTTTTGTTTAAAAAAAATCAAATTTTTTGTTCTCATAGCATTTTAAAGCAGCTCTAAAAGGCATATATGGTAAAATAAAAAAATCTTATTCCTCTGAACAAACGATTTCGAAATAATAGAAAAATCCCTTAACAAAATAATTTAAGCTATTTTTGTTTGTAAAAAATACCATGCTATTTAAAATAAACTACTAAGTTTTTTTCCATATTTTTGATATAATTTTTTTATTAAAATTTTTTAAAAACATAATGGGCGTTAAGGCCTTGTTTAAATTTTAAATTTTTATTTTTCAATCGACTTGTTTTTCATTTTTAATTAAAGGTCGAAAAGTGCGTTTTGACCACATCAGCCCTGAAAAAATCAGCTTAGACTATGTTAAATAACTTCACTTGGCTTTTGCATCCATTAATCTGTAATTGTCAAAGACGACACAGAAATCTTAGCTTTATATGGACAAGCAAAAACGTATTATTTTTTGCAGCACACTGGTGAGGAAACACGATTTTTTAGTGTTTAGCAGCTTGAGAAATTGAGGACAAATTGCTCAAGCTACTTCGGTAATGCCAAGTTACTAAATTTCCGGCACAAAATGTAAACTATCTGTAGTAAGCGCAAGATTACAAGCTTCACCTAAAGTTGTCCACGTTCTGCAGGAGTTACTTTTGGCTCCAGATATAAAAAAACCTGAGCATTGCAGACGTATACGCGTTTGTGTTTCGTCCTCTTTTTGAACTCAAATGCTGCCGAAAAAGCTCTATCACGTGTAAGATGATTGATTTTTGAGCAGTGATCTTATTGTCACTCAGAAAGACGGTGTTGAAAATGCCAAGTGAAATTGAAAATGCACTTGTTTTACATCATATCATTAAAAAGTTGTAAAAACAACTTCTTTATTCATCTTCAATTGGAAAAAGCGCAATTGGAATTAAAAATTTTCAAGGAGCCGTTTTCCTATTTTCTTTTCTTTGATAAACCACATAGCCTATAGTTTTGCAATATTTCACAATTAAACTTGAGAATTGAAAAAACAAGAAAAGTTATTGTTAACAAACATGACTAATGATTAGCTAAAGTACTGCTATCTATCTGCTACCAATCTGCTACCAATCTGCTATCAATTTGTCATTTTGTCAGAGTGATATTACTCTCTCTGCTATCTGCTATCAATTTGTCAGAGTGATATCACTCTCAGCATTATAACTATTTTAAGATAAAAAAGTACGGCATTTATTAATTAGAATTCATAAAGAAAAAACATACTAAAGACGAATTTTTCGGCTCAAACGTGAAAGCTTTCAATAATAGGTTTTAAAAAAAGGTTATTTTTAGTCATCAAACTGCTCTACGTCATAGGCGTACGCAAGGGGGGGGGGTTTCAGGGGTCAAAACCCCCCCTTTGAAAAATGGTGTTTAGTCATATATACAGTACATTGTAATAAATAGGCTTTAATAATAGGATTTTGGTTTCTATTGTTTACCGCAATTTTTAAACTTAATTACTGCTTGCGCATCAATTTTTGCTATCGTTTAAATTGCTTCAAAGTTAGCTCATGTACTGTACATTGCCACTGTGAAGAAGACTTTCAAACTTGTAAAATATTGAAAGTTAAGCATGGGAATGGAAATAAACTGCATGGGAACAATAGCTTCAGTTCACAATTTTTTAATGCTCCAAAACTTCAAAACATTTTGCTCAAGTCCATCAACACGATTTCGTCAACAACAAAAGCTTAAAAACTTGTTCAAAGTTGTACTATCAGATGGGTCGATCGACACGAGAGTGTTAGTACTTTTTCAAATTTACAATTTACCATTGTAGAAGCTTTGGCAGAAATTTCAGCATGGCCAGACAGAGAAATCTCATCACGAGCTCTGCAGTTGCTATCGACAATTACGCAAAGTGAATTTTGCATTGCTCTCTTAGTTTTAAAATACGTTTTTGGATACAGTGTTGTTTTGTGTAAAGTTAAGCAAAAAAAGTCGATAAACCTTCTTGAGGCCGTCAACATTGCACAGGATATTGAAAATGAGTTGAAGTGTCTTAGAGAAAAAACCGAATATGAATTTCCCCAGCTCTATATTTTTGCGTAAGAAACGGCCAAAGCCGAAGATTTTATTTTGAAAATACCATGCCCTCTTGAAGACAGACCAATCGATGCAATATTGCTGCTGTAACAGATAAAGAACATTTTAGACTAGGGATTTTTATTCTATTTCTTAATAACTTTATTGTCACTCTCAAAGCAAGATTTTCAGCCCACAAATCGATTATTGGTGAATTTCAGTGTTTAATTTCTGCTGATCAAACTAGTGCACCAACTCCTCAACAAATTAAAAGTATTCAAGTTTTGGAAAAATTTTACGAAAATGATTTAACGAAATCCTGGGGAGAATTAGTGCCTGAACTGATATTATGTTACAGGAAACTTTTTCGGTTGAACGCAGCAGAAAGACCAACTGATGCGTTGAGCAGCATCAAGGAATGCACTTCCGATGCTGTTCCGAACATATTTACATTGATGACCATTTTGTTAACTCTTTCAGTGATAACATGCACTAGTGAACAATTGTAAAGCTTTCCACATTACGCAGACTAAAAACGTGCTTACGAAACACAAGTGGTACCACTCGAATGAATGGATCTGCATTACTAAACATTTATAGGAGCCACACGCGTGCCTTGCTCTGATGATGTAATTAACAGATTAAGTGAAAAAAACAGGCGTTTGAATATAAGCCTTTAAAAAAATTTTAAATATTTGTTAAGTAAGGTTATTTTTTTGTTCGTTTGATTTTCCACCTATTGTTCTCATCATTTACACGAGTTGCTTTTAATTTGAAAAGTTTCTTGTCATGATTGAATTACTCGCACATACCTTTTCAATAGTTAGTTTTACGGTTTGGTAAAAAGAAATTCATGCAAGATGTTCTTAAAACCAAAACACTTTATTTTTGAATGTAGGCCTAATTTTGGAAGTTTTTACCCATTGCCAGGACTACTGAGAGCAATCAGATTTTCGGCTCCAAAACCCCCCCCTTTACAAATTTCTGCGTACGCCACTGCTCTACGTAAATCAAACTTAATTACGTAAATCGTTTGAAAAAATTTACTTTAAATATCATTATTAGTCTTGTTTTTCACGTATCTCTTGTAAAAGGGAGTTTTCTCATCCACGTCAAACAATTTATGAAGAAAAAAATATCTCGCCCAAGGTTTCTCGAGCTTTAGGCGGCAAACCCATTTCGGTTCCTAAAATGTTTAATTGGGGTCGATACAAAGTTCATTTTCAACTAAACTTTTAATGTAAACCCTGTCCTAAACGTGCATTACGTCAAAAAGTCAGTTGAATTTTTTAAAATTTATCTAATTCTTATTTGTTTTTTTCTAAATAACTGCAGCTCAGTTTGTTAAGTCACCAGTCGTATATAAGTTCGCTTTTCGGGCTTCGTATGTATTTTTTTGACAATAACGAACTAATAAGAAAATGATTGAGTTGCTTATCACATCTATCGCTTCCTAAGTTTGACTACAGCGGCGTATAAGTGCTGCGAACAGCTTTTAAAACGTGATGTAGATTATAGGTTTGTATAAATTTACGTTTAAGGATCTTGTGTTGCTGAATTTTAGTAGATCGTCCCCAAGAAGCAAACACCAGTAGTAGTCTGGCATAGTGAAGAGAAGCGCCATTCTAATAGCGACCACGAACGAGTTCCGAGTGCGATTTGACTCCGGTCAAGTTGTGGTATCCTTAGATTGAATTTTGCGCCATTTTCCACCAGCAGCTTTAAATTTTAATCCAATAACTTCATAAATAACTGAAATCCCAAAAAAATATAGCCGACACCAATATCGCGACATCACGACATCACCGAAAGCAGGTAGGGATAATCTCCCAACAGTATCACGACAATTCAAACTCAGAAATAAAATCTTTTGTCAGCATCTAGTTTAGTGAATTCCAACAAGTACTGTGGTAAGAGCTCAGTCATACAATTTACTCTAGTCTTCTCTTTCGGTAATGTTCTATATGAGAGAAATTTCAAAAACGGCTTGAATTTTGAGGTTTGGGTATTCTTGCATAATAAAGTTTAACGCCTACAACGTTGTCCGGCGAATTATAGAGATATATAGATAAAATGAATGAACGTAATTACAGACAATAATTCAAGATTTTAGATCCGATATCTAAAGTGCAAATGGGATGTAAACACCATAAATAGATTATCAAAAAATCATATGATGCCCAAACAAAGGAAATTAAAAAAAATAGCACAGTTAAAAAGGTCTTTACTGAAAAATTTAATAATATACTTTGTTTCTCGACGTGATGAATAAAACAAACGTTCACACTTATCAATTTGTAGTAAAATGATTTCTTCTGACTGTGAAAACTAAAGGTCTTTATCGCCATTACAATGATGCGACAGGTGATAACTCAAAACCGACGACAGTTATGTAATTAGTAAATTACTAATAAACTTTCTGGTGGCTGAGATGAACAAAGGCTTTAAAGATTCTTTATCCAAACCCGTTTCGTTTTCGCATAGATTATAAAAAGAAAAAAGAACAAATATCTTCTCTCTCCGTTAAAATCACATTTTATCATATTAAATCTAAATGATTTTGTAACTATCGTTTTAAATCTCGGATCGTTAACTCTGGGTTTGATCGAGAGGGACAGTCTGACGCAGTATTGTCCATAACTTGCCAGCGCTGCGTCAGTAGGCCTAAGTAGCTGTGTTGGCTTGGGCAAAGCCACAAAAATCAGTTCTCGTCACCGAAAAAAGTCAGCTTTGCTTTGGTCTTGATTTATTTCCAGTACCTTACAAAAATCAATCTATTTTAAAAACTTTTCATTTTTAACGGCAAAATTATTTTAAATCATATAGGTCGTTGCTTACATGACAATTCAATCGCCGAGTTCAATCAAATTGCACGTAATTACGCTGTCACTCTTGAACTTGACGGCAACAAATTGCAAGTTATCGCACTCTTCATTCAAGGAATAAATACCCTAAGGGTGAAAGTGTCGTTTTTTGCTGGTTAAAGCTAAGATCAAAAAAGTTTTCGGTAAAAGAAAGCTGTTTCAATCAGTTAGCTTAAACAAAATCATAATGATTATGAGTCGATGAAAGGAAGAAGTCGTAGACCATTTCCATTATTAGGAAAAGTAATTTTAATTTTTAGAATAATTCTATTATTTCTAAAAGTTGTAGAAATTTTTTGCACCTACAAATATAGTATGAAAATTAATTTACTTATTAACAAATGTAGAAGCAAATATTTTGAGTCGAAAAAGGAAAAAAAGAAAATCTTTCATGCAAAAACACGGTAAAACTAATTAATGGACAGCATTATTGTTTAAATGAGGTACAGTTAATACCTTCTATAAAAGTTTTGTTATTCAAAGAAAATTCATTTATTTCACAAGAAATTATTTAAGTGGAGGCCTGTATGGGATTAAAGAAAAATTCAATACGTCAATATTGGATTTTTTTATTTGTAGGACATAGATTAGACTAGAATTATTAAACTAACATTGTCAAAAGTAGATCTTCATTTCGTTTTTTAATTTTATTTCAAAAAATTAGTTGCTTATAAATTTCAAATTCTAGGTTTAAAACAGATAAATGTTGCCAATTAAAACTTCAATTTCTTTCCTTAACTAATTTTTATTTCTCCCCTTTTTAACGCCTTTTTTCGTCCACATTGGGTATACTCAGTGATGGCTTTAGTACAATGCAAACAGAGCGCCCGCACCGCCCTCTTATAAAAAAACGTCAAAAAAGTGGCTTCCCTAAGTAAAACATTGCTTTATTTCTTCATGGCAGCACTATGACCGTGGCCCTCTGTCTGCGCCTTAACTTTTGGACCAAAATAGCGGTAATATACTCGATTGCAAGTGATTACCTTCCTTTTTTTTACAGATCACTACAATTTTGAGACGAAAATAAAGATTTTGGACATCAATTCAATGTGATTACCTTTTTTTTTGCTTTAGAGATCACTATAATTTTGGAACAAAATTAAGATTTTGGACATCAATCGAAAGTGGAAACCTTGACATCACTTTATTTTCGGACAAAAAAACTTGGCACACTAAAAAGTGGCCCTCCTTTTGCAAGGCTGTCACGGAATAAACTAAATCAAAACTAAATTATACAGCTGAAAAGGGGTATACGACGGGTATACAGTGGAGCTTCCCAACTATGAAGACTTTTAATGCCACTGGCAAAAACATTTTTAAGCAGCTTTTCGGTCTTACAAAGATTATTATCCGTTTTAGTTGAAAAAAAAAGAACACGAAGCATTAAAGTTAAGACTTTTTTTTGGTTTTCAACTAAATTACTTATTCAAATTTCGGTGAGTATAAAAGTGGATAAAAACTCATGCATAACTTTAATTAAAGAGATTGATTGCAAAGTTATTCAAAATTTTTCAATGAAGAAAAAAGTCTTCATTTTTGGGTAGAGATGGGAAAACGACGGCCTGCAACAAGTTTCTGTGGGGCCCGCGAAAATCTCAAGCAAATATTTTAAAATATTAATATGATTGCTTAGTAAATGAAATTACTATAATTGGTATACAATGCGAAACGTACACAAAAATACCTGCGTACGTACGGGCATAGACATAACACTAAAAAATATATCGCTGACGAATGTAGTTTATCGCATGATCTTTTTGCCAAGCTCTTTTATTCAATTAAGCAAATTATGCATTTATTCAAAACCAAGTACTGAATAGTTGGTTGTCGAGTTATTGATTGTGATTAAATGCACAAATCTCATTAACACTTTTAATGCAGGTGGGTTTTGTTTTTCAAAACTAAATAACTGTGATAAATGTTTTGTCTACTTATTTTAAACATTAAATATATAAAGTCTACCTTTTCTTGGTCAGTTAAAGATATAAAGCTCTTGTTTTGACTATTTTAGACTTGTATATTTTGGCTTACTTACACTACAGTGCAGCTCATAAAAAAATCAACTTCTGAATATGGTTTTGGAGGTAAAAACTTTACCCAGCTATAATTTAAAGCAGGGGTATCCAAACTTTTTTCCTGGAGGGCCAGATTGATAATGTGAAAGTGACCGAGGGCCAAGAACGATCTCTAAAAAAAAGGTCTTCACTTCGATTTGATTTCAAATTTCGCTATATTTTTCCCAGAATCGTTCTGATCTCTAAAAAAAAAAAAGGTCTTCACTTCGATTTGATTTCAAATTTCGCTATATTTCTCTTAGAATCGTTGTGATCTCTAAAAAAAAAAAGTCTTCACTTCGATTTGATTTCAAATTTCGCTATATTTCTCTTAGAATCGTTGTGATCTCTAAAAAAAAAAAAAAAAGGTCTTCACTTAGATTATAGTATATGCTGTTGAAATGTAGCGCCTCTGCAAGCAGCAGCTGGTCACAACACACTTACTGGACAGAACATGCTTTGCTTCAGTGATCGTAGTGAAAAAAGAGCCTGTTTAAAAAAATTGTGAAATGTCAGCGGCGGGCCGGATTGAGTTTATTGGCGGGCCGTAGTTTGGCCACCCCTGATTTAAAGTTACGTGTCAATTTTTTATCCAGTCCTTTATTTCCCAGAATTGTTCAGTGTACAAATGCTATGGCTTAGTTCGTACTATTGCGTCACAATGTCGTTTGTCTGTATAGTTGTTTTCTGCCTTACATCGTTGTCTGTTCTGACTTAGTAAGCGCTAGTTCAGTAAGCTTAAGCTCTAGTTTAGTAGCGTGTTTAGTTTTGAGTCATGTTGTTATTTATTCTTTTATTTTGCAGAAGAACGATTTCGTCATTTTCGTTTTGTATATTAAATTGTATCATTCCGAAAACGAGTCACGTTCTTTTATGACGAAATCGTTAAGGCTAGAAAATGGTTGTTATAGATTGTGCGTACCCGGGTTGCGCTTTTCAATCCGAAGACGCACCAGAAGCCGTAGCTTGCGCTATTTTACAGAGCCACGCATTTAGTCATGCTGCTTCTGGGCCTAATTTCAATCGCGCTCCCTCAGAGGGACCAAAGCTAACAAGACACAGCATCGACGTAGGCGTGTCTTTAGAAGCGTGGAATGTATTCACTCGCCGCTGGCAAATGTTTAGGCAAGGATCAGGCATCAACGAAGCTTCAGCCACCGCGCAACTCTTTCAGTGTGCCAGTCAGAGCTTAGGAGATAGTTTGTTAAAATCAGATGCGGAGATTGTCTCTAAGCCTTTGCAGGAGTTACTATCCGCCATGCGTCGACTTGCAGTTATCCCAGTAGCTACTGGCGTCCTGCGATAAGATCTCATACAAATGCGCCAACTGAGAGACGAACCCTTTCGCGCATTTGCAGCGAGAGTGCGCGGCAAAGTAGACACATGTGCATTCACAATTGATTGTACTTGTGGTTTAAAAATCAATTACACGGACCACATGATTCGGGATACTTTGCTGAATGGCATTGCTGACGATGAGATTCGCCGGGAAATTCTTGGCAGCGCAGATGTGCTCACACGCGCCGTGAACGAGATCGTTGCCCTTGTCAAAAGCAAAGAGATGCCGTGCAACGCTGTCCCCCCGACCGAGGTCACATCTGTGTCGGCCGTTCAGCGCCTACACGACCCACAGAGCACGTCGTAATGCAACCCCGCGAAGGGAATCCCACAATTTACCTGATCGGCCAAAACAGTCGCGTTGTCCTCTCTGCCAGCGACTTTTTCAGCTCTACAAAAAAGGGGCTCGTGATTAGAATACCAAACCTTATACCTTGTGTATTGAATGCTACCGGACACAGAAACGCCGAAGACGGCACCTCTCTCCTAAAGTTGGTCCTTCACCACAGGAAACAGGCCTACAAACTCTTGAAGTCACATCGCCTGCGGACCCTCAGTTGAGTTCGGTAAGAACAAATCACAGGCCAGTCTCGAGGCACAGGCCAAACAAGTGCAACACGCCTCTGTCTGCAGTACATAGGAATGCCAGCATGCAAGGCCCCCATTATATATTTAAAGACGGACAGTGGGCAACAGCACATATGAGAGAGCACCCCAAGGTCCAGGTAACGATTTCAGTCGATCGCGCTCAGGCTCATGGCGAATCTACATCAGTCCGTGCTACTAATGTCACCGCTATCGCTGACACCGGCGCCCAAGTGAATGTATGGTCTCTGGACGAATTCGTAAAATATGGCTTCCCACACGACATTTTGACCCCTGCATCCAACCTGGTGGCCGCCAATCATTTCTCCATATCAATTGTGGGGGCGTTCTTCGCCATCATTGAAGGACTGTCGTGTCACGGTTATGTTGTGCAATGCCGGGCTATGGTCTACGTTAGCGCCAACATTCAGACCCTCTTCTTATCGCACGGCACACTGTCGACGCTGGGGGTCCTGTCCCCCAGTTTCCCGTCATTGGGCGAACATGCTAATGCCGAAACGCAGGAATGCGCTGGTGAACCTGCTGCCATCACTAATGCGCACCTCACGCGCACTGTCACTGGTGGCTGCGCCTCACCGGGCGATCAAAATCATTCTTGCACTTGCCCTCAACGTACTGCCGTGCCACCACCCCCACGGTCGCTACCATTTCGCTGTACTCCCGAAAATAATGATCGAATGAAAACTTGGCTACTGGAGCGATACGCTTCCTCCACATTTAACATATGCCCGCATCGCCCTCTTCATTGCATGGCGGGACCACCCATCGAAATCCATGTCAGCCCCTCAGCAAAACCAAGAGCGTTCCATACCTCGGCTTCTATTCCTCTACATTGGCAACAACAGGTCCATGCAGACCTCCTTGGGGTGAATCCCAAGGAATTCTCGAAAAAGTCCCGCACGGAGAGCCTACTCAATGGTGCCATCGCATGGTGATTACACCCCGGTACACCCCGACGGACTGTAGACTTATCGCCGCTGAACAAATTCTGTCGTCGGGAAACATTCGCGTCGGAAACACCCTTCAAGCTAGCCAGTCGCGTACCCAGTAATACTTGGAAAAGTGTGACTGACGCTTGGAATGGATACCACAGCGTTCCATTACGCGAGTCAGACCGTCATCTTACCAAATTCATTACACCATTTGGACGCTGGCGATATACAAGGGCACCACAAGGTTTCCTTTCTTCGGGAGATGGCTACAATCGTCGCTTCGCCGCTATTTTGTCTGATTTTATGCGAAAGGAGCGATGTGTGGATGACACCGTGTTTTTTGACGAGAACCTAGAGGAACATTGGTGGCGCACCATCCAATTTCTTACTCTCGTGGGCCGCTCTGGTATCGTTCTCAATCCCAGCAAATTTCAATTCGCCCAGCGGTCAGTTGACTTTGCAAGATTCCGCATCTCCGAATCATGTGTAGAACCCCTGCCCAAGTACTTGAATGCAATTTAACAGTTTCCTACGCCTAAGAACATCAAGGACATAAGAAGCTGGTTTGGTCTAATTAATCAAGTGGCCAATTACGCCAAAATTCGAGACTTGATGGCTCCATTTAAGCCGTTTCTCAGTCCGAAACGTAAGTTCGAGTGGTATAACAATCTTGATAAAGCATTTTCGCGTTCGAAAGATGATATCATTGACGCCATAGGTCACGGCGTAGAAATTTTCGATCCGACTCGACGTACTTGCCTAAGGCCTGGTCAAATCGGGGCATCGGATACTTCCTGCTTCAAAAACACTGTGCATGCCCGTCCACCCTTCCGGATTGCTGTTCCAATGGATGGCGACTAACTCTCGCAGGCTCTCGCTTTCTCTCGTCGGCTGAACAACGTTTCGCCCCAATTGAAGGAGAAGCCTTAACTGTAGCTTGGGGACTCGAGCAGACTAAATACTTTACGCAGGGCTGCGATAATTTAGTAGTTGTTACCGACCACAAGCCGCTAACGAAAATTTTCGGTGATCGAACTTTAGATGAAATCAACAACACCCGGCTCTTCCGATTAAAGCAGCACACTCTAATGTGGCGTTTTGACATTGCACACTTGCCGGGGTCGACTAATACCGCTGCGGACGCTGCATCGCGATACCCAGCCACATCAGAATTTTTTGCTACCATTTCGGGTGCCGAGCGTGATTCTATAGACTCTCTCAAAGAGGCCCTTCTTGCTTCGTTGCGGCAAAATACGCGTGATGAGTTGACTTTAAACTGGGATGAAATTGCCCGGCACACTGCCAGTGACGCTGCACTCAATGACTTACTGTCTGCCATACAATCAAACTTTGATGTAAACTGCCCGCCTGAAGGAGGTATTCGTCAATACCTGCGATGGGTTTTACATATCTGACGGCGTTATTTTATACAATGATCGTGTTGTGATTCCGCCGCAACTCCGCCATCAAGTATTATGCACATTGCATGCCGCTCATCAAGGGGTGTCGGCCATGGAACGTCGTGCGCGCGCAACCGTTTTCTGGCCGGGGATGACTCAAGATATTTACAATATTCGCGATTCTTGTGCTCACTGCAACCGAAATGCGCCGTCGCAAGCCGCAAGCCCCCCGTTGCCTTCCCACCCGCCTACCACGCCCTTCGAAAAAACTTTTGCGGATTATTTTGATTACGCGGGACAACACTTCTTGATCGTTGGAGACAGATTGTCCGGTTGGTCGATGTGTTTGGTACACCTGCTGGGACCACCGTCACTGGCGAAAATGCACTTGTTCTCCTCCTTTGATCATACTTTGCCACTTTTGGAGTGCCTGAAGAAATTTCCTCAGATGGTGGCCCAGAGTTTACTGCCTTCGTCACACAGGATTTTATGCGCAAGTGGGACATTAAACACCGTGTTTCTTCCGCCTACTTCCCCCAATCCAACGGCCGCGCGGAGGTTGCAGTCAAAGCCGCTAAAAGACTTCTCATGTCCAATATTAGCCCTAATGGGGATTTGAACAATGATTCGTTTCTGCGCGCCCTGCTGCAACTGCGTAATACCCCGGATCCTGACTGCGATTTATCCCCAGCTGAAATTGTCTTTGGCCACCCTTTGCGAGACGCTTTTTCGTTTGTTAATCGGCTTGCCACTTTTTCTAATCGCTTTATTCGTCGTACTTGGCGCGAAGCATGGCGAGCTAAAGAAGATGCCCTTCGAGTTCGAGCCAAGCGGACCAATGACGCATTGAGCGCGCGTACACGCCCGTTGCGCCCGCTGCGATGTGGTGATCGCGTGTTCATCCAAAATCAAGGAGGCAGACACCCACGTAAATGGGACAAAGTCGGTACCGTAGTCAAAGCATTGGACTTCGACCAATATAATGTTAAAGTAAGAGGATCCGGTCGTATAACCAGGCGCAATTGACGATTCCTTCGTTTAATACCTGATGTTGCCGAATCCCAGCAAACCTCTTCACCACCAACAGTACCTCCCAACATGAAACGCACTTTAAACACCCACCCTCCACGTCCATCCACGTTGTTGATGCAACCTCATCTGAGGCCATGGATCATGGGCAACCACAAGACGTCCATGACGACGTACCTACGGCCACACACCCCACATTTGTGATATACACTAATTCGCAGGAGACCGACCCTGACACCCACGAAAATAACAAATCAATGCTCCCTAGACTGTCCTCTCGCCTACGACGACCTGCTGTCGAATTGGATCCGACCTCTGGTCAATGGGTAATCAAGGGATCAACTGCATAACCATGCCTGGCTGTAGGAGTACGAACTTGGGGGGATGTACAAATGCTATAGCTTAGTTCGTACTATTGCGTCACAATGTCGTTTGTCTGTATAGTTGTTTTCTGCCTTACATCGTTTGTCTGTACAGTTGTGTTCTGAACTTCTGACTTAGTAAGCGCTAGTTCAGTAAGCTTAAGCTCTAGTTTAGTAGCGTGTTTAGTTTTGAGTCATGTTGTTATTTATTCTTTTATTTTGCAGAAGAACGATTTCGTCATTTTCGTTTTGTATATTAAATTGTATCATTCCGAAAATGAGTCACGTTCTTTTATTCAGCACCGAGACTGCTTTTGTTCAGCAGCAGTGATCTTGGGGTAGAGCAGGTGGCTGGGTTCCATAGCTCGGCAGGCAAAAGACAATGTAGCTTCTCGGTAAACAAGCTCAGCTGCCGGGACGGCTACAAGTACTATAGTAGATATTCAATTGGTGTCAAAGGCAGACATCCAGTCACAATGAGCAGTGCGTTGTTAATGATAATGTCAATTAGGCGAGTATAAGAACTGCGGCACCAAGCAGGTGCGCAATACTCAGCAGATAGGGTTGCTGTTTGCAAAGTTATGGCTCCATCTGCCCAGCTTATTCCTATCAGATGCCTGATTAAGAAAAGTCTTGAAGTGGCGTTCTTACGTCGTGATTCTAGATGTCGTCGGTACGTGAGCGATCTGTCCAGTGTTACAACAAGATATTTCGATGTTGCTCAGAAAGGTAGTGTCAGTTAGAGAAACCAGTAACTCGCGTTTTGCCTCCCTGTTATTGAGGTGGAAGCCAGACGACACCGTTTTGGATGCGGTGAGCTTCAGTTTCTATTTGTAGGCATACGGCTGGAGAATTGATATGTCTTGGCTAAGAGTCCCCTCCAGCGCCTTCCAGCCTCCAGCAATAGAGTTAGGGTTAGAGCTCTAAGACATCAGCGTAGAAATATTTGCTGGGGAGAGTCAGAGGCAGGTCGCTTATATAGATGTTAAAAAGGAAGGGATCCAAGACGGATCCCTGAGGAACGCAAAAAAACAATAAAAGCTCTTCAGTTTAATTTTTTTGCACAATTAGACATTTGGTATAAGTGAGGTATGCAAAATTTTTTAAAAATTATAAAAAAGGCTGAAGCACAGGTTTACAACACTCGACAAGACAATGCATGGTAACCTTTGAGGTGAAGCAACCTTGCTTCTTGTAATACAACGTCTACACATAATTCATTGCTATCCCAGCAAGCTACAATGTACATTTGTTTTGTTGCTTCCTCCTTTTTCTAATCTGCAGTCTTAATGATGTTTATTATTAAATAATTATAGTTGCATTTTTATTATGTGGCGGAGCGAAAATAAAAGAAAACTGAACTGAACTGAACTGAACTGTAGCACAATGCAATAAATGACAACCTTTTGCAAGAAAGACACAGCTAAGTTCATTAAAATGAGCGTATAGTCTTCCTCTTTACTTGGCTGTATTTGTCTGATTGTTTTTTTGTTTTATTTAAATCAACAAAACAATTTAGTCCCTAGGTTTTGACATTGATGAGTGTAAAAGGCTTTTTAGGGGGCGCTAACAACTAAGTGGTAACTGAGTTGATAGCTTAAACGACAAACTTTTCCGTCTACACCATTAATTTAGGACGGATTGGACGCTGATGGAAAGTAAAGACCTCTTTTTTAGTTTTCAGCTTGACTTCCGGCTGAAATTAAAGGTTTTGGATGCCTATGGAAAGTGAAAATATTTTTATTTTTTTTAATCTCCACTTTGAACTTTGATTGGAGAATTTGATGAAATTGCTTAAGTTTTGCTTTCAGTTTGTGTCGTCAAAGAGAGGCGCGAGTTCTGCTTCATTAGGAAGTGGGGGCGCAACTTTTGCTTGCATGAAAAAAGGGGAAGTTTTGTTTTCATGAGGAAGAGGGGGCGCAAGTTTGTTTTCGTGAAAAAAAGGCGCGTCTCGAAAAGTTTAAGTGTTACTGATTTAGTCAATTTGAATTTTGAGATCATTAGTACATCTAAAGATTAATTTTTTTTTACAGTAATAGTTTTATTTCTAAAGATATGACTTATCGTCTTTTGATTGTAATAGGAGGTGTTTTTTTGCTTGGTGCGACTTGCCGTGGACAAGAGACGCAAACTTGCTCTGCTGCTTTTTTTCCTTTGACAGCTTGTTCTGAAGATGGAAAAAGGTAATTTTTAAAAATCATTTTCTTTTTGTTAGTCCATTAATGCAGCCTCAAGGTCGCTGCCGTTTTAAAAATTACACTCGCTCTTTTATTGAATCTTTCAAGTAGTCTACAGTAGTTTATCATTCAAGTAGGTTACAGCAAGTTTGCAAAATTTTTTGTTTACATATTGGTGGAAAAGATTGCTTATCGTATTCAAAGCCATAAATACAGCATCACAGAAATTTGGACGTTTTAAATTTACAAAGAGACAATATTAATAGGAGTAGACCTACCCGTAAAAAGTTCACAAAACAAGTCCCGCCAGTTATTGTTTTGTTTAGCCTGACTTATCAAACAACATATTTTACGTCGGCATATTTACACTTTGGAAAAAAAAAAAAGGACATACCTATAATAAAAGGAAAACAACGTTAAAACATGCAAACACCATGTAAGATAAAGAAATTATAAAGTTTATTTTGTTCAATCAAGCAGTACAATTTAAAACATGATACACTCAGCAGACTACATATAACAATAATACACTTAATAGAAGACTAGTGAACCTGGAAAAACAGAAAATAAGGTTGACCGCTAGTATGAATTAGACGGCGAAAAGGCCATTAAATAGTCAAGTCAAAATTACCCAGTTATAATAAAAATATCCAAATTATAATCACTAACAAAACCAAATAAAGAAATACACAATAATCACACTGTAATAAGATTTATTTTATAATGAGCAAACTAAGGCTTTATAAAATTGAAAGAAACTATTCTAAACAAAAACAAAACAAACATATGACACATAAAATTACACACGAATCAATATAACAAGTGCGGTAAAGCGCGACTGACACGTTTGACAATTCATAAAAGTTTTTATAACTTTAGTTATCATTGCGGTGTTGTTTGGTCGATTATATTAAACAGTTATAATGGAGTAAAGGTTCGATACTCCTACTGGTGTTACATACTAATAAATAGAAAAAGTTATAATTGAGGCTTTGCATGTTTCATCAACTAGGAGAAAATATTTAAAACAAAAGCATAAACACAAAACAAATTAAAACAGTCACATCAATTTGCTTTTATATAATATTTGACATCTAATATTATTTTTGTTAAACCAAATATCAGCTTACAGAAACTGCAAAGTTGTCGTTTAAAAATTTTGACCTTTATTGTCCAATCAAAAGTCATCTTACATTTCTCATTTCCACACAATAATGATCATATTTACTTTTTTTCCTTTTTACCTGCTGAATAGCAGTGAAAGCAAAGCTTGGAACAACCTTCAAACAATTACCTTGATTTGCTTTCGAAAGTGCCAATTGGTATTTGTTTTTTTGATCCATATGGTAATTATCATACAATAATACGACTAAAATTAAAAATTGTATTTGTTAATAAAAACATCAAGCAGAGAAAAGAGACGCTTTTTTAAAGAGCACAACAAGTTGACGAAGGAAAGAGTTGAACTCGCTTTATAATCATTTACGGTTCTTCATAGAAATTGGCTATTTATGTTGCAATCAATAATAGGCCATACGTACGTGCAAGAGTCTGCGATACTCACTTTATTTACATTGCACCTGGGCAGCAAAGGTGCTCATGCGGATCTATAGCAAGTCGTTGGAAACACTGCGTCAGATACAACCAGCTCGAAAATTCAACACTTATTTCCATAGTCGGCATCGGAAAGGGCAATCACAACATAAATAATGCTTATTTTCTATTCAACCTTTTGAATCGAAGGGTGGAAACGGCTTTGTTATATTGAGAGCAACTGTTGAGCAAACTCATCTAAAACCTAATTAATAATGAGCCGCTATACAAATTATCTTTTACAACTATCTTTCTAGATTATGTTTTGTTCAATTTGAAAATTGCGATGAAGACGAATCTCGACTTCGTTACGCTTGGTTTGACACGACTTTCATAAACCTTAAAACAAATTCAAATTTGACACGTGATGACGAAGGCGGAGTTGTATGGCAAGAAATCGTCATGCCAAGTGAGAATGTTATATCTGGTAAACTTTCGTTAAAAAAATTATATGTTTTAAATAACTTAAAAAACTTTTTTAAATATTAAATGATGTAGCCAATACGTAGTCCACAACCAGTCTTTCATTATTTCCTCACAAACGTTTTGTAGCTTGATGACAACTAGGGTTGCCAACTGTGACAAGTTTCAATAAAGGACAAATGAAAAATAGATATAAACATCATTTTCAATCCCATCTATATGACTATATATGCATCATAAAAAAATAGAAATCAAAAATAGTGTACTCTCAATAGAATCTTTTTATTTTTAAAAATTGTATTTGGTTTGACTCTTTGCTGATTTCAACAATTGAAGGTTATGTTTTGTTTTTTCAGCAAATTCTGAACAGCTGTCTTTGAAGTTAAAATATATAAAAAGTTCATTTTTTATTATTTCTACAGAGCATCTGTTTCTTTCATTTCGCCACTTGAAGACATAACACTAAAAATCCTTTCACAGTATGCTAATGAACCACAAATTGAAAGTATCCCTAGCTAAAATTTATGCCAAAATTGCAATTTGCGTTATCTGCACTAAAACAAGAAACTCTTTTCCAATAAAATTCCAAATTATTACATTTGAACATTTCATCTGACTTTCATCAGCATTCTCCAAAAAATCAATAATATAATTCACTGTGCCAAATTCCTTATTAAAATACTGAACACAAACTGAAAGCATTTTTATGTTTTTGTGATTTGAAGCAGCAATTTGAAGGCAAAAATATAGAGGTTTGGTGATTGAAATCATTTAAAACCACTTCTAAAACCTTTTTGCCGAGTACATTTGAAACAATCGCCTCTGACTTGGTTCAACCGCAAGATGTTTTTGCTGCTACTTTTGAATCCTGGTAAAGTTTTGAATTTAATTTCAAACTACAATCAAGTGAATTATAGGAATGATTATGTCTAACTGCACAATATATTTGAGCTATTTCTGAAGCAACTATAATATCTTCTTCTTTAGAATTTGCTTTCATGATAAAATTATCAATTAAAGTATTGGTGGATGAAACTCTAATTTTATTTTTATGGCCATCAGAATTTTTATGTTGCGATATTGCTACCACACCCATGTATCCAATTTTAAACACACTTTGGCAAATAATACATTTTGCTTCTTGTGGATTATTAGTTGCCTTTAACCATTTATAATCATTTTCCAAATTTTATTATATGAGCATAATTTTTTTTCTTTTTCATTGAGGGTCCATTATTATTTTTAAAAAAGTTAATAACTGGTCTAATGACAGTTTTAAATCACCTGCAAAAAAAATTTCCGAATGAGTTCAAACTTTGCTAAAAGAATAAGGGGATAAGTTGTAACTTGAAAATTACGAAATATTTAGCATGCACAGCTTACAATAGCTAGGAATGTGGGGTTGCAGCTGCAATGTAAGCAGGAAAAAGTGTCAAAAAGTAGCATGGAAATTTTTAATTTACTAAAAGAATAAAGCGGCTGAATTTTAAGCAAATATGCTTCACTAATAGCAAAATGCCGACACGTCAAAAAAGGCAGCATTTTTCTTAAAAAGTGTTGGAAAAAGCACCAACCGCAAACTTAATTTTTATATGCAGTTTATATAGTTGCTTGTGAACTCATTGCATTGCTTAAGAAAATAAAACTAATATATAATAAATGTACAAATATACTGTTAAAGTTTTAAATACGGTGGGCCCACTTTCTATAATATTCATTCGTAAGCATGCAAATATTGTACTATATATGTAGCACTGCCACTATGTCCTTTTCCATTACTATATTAATAGTAAAGACAAATAAACTCTGTATTTTGCAAACTACAGCTGATATTTACACATAAAACGCATAATAGCAACAATCAAATTAATATCACTAAATAACTAATTATGCATAAGTACAGCATTACGTAAACAAAGATTGGCGAATGGTTCCTTAATTTTTACTCAAGTTTAGCAGACGACAATTTCTGATACCGTACAACGGTATAGAACTCTTCTAGGCCCTAAGTCTAGGCCGACCGTTAGGCGCCAAACGATGAACAAAAATATATCAACTAAAATTTGAGGTGACACTCTGGTGCGATTTAGGGGAAGCGCAAATAATTTTTTTTGAAAACAACTTGGAAAGTTGCTGGAGAATGTTAAGAAATACAACATTGTTGTTCAGTGTTTGGAGAAATTAAATCAACTTTCAAAAACACGTTCTAATAGCAAAATTGGTAGTAATAAAATGACATTCAAAATATAGGACATTTCTATACTACTTAAAGGACAAGGATGGAAAGGGTTAAACAAAGGACTGTCCTTTCCAATAAAGGACGGTTGGCAACCCTAATGACAGCGCAAAACTGAAGCTCAATCTACTCTTGATTTAATCGATTGATGAATTGTGACACTTTTCAACCTTAAATTTGAACTGGTTGTTTTAGAGATATGACTGAAATTTAAAGCTATATAGATCTAACTTTTAGGGCTGTTTAGTAGTCTCCGAATTTAGATGTTGCCCTTTGGCAGTAGTTAAATTATTTTCGAAAAATTGGAGGCAAGTGGCAGGTTTAACTTTTTGATTAAAAGTCATGACCTTTCTTTTGATGTTTCTTTTTTTCGAAAAGTTGACAACAACTTCCCTAAACAAGGTGATATATTCCAAAAAGCAGCCCAAAGAATTTACTGAACGTTTTTCAACTACTTTCTTAATGTCTTTTTGCCAATAACTAAGAAGTCAAAATATTTTCTGCTGGTTTAAAACTTTCGCTTAGTTGCGAGGAATTAAATGAAAGACCTTATTTCTCATTTTAACTAAAAATAAACTATAGATCGAATTATGTTTCTATAAGCAATTTTAATTGAAAGCCTACTTATCTAAAAATATTTAAAAAAAAGTTAAATTGCGGTATAGCTTGGTTATTTGATAGTTACTTTCTTACTAAATTTATTAAATTAATTGTATTGCAAATGTAATGACATTGCTCACAAGGCACAACCTTGTTAAAACTTTGAATGCTCTTGTACCGGTGATAATATCAAACCAAAAAAAATTAGCAAGATATTTAAAAAAAAAATCTTGTTTGATATTATCAATGAATTTTATTAATTATATTTTTGAAATAGAAAGCAAAACCACGAAAGGAAAACTGACAGTGTTCTACAAAAGAAGATTTCAAGCGAGCTATGAGGCAATGCAAATGTTAATACCAGCTTGCAAAGATATAATTTCAAAATAGTGTTTAATAATTATTTTTTTGTTTTGTGGTTTATAAATGTTGACAGTTCAAACTGATATTATCTGTTTCAAAAAGTGTGCTTGTTTATAATTAATGTCATGTTTGAAATGCACAGTTTTGCGTTGATTTTTTGGCATACTTAAGATTGACCTTTGAAACCGAGCACAAAAAGGAGAGATTTAGGGCTTTGTAAAACCTCACCAATTGAAAAAATTTTCACCCAAAATAGTTTTGTGTTTTCAAAAAAAAAAATCTTTTGTATTTTCTGTCTTGATTGATACCCTTCTGATTTTATCTTCTTTGGCCCTAAAAAACAACTAAAGACAAATAAATTTTTTTCTAATCGATGGTCATAAGGTGAGTCTTGACTGCATTTGCCAACAGGCAGGTAGACACAAGTTGAGAAGCCGGACTCGGTTTCGAAAAAATTTTTAAATTTTTATCTCTATATTTATTCTCCTGACTTGCAGGAAAGCGACGAAGGTGATAATACATGGGGTAGGCAATTACCCCGATCTGCTTCCGGAGGTGCCAATACATTGCTGTCCGCTTGTAATATAATAGAGATATGACGGTAATTTAGAACTGCTTGCCAAGACCACCAAGCAGGGGGAAAGTGCCGTAAAGTGTCTTTCCCAAGGACACAACAGAATGACGCGAGTGGGTTTTGATCCGAGCCCGTGTTGGTCACGAGCCCGGCGCTTTAACCACTCGACCACGCTGCCGACCCTAAAATACATGTCTAAAAAAGCCATCACACGAGCTTGATAGCTTGACGCTGCTTCATTAGATATAAAACAGATTTAAATCGACAAAAATGTTTGAAAACATTTGGTCGCTGCTATAATCATGCTTTAAAACAATGTGAGGTTAAAGCCCACGAAACGCTTGGATTTTTATTTTGGAGCTATAGGCTAAATATTTAAATCAAAAATTATGAGCAAATTTTCTTGAAAAAGGTAAAAAAATGCTTTGCATTTTTAACATATTCTTTGTTGAATCCATTGTTAGCATAGAATCCCAAGCACAATTTCAAACTTTTTCCGATGAATATCAATGTACTCGACATTGTTTCTTTAGTATTGGGATAGACGACAAGTCCCAGGTTTTAAACCGTCTTGAATGCGTCGTTTAACTCAATAACAAAATTAATAGTTTTGCGTGAGAATTTTTATAAGTTCGTTGCTTTTGATAACTGAGCTTCTTGCGGACGAAACAAGGGGTAAGTCATTTTTGCATGTTGGTTACATGTCGGGCATCTAAACCAAAGAAAAGCACTTTTTGATGACCGCTCACGATCTTCTTGCAGCACCTCGCAGAAGTTATTATATCTTTAGAAAAACTTGAATGTTTCACGCCAAACTGTAGGTTAATCAATGGCAATCAGATGGTAAATTAAGCTAAAATTTTTTTAGGAATAATGGTATTTTAGGGTTAGAACAGCAAATCTGAATTTGCGTTACAGAATCATAATAATTTTCCAAAACTTTTTCAATGAAATTTAAATCAATGTTACAACAAAGTTATTTTAAAGGAAGCAGACATGCCTGGATCTATAACCCTGATTCTAACAAAGCACTAGGAATCTATTTTAATTCTAATGATTTAAATCAGAACAGTCTATAGACTTTCTTCTAATTACTCCTAATGTGTATTTACAATCTCATTACATTTGATTGTTTGGGCAATTTTGCATTCCGTAGGCCTAGGTCTATACATATCTCAAAAATGGTTACCTTGTAGTCGTGAAGGTTTTACAATTAAGCTTCATAATTGCGTTATGTTTTGGCATTTTCTACAGTTAGCCAATCACGTGGGTTTAATCACTTTTGGTGAGTTGATAATCTTGCCTAAAGTGTCTAACTGTAAGAAGTAAATTGCTGATACGCCAACAAAAACAATAAATTTGAAGAAAAAACGAACAAATATTCTCAATTACTATTGAAAAAATTTTGAGAAGTCAGCTCATTTTTCAATGGTTTTTAAAAAGGTATAACGAAATAGACTAATACCGGTAACTGATTAATTTGACTTTTCTCTCCGATCGTCACTGACTGTAATGAATAGTTGGCAAAAATACATTTATTGACAAAAAGCATTCGGTCGGGGGAATGTTACGCTGGCTTTGTGCTTAGCCTACGCGTGATAAGGTTACGTTTAAAAAAAGTTTTAACCGTATTTTGCATAGCTGTTAATTTGACGACAACAATTATTATTAGACCTACAGTTTAAAATTCTATGGCTTATATTAACACAAAAAAGTAAATCTAATTGTTGACTAGTAGGCTAAAGTAAGCTTTGTAATTACAATTAGCAACGATGGCAGCTCTGTATTTGGTGCGGTAATGATAACCTAATTATATCTTTTATTTTCATATTAATTAGAATATTTATTTATTTTGTATATCTGGCATAATTCTTTTGGTTAATAAGCAGTATACCTGGTATAATCGGTTACCGTATGTAAATAAATTGTAGCAATACATGGCTTGATATAAAAAATTTCAATAGTAAATGCTTTACAGCGGTAAAAATTCAGAAAATTTGAATAAAACAAATTAAATTTTTTTATTAAAACTAGACGAGTTTCTCAAATTGAAACTATGGTTTTTCAATATTCCAAAACATAATTATATAAAAAAGCACGCTGTAGCCTATATTCTTCAAACAATAGCTAGAATGTTAGTTGTTTTGTTAAAAAAATCAAAGATTACTAGTTTTAAAAAACTTTTAAAAAAATGAAATGCTTAAAGGAATATTAACTTTAACCAAATGATTATTCAAAAAAAGTTAAAATAAAGAATCGGAAACAAAACAACAAAAAAACTGAATTAATTGTTGTCCAAAAAAACAATGGCAACATAAAAAATAACAGTTGCCTGGAAAAACACGCTAATTTATTTTGTAATTTGTTTAATTTTCCTTTAGAATATAATTCGGTAAAGCCAAAGTTACTGTAATTTTTGGATCTCATGTACCTGTGAACATTTAGTTATATACAGCAAAGCAATTATTTTAAAATAAGGTCTCTTTAAGAAGTCACCGTAAGCAATTTTTGTTCGTGAAATCAACCCGAATGTCTGGTAATGGCTTTAGTATGGAGGGAACGAAGCGGTCGCGGGGACGTTTTGACATTTTTCACAGGAACCACGTAAAAAACGTAAAAACGTGGCCCCTTCTTAAGCATAATATAGCTCGATTTTTTTATAGTAAAACTATGACGGTGGCCCCCTAAAGTATTGATTTTTTTTAAAGATCACTTTGTTTTGGAAAACAAAAAAGTGGCCCCCTATTTTTCTTGCACCAAGCCATCCTTTTCTAAGGCCATCGCCGTGGATACCCTTGCGGTTACTATCGCTTCTTGAAGAGATTCTTTTTCTCTTGGTTTCTTTTTATTCATACCTGGTGCTGTAAGAAGGATTTTGGGTTAGTTTCACCAAAAAAATCACTTACAGTGACTTTTTGAAAAGACCTACCTTTGAAAACATTTTTAATGATTAGGCACAGTTCATTTATTTATATTGTCTCTTTATCTGTTTAATAGTTTCTCTAAATAAATTGTTTTATTTGTTTTGCAAATTATAAGATGAACTCATTGACTCAATTACAAGAGGAACAAAAAAGAAAGTTTGCTCAATTAAAAATTAAACAATCAAACCAACATTCTGAAAAAGTAAAGTTTGTTTATCTTTTTTCAATTTTACTTTTATTTTTAATTATTTTATTTATTTATTTAAAAACATTTTGATTTTGATTTATACCATTTACAAAACCTTTTGTTTCAGTTATAATCACCATAATATAGCAAAAAGCCTTATTACAGGTAATTTATGACTTGTATTTAAAATGAAAAAATGCACAGTTCAATGTATAAACTGTCTTTATTCTTGGCATATAGCCACAAAAAATGGTCACTTAGAGCTTTTAGCACTTTTTGGAAAATAATAATAATAAACAAAAAATTGTTTATTATATTTAAAATTTAACATTTTATTTTATTTTATCTTTATACTTATGCTCCTGACTCACAGGAAAGCAATGGAGATGCTAATGCATCGGTTAAGCAATTACCCTGACCTGCTTCTGGAGATGCCAAGATATTACTGTCTGCTTGAACTTTAATAGAGATGTGATCAAAATTTAGAAGTGCTTGCCAAAATCACCAAGCAGGGGAAAGTGCCATAAAATGTCTTTCCCAAGGACACAAAAGAAATGCTTGGGTAGATTTTGAATTGAGACCATGTTGATCACAATCCCGATGCTCTAACCACTTGACCATGCTGCCAACATTTAGCTCATGTTTAATAAATTTAGCTTTTTTAGATTTTGTTAGGATATCTATTGTCAACACAAAAAATCTATCATTTATAATAAATATTTTTATTTAGGTACCGTAAAACGGGGTGACAAAAACCACTTTTGGGGCTATTTTAGTTTATAGTTTCTTTAACTTTGCGTAAATTGTACTGTTATTAGTTTTAGATTAGGGGGAAGGATGAATGCTGTCGAATTAAAAAAATTTTCAATTTTTTGATTGCATTTTCGTAACATGTGGGGTCATAAACCGTGGTGGTTTTTTTCACCCCGGCATGGGGTGACAAAAACCAGTCAATGTTTTCACTATTTTTGGTATTTGTAAACCTTGCTATAGGAGACAAAAGCTTTATGAAAATCTCTTGCCTTGACCTAGGTTAAGCTCAAATGATTTTAAGTTCTTCTTATGCTTTTTGCAGGGTATCAGGCAGGGTTGTGGAGTCGGTAAAATAATTTCCGACTCCAAATAAATGAAACTTTTCAACTCCGTCTCCAACTCCAAGTGATAAAAATTTTTAGACTCCAACTCCACACCTCGGAAAGTTTCTTCTACTTCATCTTTAGAAGACATCTGAAAATGTTTTTGACACCAAAATTCATAACTTTAAAAAATATCATTTACAATTCATATATTAACTCTAAAAAAAAGCGTGGCATCTATGAGATCTTCTTTAACTGGCTTCCGACTCCAGTAACTAAAAACCCTCCGACTGCACCTCACCTTCAAACTACCAACTCTTCAACTCCGCTCCACCTCACCCTCAAACTACCGATTCTTCAACTCCGACTCCATCTCACCCTCAAACTATCGACTCTTCGACTCCGACACCATAACCCTGGTATCAAATCGCCCTGCTAGGTATAGCCGAGCATCAGGTTTTGTTTTATACAATCTTGGCATGATGAGAGCGCAAGCAATTCCAGCACCAACGTGATGAGGCTCGCTAAACTTAAAAAATATTGTAAATATGATATAGAGAAGAAAATTACTTCAATTTATTGGTGGTTTTTGTCACCCCATTTTTGCTCATGCAGTCCAGGGTGACAAATCCTACCCCATAAATGACCCTTAAGGGGGCTCATTTACAATATCTAAAAACTAGCTCACTTTCGTTATAATTAAAGCTACGAATTAACGCAGAATTAAATGTAAAAATTTGAAAAAATATTTGAGATACATATCAAAGTTTCCAAGGGTCAAATTTTTAAAAAATTTTTCGAATTTGAGCCGGCTGTTTTTAATCTATTGTAGTCCGATGCAAAAGAATTACTGAAACTCTATTTTTTTACAAAGTAATCTAGAATAATTACATTCAATTTTAAAATCTAAAAAACATAGATTTGAAAATAAAATGAAGCTTAATTTTAACTTCGAAAGTTGAGAAAATCATTTTTTGACCAGTGGTATTAGTCACCCCGGTTGGTATTTGTCACCCCGTTTTACGGTAATTTTTTTATATCAATTGCATTTAATAATCTGATTTATAATACAATAAAATATGGAGTCATTTTTGAACTATTAAGCAATCATTTTAATTTATTGTAAAAGTGTATCATTAATTATTGAAATTTTATAATTATTGTATAAAATTTTGTAAAATTATCGTCTATGCATTAAGTTATTAATCAAATTTTTAACTTTTTGTAAAGGAACAAAAATTATGGTGCTAGTTTGGCATGCAATTTTGCTATTGTAGCCTACTTCTAGTTGAGTATGAACAATCTTAGATTTGTCCAATGATATTTTCACCACAATTATGTTTGTAATAGAAATTTTAATTTTGTATTATTACTACTTAAAGCTTTTTCAATCTGTTTCTAAAAGGTTTGAAAGCAAAAAAAACAAAAAAAAAAACTGCAAAATACAATGTGATGCACATTTAAATTTTACTCACGGTTAGTAGAAATAAGATTAATTTAACAAGTTAATAGGTTCAGGAAAAATTATCAAGTGTTGTAAAAAAAACTTTTTTCTATTTTAAAAAATTTACCTATCATAATATTTAGAAAATTAGATCATTTAGAAAGTGAGGTCTCATGTGAAACTTGATTTACAACTTTTTTTAATCATTTAGTGAATAAAAAGATGGGTCAAACTTGCACCCAAATCATTATAATAAGGTGTCTTCCCTAAGTCCTGTAAAATTAATTTTTATTTAATAAACAGAATAGAAAAAAACAAATGTTAAAAGTGTATTCAATTGCTGATTTTAACAGTACATTCTTGTAAGATTCTCATTTTAAATAAATAATGTTATAACAATTTGAAGAAATACTTTAAGTAATCTTAAACTTAAATGACAGTATGTTGCTTAAAGGAGTCTGTTAAAGTAAACAAATCCCTTATACTAATTTTTTTGGCAACATGGCTCAGTGGTTAAAAGATTTTTTGTGATAGTGACCACAATCAACATGATTTGAATTAAAATTTTACTCTTGTTATGTATTCTTGGAAAAGTTACTTTATATCATTTTTCTATGCATGGCTATCGAAACAAGCAAATTATTGTCATATCACTAAATAGAAAAAAGAGACAATAAAAAACTGTAAATCAGACATCATTATCTTAAAATTTCTAAAAGCAGGCTGGTTAATTGCTTGACAGTGGCTTTAAGTCTAATGCTTCTGTTGTTGTTATGCAAGCAAAGTGAATAAAATGATGGTAAGATAGTGTTGATGATGATAATTATGATTGTATCTTAACTTGTAGGATTTATCAGTTGAGCCACAATCGTTTGGTGTTTCGGATGATTTGAATCTCAGTCTTGGTGATGTTTCAACAAGTTCAGGAGTTGGCTTGAATGTTGCACTTGAAGCTGCAAACACTACTATGCAACAAGAAGTCAGGTGGCAATTTAAAAAAACTTTAGCCGAACTCTTAGTACAAAATTCTTGCAAACAAACATGCAACACAATTAAAAATTGTAATACACTTTCATCATCAGTTCCTGTATGCTTGTTATAATATTGTAATATTGCTTAGTATTTGGATTCTTTCATATAAATTTTTAAAACAAATTGGATTTGTTATTATAAAGGTTTATTTTTTCTGTTCAAAGTAAATATATGAAAGTACTGTGTGAAAAGTCGTTATAAAATCCTCTAAAATTGCTGCATACTTTTAAAATCTATTTAGGGAACTAAAAGATGAAACTGGCAGATTGCGAAAAACTCTTGCAGAGCGCGATTATCAAATAAAACGACTGAACAAGAAGATTGCCAAAAGTGAAGATGAGAAACGTATGCTTGCAGGTTAAAAATTATGATGCCAATGAAACTACTGTACTATAGAAGTAATGCCTTTTTACTTGAGCAGATGCTGGGCTTGCGACTGACTCAGCTTCGACTAAGATCGTCGATTTGTCAAAGAAAAATCGAGATTTAACTGCACAATTGGAATCAGAAAAATCTAAATCCATTCGGCTTCAACAAAAAGTTTTGGAATTAGAAAGAAAAGTATGCTATTGACAATTGTAAAATTTGCCAGTGATGCAAACTTATAATCTTCAAGCAATATAAGTTTGTCCTTTTATTTTTTTCTTCCATTGTTGTTAATGTATTTATATCATCATCAATCCAATTTTAATCCGGTTTAAATATCGTCAGTGAAAGGAGGTGGCCGGATGCGTTTTACTACTTCCACAATTCTTTCTATACCTTCTCTCCACCTGCCAGAGTCTAAACGGGCCGACTAATTCAGGCCCGAAAATCCCGAAAATTAAGTTTAATCGAAAACACGTTTGAGTTTTGTGTTTTTGTGTCTTTGATTGAACACTTTTGTGTTTTTGATTGAATCGCTGTGAACATATCACCTACACTGATCTGCGACATCTTCTTTCTTTAAACCAATCCTTCTCATGTTTCCTTCAACTTGTTCCCTCCATTTCATCCTCGGTCGGTCCTGTTTACGTTTTCCATCCACTTCATGTATCATTGCCTTCATTAAAATATCTTCCTCAGGTCGTCTCAAAACATGATCATACCACCTCATACCATTCGCCCTTGCCAGCTTATCTGCTGCTTCCTTCAACCCCAACATATGTCCATCAGCTCCACTGTATTTCTCTTGTCCATCAACTTTACACTGCACATCGCCCTCACCATAGATCTTTCTGCTCTTCTCAAAATAACTACTTCATTTTCTCTCAAACACCACGTTTCGCTTTCATATAACATAGCTGATCTTACATAGCTTTTAGTACCTTTCCTTTCATCTGCAAAGAGAGTCTTTTTCCAAACAGTATCTCTCCACACTCTCTGAATTTCTTCAATTTGATGAACGATGATGAATGATAAATGATGATTCATGTAATGAAACGAAAAAGCTTCTGGTGTTCATTTAATATTGTTGTCGTATCAACCAGCCTTGCTCTCCTTTTTAAATCTTTTTTTTTTTCAATAAGAAATACATCAATATGTCAAATAGAATCAATATGTCAAAAGCGTGGTCGATTGATTAAGCACGTCGTGATTGTGATCGACATGGTGGGGGTTCAAAAACTACTTCAGTCATATTTTGATAAACTAAAAAAACAAAATTAAAAATGTCAACCTAACAATAATATCTTGGCATCTCCAGAAGCAGGTCGGGGTAATTGCTTGGCAGTTGGCCTTTGTATAACTCCTCCGACGCGTTCCTGCGATAGATGAAACGAAATGAAATAACAGGAAAATAATGTTTTAAAATGCCAAGGAAAATATTAAATGCGAACATGAAGTAATATATTTTACTATAAATAGCAGCTTCAGTCAATTTAGTCTTTATTAATTTCAATGTCAATCCGAACAGCCTATGCTTGATTCCTAGATTCTCAATTTCAATACATTGTTGACACGTTTTTTGACAGTTTTCTAAAGTGAATCTGTTTCATGGCGCTGTCTTAAAATGATGGGCAACACTAACTAGCAACCAGCGTCGGCATATGAAGCTGGTGTAATAACAGTTTGAGTTTAGGTTTATATTAATTGAACGAAATTCAAAAAAGAATTGAAATTTTTTTTGGATTTACCGTACAATGCTGCACTGTTTTTAGATAATCTTACGGTGGTGGTCTGTTGATTTTGTATGCAAAACGCTGTTCTGGCCATGGCATGCGCTATAATTGTTGCCCAGCTTGACTTGGCATATTATATGAATTACTATTTAAAAAATCTTTGTATTGATTCGAGAAAGAGGGACACTTGTATCGAAGCTTCCATACGTAAGAGCATGTCACTGCATCGGTCTCTGACATCAATATAAAAACATAGCAGGCAGCGTGACTGATACTGACCCCTGGTACAGTCAACGCCTTGATGTGGGTTCAACTCCTGCTCTGTCATGTTATTGCGCTCTTGAAAAAAGCATTTTACGTCGCTTTTGTAAATAAAATGCAATAAATGACACTCATAACATGATTGGAAATTTTTTTAACCGAACAGCAGATCTAGATATTCCAAAATAAATCGATATAATCGCTGGAAAATTGCCCCCAGTTACTATCTCCACAGTTGTCCGGCAAATCAAACCGGTAAAAAGTACATATGATGATAATATTGATGATAATGATGATGGTGATGGTGATGATGGTGATGATGATGATGAGGATGTTATGATTGAGGATCTTGTTAAGTTTGTTTTGATTTTGTAGCTAATAGTTTCTCATTCAAGCGAAGAAGAGAAAAAATCAAGCAGAAATATTTCGAATCGATCGATGTCACCCACCTCGTGTAAGTGTTGGTCTTTTAACTTTTATAAATTCGAATAACTTCGCTCGTTTTTAATTATAGTTTTTGTTGTGTTGGCAATGTAATTTTGTTGTTGGTGAATATGCGTGCTTGGAAAGGTACATGGAAAAATGTTAGGTGTCCCACGGAACTAAATACGATGTGAAATCTGTAGTTGTAACTCCGGATAAAGTCGACAGTTTACAAGAACAGCTGAGCAACGCGAATTTCAAGATATCCGAATATCGGAACCAAATCCAATCTTTGAAGCAGGATATGAAAGTAGCTCAAAAGGTAATTTTGAAAAATTTGTATGTCATTTCTTTTTATTTAAATCTTTTTTTGAATTTTTATACCCAACGAAAAAGTGATCGATTTTCTTTTACTTCTCAACTAGGTTTTAAGTCAGGAAATTGGAGAAGATTACGTCAACATTCCGGCTCTTTTAAATAATAATGGTCAAGGATACAGAGGCAGGGCACAACAGGTCATTGCTCTGCAAGACAAAGTGAAGTGAGTTGCTTTTTTTGGTGGCAGAAATAGTTAAATCTTAATGATGTAGCCTACTTATAGCTGTTCAAAAAAAAAACTACCAGTAACAACTACAAAATAGGCCTACAGTTGGATTGATTTAAACAGTTAAATTAAAGGAGATTGATGATTTAAAAGAAAAAAACTATTGAAGTAGAACCTCGCAGTACGAGTTTAAATCGTTACCAGGCTGAGCTCGTATTGCGATTTACTCGTATTACGAAGCAATTTTTTGCATTAAAATTAATATGAAAATAAATAATCCTTTCATCCCCAAAATGTCTGTTTTTATATTTTTTAAACAATTTAGTTAAACTTAAAAAAATAAAAATTTAGTTAAGACAGTTTTGCTTTTAATTTTAATTTCTTTATTAAATAGCCGTTACAATAGTTGTAAAATTTATTTACGAGGATATAAGAAATAGTTACGGCCATCAAATAGAGTAAGACTAGGTTCTGAAATTTTTTTCTAGCTTTCATCAAAGCAAAATCATGCTAAAATTCATTAAATTTTATTTGTTTTAAGTTTTTCAATTTCAATGCACAGAATGCTCAGTGCAGACAACCTTTCTTGAGACATTGTGGATCTCAGTTTATTTATGATGCTTTTGAACCTTGAGAAAATCTCTTTCTTGAGAAGTTAGTGACCATTAAGCTTAGAAACAGTCTTAATATTGCTTCCATATTAGAAAAGGCAGCGTGAATTTTTTTCTTGCACATAATTTGACAAAAGGTTCAATTTCATTTGATAAAGCGTATAATTTACCACATTAAAAATAAGCAACACATTGTCTATAAGTTATTTTAGCAACATGTCAACTACCAATACTGTTTTTTGCAGAGTAGACTACTTAGTAACCTTTAAGCTTCCACCATAATACGCACAATAATTGCCTTTATTATGATGCAAAGACGTAACAATAGCTGCTTATAACGTGTTGAAACCAGCTGTGTATAGACTTTTCTAGTCTGAAAAGCTTGATATGTATGTACTGTATATACTTTAGGTAGGTTTTAAGTTTGTCAAGTTTTTAATAGAATTACAAACTTCGAAATCAAATTTCGAGGCCCCTGGACGTTGAGGGCCTACGATCGCTCGTACTATGAATTTTTACTCGTCGTATGAGACAAAATTTTTTACGAATAGCCGCTCGCAAAGCGAATTTCTCGTACGACGAGGCAACTCGTACTGCGAAATTCTACTGTACTTAAAGTCTTTAAACAGTTTTAATAAATAGAAACTTAGCATTGGGTTAAAAAAAACAATAAATTTGATTTCTAAATTTTTTAAGTCGAAATCTATGAATATAAAAACGGAATTGAGGTTGAACGGTTAGAAAGCAATACTCCCTTGGATAGAACATGAAAATCGTTTTCATTTTTTCACTTTTTCAGAGAACTTGAACAGAAACTAAAAATTGACTTCGATTTGAATCCGAAAATCGACAAAAACGCCATGCGGATAAAAACAATAGAACGGAGCCGGAAAGAACAATATGAGGCGAGTAAATGTTTTTCATTAAAACCTTACTTAATAAATCCTGATTAGGCTCCGAGAATCCTAATGAACTACAACACCGAGTCACGTGATTATATTTCTTACTGTTTATAAATGTCACAAAACTGAATTCGCTTTTTCATCGATCCAGGGTTTAAAAAACGATATGAGTCTGCTACAAGATCAATATGTTGACGTTCAGCGGAAGTTTGACGCTTCGAAAGCCCGTAACAAGGTTCTGGTTGCGGAGATCAAATCCCTTAAGTCACAAGTTAGTTTTTAAGAAAAATCAGTTCTTAAATAATAAATTTATTTAATCATACATGTTAAGAGACGGAATCGTAAATTTTTCTGTTGTTTTAAAGAAAAGTTTGTGTTTTTTTCTTGCATTTTTCCATGAGAGAAGAAGCATAAAAATAGCTGGCTTACAATTACAATATTTTTAAAAACAAGTTTTATAAATAGTTTAAAGCTCGCATTACACGAAGCATGTAAGCTTAAAAATTTATCCAGACTGAATGTTGATATTTTAGTGTCAAATGTTCTTCACGGAGATGTCTTTTCATGCGGCTTGTTTCCCTGCAACTTTCCCAGATGTTTTTGATCGCTTTGCACAAACAAGACTTTTTTTATCGGAGTGTAATAAAAATTTTTTGCAGTAGATTACATTATATCTATATGCCGCATTGCTAGTTTTTTTAGGCTAAATTGAGATACGAAATCACAGTCTGATTTATTTTTGCGCTGTTTTGGATGAATTGTTTTTTTTTTGTGATGGTATGAGAAAATAAAAAAACTTTTCAGTTTTCTTTAATGTAAAGCCTTATTTAACCAAAAATTTCTTTGGATCGGATGTACAAAATGCTCTGCAATTTTTTCAGCTTTGTTTTAAGAAAATTTTTTATCTCCCTCAGTGATGCTGTGATAAAGAGATTTCCTCAATTCAATTATATACTTTGTTTTGCCTTGAATCAAAACTTTTTTTGTTTCCAGCTTTACAGCGTTGTTCAACTGTGTCGATATGTTAATATCTAATTTCTTTTTAGAATATATTTGGTCTTTTCAATAACATCTTTATCAATCTTTGTATTTATCTTAAATTTTTTTCATATTCATTCTAAAGCAACGGTTTGTGCGGTATATTGAAGTTAATACAAAGCAAGAAATTGGTTCATTTAAAACGTATAATGACGCTCCGTAAGTCGGCCGAAGTTTTAAACTGTCAATTTTTTGTATAACAAGCCTTACCTTTATCTGGCTCTCTAATGGTAACGCTAATGTGTACCTTGGCTGTATGCTAATCTATGTAAAGCTCTATTAACTTCTTTGAAGTATCTTATGATGAATATACGTGGTAAATCTGTATGTGTTTAACTTACAACTTTTTTTGACGCGTCATTGTTAGGTCGCGGTGTTGTCCGAAAAAGGGTCACATGACAACGAACTTATCGAGACTCTTATGAAGCAGCAGGAAAATCTGCAGAAACTTCTAGAACGTAACTCGACAATCAAAGAGAACGTTAAACGAGAATATGTGGTATGCTTAACGGCATTTTGTCTACTTTATTGTACGCAAGTATTCTGCTCCGGACCTGCTGGTTTTGTATAAAATTTATCATGGTTTAAAGTATTAAAAATGTTAAAGTTTTGTACGAAAATTCTTGAGTTTGCGATCCCCATGAAAATACTAGGCAAGGGTCATGGGGGTCGCAACCCCCCAGGTTGAGAAACGCTGTGCTAGACGATAGAGTGAGTGTTATTTTGAAAAAACCGTTTCAAAACTTTTTATTCACATACCTTCTCAATTTGTTTTCTTAAATTTTCAGCAAGACTAAGCAGCGGATGAAAGAATTATATGAATACGCGATTGCGACGCTTTTATTTACAGAGCAAAGGTTTTGGTAAAAGATACTTTACGATGATACAGTGTTCTTTGCTGTCACAATCGCGTAAGAAAAAATCAAACGATCAGAAATTTGCGATACGATGTGGTTGGCTTTAAGGTTGTCATTAAATTTGGATCGTTAAGAAATAAAAGCGAATTGGGTGTTTTGGAATCTTCTGTGAGTCTACATTTTTTAGGTTAAAAAAGATTTGAGCTACGTCATCCAGCAGGATTCGGACGAAATAAAACGATTAAAGGAACAACTAGTCGAGCGTGACCTACAAATCAAAGATTTGCAGAAAAAGGTGGGAAAGGCGCCTTAAAGTTTTTTACAATGTTGTTGTAATTAGTTCTAGGGTTAGTCCTCGCACTCCCCACTTAATACCACTTTGTAATTATGGTGTAGCAGATTTTTTAGTTCTGCTTTTTATTGATTCTTTACATCTGTATTTTTATGTCGCAGTTTTTTTGCGGGAAACTTAGTTTTTTCCTAATTTTAATAAGCTTTTTGCACAACTCTTGCATCGGTGGTCGATTCTGCTGACTGTTTAGACCAGTAATTTTTTTACCTTTTTCGGCACCTTTCAAAAATGATAGATATTTTGCGGCTCCCCAAAATATTTTTAGCTGTTTTTACTATTAAATAAGGACTTAAAACTAAAAAAAGTTTTGAACTTTAAAACAAAAATAAAAATTTAACTCTTCGCGACACCCCTAGCAATTGAAAACGAGACACGAAGGAAGATGCTGTGGTATCCCGGTTGAGAACCACTGGTTTAAACCCTAACCACACACCACTGTCTGTTTATTCTAAAGTAAATTAAGCCTTCATAGTATTTTTTATATTCTTTTTACCTATCTTTTACTCGTTTGACAAGGAAAATTTTTTCTTTCAGAAACAAACTTCAGACGTCGGCTCGTTTCAACTCAGGTTCGATTCTCGACCGAGTCTTATCTGTGTTAAAATTTAAACTACCTGCACCATTTTTTTAGTGACCCGGATGTTGCCGCTTTGCAGCAGAAATACGCGGAGTTGAAAGCGCTAAACGACGCTTGTGAAACCGAACGACTGCAACTGAGCCGCATGGTGGCGACATTCAACCAAAGGTGCTGTATATTTGCAACTGTCACTAAAGTACAGTTTGGTAAACGACTGGCTCGAAATCAGAAGGTCAAAATGATAAGAGTTCACTTGTTTGCCTAAGTATATGGTTTCTTGTCGGATGAAAATAAATTGCAACACATAGGCCTATGTTATTTGTATGTCACTTTCCAGTTAGTGCAATTCATTGCTATTTGGCTTTTGGAAAGATTAATTCCGATTTGAACACAATATTGAAAATTAACTTTTATGTTATAGGTGAAACGTGAAACGATTATTGAATGATTATGACAACGTAAACATACAACAAAATATATACTATATTTCAAATTAAAAATGTCTATAGATTAAATAAATTTTTTTTAAAGATTTTAACCCTCAAAAGTGCCACAACAAACTTTTCTTTTGAAACTCCTTTTCTTCGTTATCTTACAAATTGCATAATCTGTATCTTCTTCACTCGTCTGCTTTCGTCCGCTTCCTCTTCGAATGCAAACTTTTAAAAAATTGTTGTAAAGCAATCAACAGCGGTGATTATTTTGAGTAGTTGGAATTGAGATGTGAATTCGAATCACCACAATTAGGTACGATTTGTGATCGAAAGGAATCGTGTTCAAAGCTTGATTTGAGTTCTTGATTTTACTATTAATGTAGAAACTCGTCACGTTAGTTCTTGTATAACCCGTTGCCTTATAATATGCTGTACATACGTAAAAATGTTTATATAGTTTTTCCCGATTTGGCAGTCCATCTTTTTAACTTATCATTAATGTAATTGTCACATTGTATCTGTCACTTAAATAAAAAAATCTTTTCCTGTTTTTTAAATCTTTTGAATTGCATTTATTTGCTTACGTTTACATTTCTGCATTAATGCATTAAAAAGGGGCATTTATAAGTTAAACTTACCCCACCCGCAGCATTAACTTGTGTATCGCTACCGACAATCAAATGGCGTTTTCTCGGACGTTTCAGGCATCGTTTTACTAACTTGATTTGCATCCAGAAACGATGATCTGATGCGGGAACACGAGCAGATGGTGGGGAACTACCATGACTTGAAGAGAAAATTCTCCACCTTGGAACAACAGCTTGACTCAATGAAGAGCGCAGGTTTGTGGTTCTTCTTGGGGATAAAAAATGTTTATAAATATTTTTAGATAATTAAATATGTTGTTGGTGTTTATCAGTAGAGTTCTCAATGACTTCAGTTGTCTGAGCGATAATTTATAATTATTAGAACACAAGTGTACAAGTTCAAATACTTGTATATGTAAAACGAAGCTAAAATTAGTATCTCAAAAAAATACTCGTTGACAATTTTAGAGCAAGATATCTTGAATTGAAATCACAAAATAAAAACAAAAATTGTATTGAAACCGACGAACTGTTTCGCTCGTTAAAAGGATCATTTCAAATAAAATACCCTATTGAACTCTTTAACGGATCAAATAGTTTCTCGGTTTCAATAAAATTTTAGCTTATACAGGGTGTTTCAAAAAGTAAAGTACTGTAGTATTGACAGAATTTTCCCATAATGATTTCGGTTGCATGTTGGTCTACAAGCATGTTAAATATTAGGCTTAGAAATAATATTTGCGTATTAAATGTAATTAATGACGTAGTAATAAAGTAAGAATGATGTCATGAATACAGTACACCGGGTTTTGAAAACTCTTTTCCGATTTGTCACAACCCACAATTTATCAGTTATTGCACAGTGCCATAAAATAGTCTTTACATTACGAGAGAGAGAATTTGTTTTGTGCAAAGTGTGTTAAGTAAGGAAGAAAATATTCTCAAGAACTTCAAGATTTATTTGCTTAAAAATTTAAACAAGAGTGTAGTGTGCTGTATCAATGAACCGGATTATTCTTCGATCAATTCCGTGCGCTACATCAGCAATATACTGGAGCCATTTCTCCAGGAACTAACAGATGAAGAGCAATAGTCAAATAGCAAGAGTCACTATGCAGGCTGTGCAAAATATGTTCGGTAATCGCATCGTTTCTCGCGGTCTATAGCCCCCAGCCCTCCTGATTTTTATCTGAGGGTAAGTAAAAGTTGTAATGCGTGGTAACAATCTTTATACTTGTGAAAAACTGAAGGACAGCATCAAAGCAGCAATGAAGAGCATGAGGAGTTGGAGCGAAAGTTCATTAACATGCATCGGAGGGTTGAACTGTATCTTGAAGAGGACGGTGAACATTTACAGCAAATGATGTGAACTATGAATAAATCAGCTACTAAAATGTGCTTTAAAATTAAAAGCAATTAACTTAACATGTTTCATAGATGTTATTAATAAAGTTTGATACGATACGAACAAAATTGTTTTTTTATATATTGTACAGCAGTTTCTACTGTACTGTTACTTTTTGAACGCCATGTATTTTATACACACGAGATATACCCGAGATACACACGAGATACACACGAGATACACACGAGATACAACACTCAACGCAGAACCGGGGGGACTGATTTTGAACCGAGCAAATTTTGACTCAGTGTTTCTCTCGGCTCGTAACCATTGCGAGTGTGCTCCACGTAAATAGCTGTGCTGCCTCGGCGTAGCACTGTAGCTCCAAAAGCTCCAAAAGCTCGTGACAAGTTTTGGCGTGTTTAGCAAGAATAATGCTGCTTTTTCTCGGCTTGTTTTCTTTTGTTTGCATATACCAAGAATACACGCGATCAAGTTATGTTAGCTTGGTGTTGCTTTGTTTCTTGACCATTGAGGCTTATAGTATTTTTTATTTTTTTATTTTATCCCTATATTTATCCTCCTGACTTGCAGGAAAGCGACGGAGGCGCTAATACATAAGATAGGCAATTACCCCGACCTGCTTCCGGAGATGCCAAGATATTGCTGTCCGATTGTAATTTAATAAAGATATGACTGTAATTTAGAACTGCTTGCCAAGAACACCAAGCAACAAGTAAAAAAGAATATAGTAAAAAGAAAAATATTTTCCATTGTTTGATTATCGGTTTATGCGTGTGACTGTACGCCTTATAGAAGTGCTAGCAACGAGAGGTCGCCGCTCGTGATGGTGAGAGGACCTTGTGCTTTTGCAGGAAACGAAATGACCACTGATCTTTTACTTCGGTGGCATTTTTTGTTAAGCGTAGTTTTACTTTTGTTTTGGTCTATGTCATTTTTATCTCGATAAAATAAATGAGGTCTTGTTTCTGATAAACAGCTCTTTATTAAAATAAGAAGTTCTTGTGCCAGTGCCAGGAATAATTTTTTTGGTTTTTCAAGAATTAAAATGCCCTATCTCTGCGGCCGATCCGGCTGAGCACAGCAATAACAAATCTAACTCGAAGTTTACTTTTAGATTTACACTGATGTGTTACATCCTTTTATATAAATGTGTTTAACATAACAAACTCTGTATTTACTTTCTGGTATTTTCATCAACTAAATGTCAAAAAATTGTAAAAGTGAAATTCACTTACCCGGCTTTGTTTTAAATGTTTTTGGTTTTGGTGAAAATCTTCTTCACTTTGACTGTGTGCCGTACTTCAAATTTTAAACATCAGATTAGAGTTTTTTGTTGATCGTCGTCGTTTGAAAGGCTATCCACTCCGACTCAGACGCAGACAGAAGGATCTATCTTCCTAGTACCCTATTAGGATCAGAGAAAATGCTGACAGACACGGTGTAGCCAGAATCGAGTTTCGTTGTTCAAAACCGTCAGACCTAGTGTTCCATGTAGTGGCTTATGTATAAGAAACGCTAACACCACGTGGTCTGTGGTTTTTTCTTATTTAGCATTTTTAAAAAAATAGTCGATTTTGAATCTTTACAGAAAAAAGCTTGATTCAGTTTAGAATAACATTGACCAAACGAAGATCACGTAATCTTTTTTTATCGCGTGTCAGACCGGTTACGCACGTCAGTTTTGTTGTCATGAATCCAATTTTGTTTTTGTTTTGCTTTCATTTAATCTGCTAATTGTTTGTTTTATAAACAAACAACTCTTCAAAAAACTTGTGATGTTTTTGTCAAGCGGTAACGATTTGAAATATTAAAATAGAAACACTTCACCCATATTGATCTTAGATACTCGTAACAGGATTATATTAAATGCTTTCGCCTGAATATGGCTTTATTCTTAAAAAAATGTGGGCAAAAAATAGGATTTTTTATTTTGCAGAAAAGTTTTCGACCGCCCGCGAAAGTTCTCGAACATCTACTGCAGAACTAGAAGCACAACTAACAATACAGGTTTGCTTCATTTGTGAAAAGGTGCAAGTATTAACAAGCGATTTTGTTCATACTCCATGTCAAAAAAACTTCATTCTTTTTAATATCTTTTTAGAAACTAACAAAAGGCAATTTTTTTAAACTGTATCCAAACACTTAATTGTATTTTTACATCGTTTCTTGTTTGTTGTAGGTTTGTAATTCTAAAGGAATAGGTTTAGAGATTCTCAAATAGCCTACTTTTTCTTAATTGTATGAAAATGTTATTCCGACTGAGGAAAACTTGAAGTTTCTTGGAACGTTTTGTTTTCTCGGAAACACATTACCGATGTCTTTTAAAGTGAAGTTATTGCTTTTCTCTACCACGAAAGTACACTGACCAGCAGTAGTAACTTTAAATTTTAAGATATACTGTATTTTGTCCTCGCAACACATTAAATAAATCATACGTCCCACAGAACAATCTAGAACATGCCAAATATGCGAGGATTTGTTTCTAAAAATTTTCGTCTTAATCAATACGGCTGAGTCCCAAAAAGCGGGTCGCCCCGTAGACTGACCAAAAGAAATAATTTGTATAAAAATGGCTTGTCGGTAAGAATCTATGACGAAATAGGCGAAAAAAAAAGTGTTTGGTGGTTAGGTACCACTATCCTCGCCTGCTTCAATGCAGCCGATCTTGTTTCTTTAAAAAATATTAAAGTTAAGTTGTTTTAAAAACTTCGCTAATCGAACTTGTTCAGAGAGATGAAAATCATGCCCTCAAGGAGGCGCTAGAGACGACACTACGTAACAAGCAGAACGACATAAACATGTTTCAAGAAATGAATCAACAAACCAAGCAAGTCTTTCTCGATGCTTTAAAGAGTTTAAGCACAAAACAATAATTTGATTGGCTTTACCTCTTTCAAAAGTGTGTATTGCTCGGTATTTTTCTGCTTTCAATGTTTTTATTTTCAAAACGCAAATTTATCGCAGTTCGTTTTTCAAACGCTTGAATTCTTATTTAGTAGAATTTTTTGCTTTAATTTTCTTTTTATTTACAAATCTTTTGATATTATAGCACTAGTCATTCGTTTCAGTAATATTGTTTTTTTCACACGCATATCGTTCCATGTAAAAGTCATAAAAAACAAATTTAACCTAAGCTGAAGTCGATGCTTATTGTTGGAGTATTGTTGAATTCTCTATTGTTTGTACAAATATCGAACATGTCAAAGTAAGACGCACACTTCGCTATTTTAAAGCGAATTAAAAAATATATACTTGTCAATTTCAAGTCGGTTACGATGCGAAATTCATGCTCAGCATCATATCGACTATTAATTCTCCTGACTTGTAGGACAAAGCTAAGCCTTAGAAGTAGTGCAACCGTGAAGTTGTCGCTCGGAGCTTTTTTTCGGAGAGGCCAAATTAATGTTGTTGATTTTGTTTTTTTTCATCTGATTAGAAAGTGACGTGACTGTAATATCTAACTTCTTTTAATACTGCCGAGAATAAAGTGTCGTAAAATCTTTTTTCAATTAACGCACAAGTAACAAGTTGATGTGGATAAAATTGAACCGAACCATATTAATCGTCAGCAGCATGGCCCAGAGTAAGAAATTTTGTTTTAAAAATCAAAATAATCTCTATTTAACTTTTACTCTCGTCGTTTGAAAGGCACTTTCTGTCATTTGTCTCTGCTGGCGATCAACAGTGCTAAATTACAAGTGAATTAATTTAAAAAACAATAAATAAAACCTTTCAACCAGGCCATCAATACCTCGAAATCTCCCCTAAGCACAATAAGGTTTTGTGTGAGTTGTTGTGCTTGTCCGTAAATTAAACGTCGTCATCGTTCAGTTATAGTCTGAAAGTTACATAGTAAACAAAACAAAATTGTTTATGATTGTATCTTTGCGTTTTTTAATGTTTTTCTGCGCAGTTATATTAACTCTGAAAATTTTAAACAAAATTAAAATTATTTTGTATATTTAAGTTTTATTAGTCCAAGGTTTATTCCTGTAGCATTTATGTTGTGTCTTAATGACGGTAGAATGATTGAAATTTGATGTTAGTGTTTCTGCATGTGTCTGGTATTGTGCCCTAATTATAAAAAATAACTTAAAAAACGTTCCAGAGCAGGGTGGTCGCAACATTATCTGTTTCACGTGGAAGAATTTTAATTATTATACACAAGGGATGGTGTAACACACCCCTTGAAATCCAATGACCCATCTTTCGTTTCGAAATTTTTGGCGATATGACAACTCAATTTTTTTTTTTAAATTATAACAAAGGCTTTATTAAGACTATCGTCGTAAGCAGTTGTTTTTGTAAATGAGAAGTGAAGACCTTTTTCTGGTCTTCACCAATCTTGTGTTGCTAGTCTCCGGCAATTTATGGAGGAAAACACATCACTTCAAGGTTAAGACAAAAAAATCTTATACTCCAGAATAAACAAGAACGTGTTTCTCCAATAGATAAAGACTCTTTTTTCGGTCTTCACTTTGAAGTGATTTGCTTCCCGCCACAAATTGCCCAAACTAGCAGCACAAAATTGATGAAGTTCCGAAAGAAAAATTTTGACGATCTCTTGTATCTAAGATAGTTTTCAACCAATTTTAGGAACACCAAATGGACCGTCCTATTCTAGAAATTATTTTAGAAATCTAATTAGACCGAATAAGTTAATAATAATAAAAAAAAGCGATCTCTTCCTCAAACTAACTTTGTTAATAGTATATGAGCTGTTATTGTTAAGTTGTTATTTTTAACATTTATCGCCATTGTTTATGCTTATTTTCGTCTTTGTTTTTTGTATTAAATTAAAAACTTAGTTTTTATGCATCGAATTTGTATCTCCTTTTATCTTGTTTTACCCACGCAAAAATGTGGTCACGGTTGAAAAGCTAAACTTGGTTAGGTCTGTTGTGTTCTTGGGAAAGACCTTTTACAGCACTTTCCTTCGTTTTGCGGTCTTAGCAAGCAGCTCTAAATTTCAGTTATAACTGCAAATAAAAACTAAAGAAAACCAAAATAAAAAATTTCTACAGGACAGCAATATCTTGACAGTTGCCCTATATATAATGTCTTTTACGCTTTATTACAAGTCGAATACATGAATATAAAGACAAAAATAAAATAACAAAAAAATACAAATTGTTTTTAAAATATGCAAATTCTTCCTCCAGAAAACTTTTCCATTATGGATCCATGGCTTAAACATTATCATAAAAGAAATATCAATAAATTCTCAAATCAGTTCAAAATACGGTTTTTAAACCGTTACAAGTGCCCCTTCAATGGGGTAAGTTATAACACCAGTTGGGATAAGTTGTAACAGCAACAAAATCACTAATAAATGTTTAAATATAAATGTAACTTAAAGAAAATAACAATATGAAAAAGTAAACACAATGAAATCACACATAGCCTTGTCATAGATATGAATATCAAGCACAAAAAATGAGGTATTTAGCCGTTGCCTAAAAATGCTAAAACAGAACGTGTCTTTGTTGGATCCGACGTGATGAAACCAAAGAGAGCAACGTTATCGTCAGAAAATTTTGAACGATTGGTATTTATTCGAGAAAACGAAAACTGCGTGCTTCCATTAAAATAATTAATTAATTTATTTGTGTTGTTGAGTTTATTTATTCCGTTTTGTGTTGTGTGTTGTTGAGTTGTTGAGTTTATTTATTATTTATTTATTTTATTAATTTATATTTACATGTATTATTTTATTTATTTTGTGTAAATCGAATGAATAAAAAAGGAAAAGTCGTTCAACTATCGCAAACAATCAAAATTGAAAAAATGCTTCAAAAGTAACGGTATAAAATTTGATGCAATTGATGAAAACAGTAGCTCACGAATGTTTGAAATAAAAAGTAAATTCAACGAAATTTTTTTTGATTTTTGATTGAAATTTGTAAATACAAATGTCTTTTTGTTTTAAAAGACAAAGTTGGGTTGAAAGTTTAGTTGAAACTTAAAAAAGAAATTTATATATGCCATAACTGAAATTTAGAGCTCTGTTTAAACTGCGCTTATGATTTTGACAGAATATTGCTTCTCATGTGATTTGAAAATCTTGATGCGCTGCACGGTCTCGGTTCAAAACCCACTCGCGCCATACTGTTGTGTCCTTGGGAAAGTTACTTTACACACATTCCCCTGCTTGGTGGTCTTTAGAAGCAGTTCTAAATTTTAGTCATGTCTCTATCAAATTACAAGCGGACAGCAATATCTTGGCATCTCCGGAAGCAGGTCGGGGTAATTGCTTACCCTATGTATAACGCCTCCGTCGTATCCTGCGAGTCAGGAGGATAAATATAGAGATAAAAAAATTAATAAAGTCTTTTTAAATACATTAAACATAAAGCGCATTACGCATAACATAATTTATTGTAATATTTAATTTAATTAATAATAACAATTTAAAAAAGACATTGCGCTCTGCTTAACATGATTTGTAAAAGTTTGTAAAACAAGATTTATAAAAGTTTTTTGCACTGCGCTTAACATGATTTAAAACCTAAAACTTAACTGGGGACGTGAAAGATTCGTAGGGGGCATGAGCAACAGGTTGCAAATTAAATTTTAACTCCTAGGTTCTTAAACTTAAGGGTACACCGCCTTGGGGGTAGAGTGAAAGGTTTACAGGGGGGCACGAATAAATAGCTACAAACTAAATCTTAACCGAATCTGGCGGCCTTTTTTTGGAGAACACTACGATTTTCGGAAGAAAATTGAGAAATAGGACACTAAATCTAAGTAAAGACTTTTTTTTTGATGAACATTATGATTTTGGGACGGAATTTGTTAGTATGATAGAAGGGGGCGCATTTTTGTTTGCAGGACAAAAAAGGGGCACGGTCTCAAAAAAAAAAACGTGGTTTAAAAAAACATTGCGCAAGTTGCGTTCCCCTTTATATAATTTATAAAAGCGCATTGCGCAAGTTGCGCTGCGCTTTGCTAATTTCAGAGACTCGTTGCGTTTTAGTGCGCTGCGCTTCACTAATTTCAAAGACACATTGCGCTTTAGTGCGCTGCGCTTTGTTAATTTATGGAAAATGCCCACCTCTGTTTACTAGCAATCAGTTTTAATATGATTGTTATTTGGGGCTATTTAAAATTTTGTTAGTTTATGTTAGATTTCTACAAATACGAATGTTACAACTTACCCCATGTTACAACTTGCCCCGGTCTCCCATACTTTATCGTAGAAAACTTCTCAAACTTTCAACTTAGCTTCTCAAGCGTTGATCCGCAAAGGTCTGTGAGGTGGGACGTACACTTTTACTGAGCCAATTTAATTTGGTTTGTGCAAGCCTAGGATACCTAAGATATGCAAAACGTTTTTGCGGTCTCCACCAAGTTTATGGTGCCAGCTCTGTACTTTTCAAAGATTTAAAGGAGATACCAAAAAAAAGCTTTTATCTGTCGGCAATACACGTTTTTGTTTAAAAGTTAAAGTTTAAAAGAAATCTCTTTTTTTTACTTGTTAAAAAAAGCGTAAAGCAATAATGGGCCTCAACAATATTCAAAATTTTTTTGGTTGAAACGTTGAAAAGATTTAGAAGCAGTGTTCTGTTTAAGAAAATTTTTCACTTCGCAAATATTTTTTTTGTTAGCTTGAATGATTAATTAACAACTGTGTTAGCAAAGTTCTACAGTATATGAATTATGGTCTTTGTGTGGGCTATAATTACAATAAGTATAAAATCTTTTCAAAATAGAATACAGTAAACATTTAATTTAAATAGCTTCTGATTTTCGTGCTTTCCCAATGTTTATATACTTTGTCCAAATTTATTGTTAAGATTTATTATCACTTTTTTATCTGCTTTTCCTGCTATGATGTTGGCAAAACAGACTGTACTATCATGACTTGGTCCAGATGGTACTTGTCCCCTGTCCAGCCTACACTTGTTATTGGTCTCAATTCTGTTTACGAAACTAAAGAATTTTTTGTTGGAGTAGTGTAAGCTTGAAATGAAGAAAATACATGTATTTCAAGAAGGCTAAGGGTAATTAAAACATTTTCATGCCTAGAACAAATTTCAAGCAAATTACTTCACCTTACGCTATTGCTCCTAAAGCTTGAAACAATCGACTGTTTGTAAATTTAGAAGAGTGATGATGCTGTTTTGAATTGTCTTAGATCAGCGTGGTCGAGCGGTTAGAGCTCCGAAATCGTAATCAACATGGTCTCGGTTCAAACCCACTCGCTCCAATCTTTTGTGTCCTTGGGAAGACAGTTTACGGCACTTTCCCCTCCTAGGTGGTCTTGGCAAGCAGTTCTAAATTAAAGTCATATCTCTATTAAGATTTCAACCTGACAGCAATATCTTGGCATCTCCGGAAGCAGATCGAGGTAATTGCTTATCCTATAAATAACGCCTCCAGCGCTTTCCTGCTAGTCAGGAGGATAAAAATAAATAAACAGAAAAAAAAAAAATTCCGAGATACTAAGGTATTGCTGTCTGGTTAAAATTTTTTATTTAATTTTTTTGTTTTATTTAGACCATAACTGAAATTTAGAGCTGCTTTATAAATCAGCCAAGCACAAATAGGAGTCTTAAAGTGTTTTTTACAAAGACACAACAAAAGGACTTGAGTTGATTTTGAAGCGAGACATCATGATTGCGTTGGGATTCATTAACGCGCTCATAACTACTAGGCCAAACTACTTGATTTTTTGATTATTATGTTTTGTCCTTTACTTTCTGCTATACAAGGAAGGATACAAGTATAAAATACAAAAATACAAGTAAAAACATTTAATCAAATCAAGACTTTAACAGTAATTTCAAGGTAGTAAACTTTGTGGTTAATATGAAGACAAACGTTGTTACAAAAGTGAAAGTAAAAAAATCCAAGGTATTGAACAAAATTTGTTGTTCATAAAATGAACCAAATAGGCGTAGAATTATGAGATTCGAAACTTTTTTGCTTGAATTCTGTGTCAATTTTAAATTTTATTTCTTAAAACTTTACATATTAAAACGTTTTATTGCTTGGATCGAAGCAGAAGACATAAATCTGATTGTTTTTCTGCTTTAATTTCTGTGATTATGTAAATCGAGTCTGAAGACAAAATATAAGTATTACCGGTAAAAGAGAAAAAAAACAACTTTTTCAGCGAGGGGAAAAGTTTTTCAAAACATTTTTTGTGAAACGTAATCTAAACTCGTTTGCCATAGGAGCAATGAGCTCATTAACTCTGCTAAAAAAATTTTCAGCTTTGTTCTAACGTGGATAGCTTCGAGTTTTAAACAACTGTTTGTTAAACAAACGCTGAAAGCGCATTCATACCAGAGATCACCTTGTCTCGAAATGCTGATATTTATTAACTGTGTAGGACACGCGCAAGCATGACAAAATGCCTGAAATACTAGGAAAAGATTGCAAATGTTTACATATAGTGTAAGCAAGACGGATCCGACTGAACATGCAATCAAGCTCCCTTCCTATTAAAAGATTGAAAGCACTGCTTCTTGGTATTAAAATCTTAACTTTTGGGTTGCATATATTTGTTCTATAAAATTAAAGGAATTCAAAAATTAAGCATCTATATCAGAGGTTGAAAACGGAGGCCAATTGGATGTCTTATTGTATTATTATATGTATTACTGGAGGCTAATTTATATAAGGCAATAACAAAGGAGGTTACATAAGTTGAAATACCTAAAAAAAACAAAAAACGTCATCACTTTGAATCTATCTCGAATTTACTAATTTTCGACCCTAAAAAGTAGTAATCTCTAAAAACGAAGTTCTTGAAATTGTCTTGAATTTCTTGATTTTCGCTTTTAAAATGTAGTGACTTCTAACAAAAGTCTTCAATTGAAATTGTCTCAAATCTCAAATTAGTCTTATGGTTTTCAAGTGCTCAATACCTAGGGTTGGTTGGAACGTCCAAGGGCTCGAATCAGAGTGGATAAATAACTGTTTGGGTTCATTGCAGAAAGAAAGCAACGGTACTAAACTGAGAAACGTAAAATTATTAAATTGAAAGTCTTTTTTCTTCTTCGCTTGCTTTTCTTCACATCTAATGGAAAAAAACAGTTGCACAAAGCTGAAGCCAAAAAAAGGTTTTTACTTTAATGATACATTACATTAATTAATAGTGTGTACTGGATTTTAAAGGTCCATCGATAGAATATTTTTCCTCGAATTGGGGTTAACGTTCAAAAAAGTTCTAGAAGTGCCAGTCTAGTCGATATTGTTCTAAAACAAATTATTCCACTTTCACGGCGGTAATTAGCAAAGTTGTAATTCCGTAAGAGCTTTCTATTCACTGTTCACAGTGACTACTTTTAAAATAAATCGTTTTACTGTTTCTCGTCACTATAATTGCAAAGGAGCAAAAATTGTTGAGAACCTTTCTAACAACCGAATCAAAATGATTTATGGTTAATTATGTTGAACCAAATATTAAGAAAAGAACAAACAAAAGGTTTGGCAATCAGTGTAAGCTAATAAACAAAAAAAGATTTTTGTACAGTCTAATTTCACTATTTAATCTTTGAGTTTTTAGTAAAAAAGCATGAACGTATTGAAGAGAAATGAGTAGTCTATAAGTAGTTTGTAAAAAATTTAATTAAGCGAGAAAAACATTAAAATGTTCAAATATTTTTGTAGAAGACGTTTTTGCCTTCAATATTAAATTCTTTCCGAAATTTGTTACGTTATAAAAGATTTAATGAAGTTGCGGGCGTCTTATTTAGAAAAGAGAAATGAGTTAACGAAATAAAAGCTGACAGTATTTTAAAATGAAGGAAGCGCCCTTTTAGCCATAATCAATTTGCATTCAAATCTTCAGACTACAGCAAAAAACTTGGTAAAAGATAAATTCAAATTCTTGTTTTAAAAGTCACCAATAAATGTCCATCTCAACTTTAAGCTCATCCTTAAGTTCAACCTAGTTCAAGAAAAGAATCTGCCTTTCACCTTTTTAATTCGCGGCCGCAGCTTCAGTCTTGCCACAAAAACGTCGATTGCATTGTAGTTTTGATACAGTTTATATTCTTGTTCTGCAAAATTAAACTTAAATCATTTAACAATGAAAAAAACTAAAGGCTTATTTTTATGGCCAGAGTGTTTTGTTTGAAGATGATCCTGCAAACAACTTAATTACTTGACTTTTGCCGTGGAATCTATAAAACCATAATTTGAGCAATCACTGTCACACCTTTTCTTTTTTCCATTTATTTTACATCAGTGTAGCTCTCTATTCAGTTGAAGCCATTAGCGTGCACCGTCCTTATGAACTTTTACGCTCCACAAGGGGCGTGCACTCGCAGTTTAAGAACCCTTGCGCTAACACGTGTAGTTACGTGTGTCAAGTTTATTCTTGTTTATCCATAATATTTATGAACTTTATTTGCAAGGGATTAAATCTAATATCTTGCTGATATTTTAGGAGTATCTGTTTCCACAAAAAAGACTCAGTCTTGTTTTAAAATTTACGTTTTGATTCAATTTGAGGATGAACTTACTTGACCTTTTCGCAGTTATAATTTTTTGGATTCTTTTTATTTCATGTCTCAAAAAGTTTATAAATTTCAAAATTAAACTTTTTTTTTTTTAAATTAAAACCAAACTAAGCTTTCATTCTTTTCTTGGCCTTCATTAAATAATTATAATTGCTCTATACGATTTACTAGTTTTATAGGGAAGAGAATAAAATCATGAAAATTATCTTGTTTTTTTATGACGAAGTGTGAAACGATTTACGGCGGTCATTCACGGGGGTGGTCATCTCCGTTATATTTCGCTGGGGCGAGCCATTGTATGGGCGAGCCATTGACAATAACGTGCCAAATTTAGCAAGCTGTGGAACCAAACTTAGACCTCTCGAGGTAGCAGGGAACTTAAATTTGCTCCAACTAACATTGAGAAAATTAAAAACTGCTGTGATTGAGTCTCTTTTCCATGTTGCCTCGGCTCTAATTTGAATGCTTTTGTTATAACTAAGCAAATAAGAAATACATTTTACATGCGAAACAATATTTCGCTCGTCTACAAACTTTTAATATTGATTGACATTCAGCTTAATTTATCGGGTTAAAAATGAAAATACTTGCATTTGCAATGGTTCTTGTCCTTGTTTCATCTTGCTTAAGTAAGTGTTTTGCAAATTATACTGAAAGAGTGTAGTTATGGTGATGTAATTAGAAAAAAATGTTTTATTCTTATAGTCTTCTTTTTTCGTATGGCCAGATATATAGTTATTACTCATATTTTATACTGGCATGGTTGCTGTTTTCTGTTTTAGGAAAAGGCACCAATTGAGGTTAGCAGCGTGAACCCGTTTTTGAATTTTTCTTGAAAGTGTATTTCCTTAGAGCACAACAGAAACCGCTTAGGGCGACTGAGAATCGAACTCACATCCTCCTGCTCTCAAGAAAGACTATCAAACACTGCGCTATTCGGCGAAGATTGAGAAAATACTTTGTAGGCTTATCTTGAAGTATTAATAATTTATTTTGTTTTAACACAATTGTCTAATGCTTTAGAAAATGTTTCATTATTTATTTAAAAATATTTTCGAAGAAATCGTGCTAATTTTTTGTTTTTGACGTTCACTTGCGTAGTTTAACCTAGCCGATTCATTTTAAAGTTACCCCTGACTAAGTAAACAGTAGCCTAAAAACAATCTGTAATGCTTTTTTTCTTTTATTTTTGAAGCATTTTAAAGCGTTAATGTTTTTTAGTTCCTGACATTTACGAATCAGCACTAAATGGACGCTAAATTGAATAGTTTTCTAACACAACAGAAACGTTTCAATTGGTGACTAATAGGTGGTCATAATCAATGCTCACTCTAGGTTATGTAACTGTGCTATGCGCAGTATTACGATTGCTGTCTGTTTAGTTAAACTCCCTTCTCGCGCTAACACATTTATTAAACACATAAAATTTAATCTGAAACAAAAAATTTTAGTTCGAATAAAAACTCTAATAAACACTGATTAATAAAAAACAAATCTATAAAAGATATCTTATCAACTGCCTTTGTAATAAATTTTTTAAATTGTGACAAGACTTTATAGTCAACCCTATAACAAACATGTGTATAATTTGTAAGAGGTATCTTGACTAAGTTGAATTAAAGGGTTAATTTTATTTATAAAAAAATCAACAATCCCCATTTTTAAAAGAAAAACAAACATCGAAAAAAACCCGCGTAGTACTTATGCACCAACCCAATAAAACATAACTTACTTTGCACTTTCATAACAGTTTATCTTTTTGCATATTCATAACAGTTTAAAAGTGTCGCAAAAACCTGAATTTAAATTTTTTTAGAGTTATTTGTTTCATTTTTTATTAAAAAAAGCTAAATCTTGCAGCACTCACCGAAGCATCGCAAATGAACACAAAATAAACTTTTACGGGATTTTTCTAAAAAATTTGATGAAAATTATGTAAGCATGGTTGTATAAACAAAGTTTTTAAAAAGGTATCTTTGTTTTTCAATAAATTTATCATTTTTTTCCAGTAGATGCCACTCCTTCAAATTACTTTGCGATTGACAATCACGTTCCGGTAAGAGAATCTAAGATAATTTATACTACTGTTTTTAAATATTTTTTCTACATAGTATATTGATATCTGTACTGCAAGAAAGTATGCCTAACTGCCGCAGTGAACTGGTGACCACAGGATCACGAATCTAACCTTCTGATTGCTCAATGCAGTAAACTAAACAAATTTAAAGTTTTAAAGCGTTTTATATCTAACTTAACCAACTTATTAAAGATGCAAATAGCAATGCAATCACATTTATGCAAAAAAGAGAAAATAGAATTCAATTTATCTTTTTACTTAACAGCCAATTTGGCTTTACTTTTAAACATAAGTGTAAGCTAATAATGTAAAACTTATGCCGTTACATTAACTAATTGTTAACATTAAACTATAGTGTTAAATCTATTGTAATTACGTATTTTCTTTATATTATTGTGTTAAATTATTGGGCTAATATGTGAAAAGAACTCTCGTTTTGAAAGTTATGATAACGTTTAATTTGGAAACCGCTAATGGGACTGAAATAAGATTTTGTAAAAACAGGAAAATGTATCGTTTTTTAGGGTTGGTAGAAATCAACACATTTTAAATAGGATATTTTTAAAATATTTATTTATAGACACACCAATGCACAATTGCTGGATTTAAATCGAAACACTCTTGCATAGAAGAAAATGACAAAAACCGATAAAATAGGCGAATAATAAAACACAAAATAGACTTAATTTGGTGTTCTTAAACTGGGAGAGCGCCCTTCTGGGAAGGTATGAAAAGTTTACCAGAAGAGCGCTAGCAACTCGCTGCAAACTACATTGAGAGTTGCACTAATGATTTCTTTTGTTTTCACATTAAGTTTGGGACGAAAATAGAGAGTTTGGACGCTAGTGGAAAGTGAAGACCTATTTTTTTAGTCTTCATCTTGAATTCCCGACAAAAATCAAAAATATAAATAGAGGGCTTGCGTTTAATTTTTGGTTTTTTGTTTGTTTGAGTTTTGCTTGCATGAAGAAAAGGAGGCGCTAGTTTTGTTTGCGTAAAAAAAAGGGGGCGCGTGGCAAAAACTTTTTGAACCCCTGGACGTAACAAACAAACTGTTTCAAGTCACAAAAAATTTCTATCGTAAAAAACAAATCAAAGTTTTTTAAGGAACTTTTGAAAGCAGTCTATATGTCAGGCATCATAATTTCGTTTGAAAGTTTACTTCAAATATTTAGTGCCTTTCGTCTTTCGCTTATCGCTTTATTTAGATGAGTTTGACCATGACCAAATTGTTGAATTAAATCACCAGTCACATATTTATTAGACATGCCTAGAGACACCCCTATAACTTCATATTAAACACTATTTTAGTTTTTTTATTTTATTTATTTATTTTATTTATTTATTTATCTCAGACCCAAAAGCGTCCATATATGCACACACACGCAAAAAAAAAAAAGAAATATCAACCTTAAAAGTTGCACAATAGAAAAATACAAGTTTAAAACAAAGTTCGCACAAAATGTTGGTAATAAAACGATTTATACCATAAGTCCGATGACATTAATGACATAATAAAAATATTTTGGGAGTTTATACAACGATTAGTGAAAGAAAAAATATATTTTCTAATTAGAGTAATTAGAGCATCGAAGGTATCAATATTTGATTGTACTTGATGGTTACGAGCACTAACACATCGAGGTATGTGGTGCAAAATTCTATAAGAATCATTGTAAGCAACACGTAATCGACTGAAGTTATATTTACGATAATTACACCATAAGTGGCTTCCATAAAATGGCATGCAAAAATGTTTAAAAAAGTAATTTTTTATATATATTTTTAACATATTTATATATATTTTTAAATAAGTAATTTTTAAACAAAAACATGAATTTAATTGAAAAGCTGTTCGTGAACATTGTTAAGTCAGCTTCGTCTTTGCGAGATAGTTTACTAGACAATAGCGCAAATACGCGCAGTTTGAACGCATAGAGGACAATCAACTTAACAATTACAAATTAAATAAAAATTTGAACCGCTTTCTCTAATGCTTTCGTACGTACATGTAAAATGATTTAGAATATTTTGCCTATCGTATTTCTCATGTTAAGATTTAATACGTAATCTCTTTTAAAACTTCATAACCCAATTTTAGAAAAACATAAGACTGCTTTGCCATTATAAAATATATTATATTTTAGTAAAAAGAATTTACAAAACTTCGTGTCGTCTGGCTTATTTTTTTGTTTTTAAAAAGTGTCCATCTATTTGTCGAAAATTGCATCTTACGAGGTTTGAGTTTCCGTTTGTTTGCAAACAACTCCGAGTAAAAGCCTTGCAAAGTAAGTTTTTTAAATAGTCAAATGTTGAAATTGAAATAATTATTTTTAGACGTTTATTCATTTATAATAGTTGGTTTATTTAAAAGAGTTTTTTCTTTAAAAAATTTATCAGTTGATTATAAAAAGTAAGTTTATTTTGTTAATAAGGTTATTGTATTTTTCTTTCAGGGATGTGCCTCATCTGCAAATACAAGTTACACTGTTAACTCAAAATAATTTTTGGATGAATAAAATAAAAAAGCAACTTTTTTTGCTTCAAACCGCAGTTAATTGTGAAGCTGTTATGATTTTGTAGAAATTGATTTATTGCATAAGTAAAATGTAATGAATAAATGAATTTCGAAAAAAAGTAGGCTGCGACAGAAAGTATCATGATAAACTAATGAGAAAAAACAAAACAGCATTGTGTCACGACAGAACGGAGTCAGCAACAAAAAATGATCAAAATTGAGAAAAACGCTAAGTCAATTTAAACTGTAAAGCTACTTATACGTTTAAAATATTTAGAAAATTTTTAAATAAAAATTTGAATTAATAATTTATAAGTACCAACAGCAGCAGTAGTCCTAGAAGTGACGTGAAAACCAATGGGTATGGGTTTATTTTTATATTGTTTTTGAAATAAATTGACTTGAAGATCTTGAATTGTTTCTTGAATATCTCTGAAACTCCTGACATTACGTAAAGTAAATTGGGGTAAAAAGGTTACATTGAGTTTATGGCGTGTTTATGCATTGTATCATGAGAACCACGAGGCTAGGATGTAAGCATTTACATTCTTTATAATCCTAAAGTTTGAAACGAGTTGAGATTGCTCAACAAATTTTCAAATATTTTTTAGAAAAAAACATTTAAAAAAAGATTTATCAATAGTTTAAATTACAAGTTTTACGCTTGCTGTTACTTAAGTTCTGTTCACACTGGTTCAATCACATGAGAGAATCCGAAAGTTTTGAAATGGCGGACTCGTCGAGGCAAGTTGGGATCGGGGTAATTGTTATGATGTCACAATTTTCTCAATCCTTATGGCTAGGCAACTCCTTCTATTTTATTAGTTATTGACACGTTATATTTTTTAAGTAGACTGAAAATTATAATTAAACCTGCTGTATATTTGACCAGCAGGAATAATTAAATTACAAATATAAAACAAAGACCGATACAATTAATCATATAGAATACAAGGCTGCAGCAATTAGAATAGAAAAGGATAAATGCTCAGTTCAAGTAGCAGCTTAGCAACATAGTCTATGTCACATGACTTTAAAACGTTACGTGCATAAGGTTAAGGAAGATGCCGGCACCACTCCTGGTTACCGTCGCCACGGACAGATATTTTCTCGGGATCAAGAACAATGCTCAGTGAATACATTTAAAAAAATGTATCGAGAAATATTGGAGTATCATATGTGGAAGTCAGAAAGCCAGCTTACCAGTGTGCAGTCAAGAACATTATGAGTTTTCTTTCCTCGTGGAATACAAGCAAAGCAGCAGAAATTCATTGGTGTCAAGGTTTTAAGACGAGAAATGGTTTGTCATTGCGAATCGCAGAGCTATTGGTTTTATTAAAATGCTAATGACTATATTTTTTGATAAACAGAAGTTTGTTTCAGAATCCGATTACAATGCAATTACAAATGAAACAAATGTTACAACCGTGCTCAAAAATGTTTGGGTGGTTGCCAAAAGAAGTGGACGTTTACTAGGCCAAATTGTTTCTCAAGAAAAAGGAACCCTTATTTCGGTTATTTGGGCCAGTAACGCAATTGGCAATTCCACCCCACCGATGTTCCTGCTTTCCAAAAACAAATTATGGGGTTTATCTTAATAATGGGGTTACACCCGGATCCATAGGAATCTCCAATGCTTCAGGATGGACGAAAAAAGAAAATTTTTTGGATTATAAACAACATTTTGCAAGTTATGCTAAACCAACACCAGAAAGACCAGCTTTTTTTGAACAATCATATACGTCATCTATCTTTGCCAGTTATTTAATTTTGTAGAAATATCACGTCACACTTTTATCAATACCGCCTCATTCATCACACAAAGTAATTAATCTCAAGTAATTTTCGGATCCTTTAAAACTTTTTTTAACGACGATCTCATACCTGATCGAAAAAAAAGATTAGTGAAATATACGATGTACTATGTTGAAGTTGGGGAAGCACTTCCAAAACCATGCTTCCGACCCAAGTTATTGCAGTTTTTAAATGAACTGGACTTTGGTTAATTAACAGATATTTAAATGTTAATTTTGCCGCTTTGCAATTGACCGAACGTCCAGATTCTTCATATTTTAGTCTAACAGACACATCATTATCAGCAGCAACAAAGCCATTAGACACCTGTAACGATTCAGCTTCAATATCTTCTTGCAATTTTCTACGATCAAGATCAACTTTTATGTAGGAACAAATTGATTTTTCAATAACATGCTCAAGTTCGACTGCTGAACAGTCTCGTAACAACCACGTATCAAATGCTGTATATTCTGTTAAAGCACAGCTTTTTATTCCAACCATAGTACGGTACATCAGCTTCAATTTGTACCTTGTACTCAATTGACATAAGACACTTTCAAGCAAAGACTGTTAGATATTTAGACTTAAATAAGTATAATCAAAAGCAAATTTATCGCACCAATAAACAGTCAGATACTTCATTGGTATGTCCACAGCTCTGAAAATAGATCTACTGTAGATTCAAGCTTGCCAAAAAGTATCTTCATATAAAAGGCAACTAATGCAACGCGGCATCAAGCAATCGTTTAGCCCATAAAATTTCCTCCAAAAGCACATCTCTCATACACCAAGAAAACAACCCAAAAGATCTTAAAAAACAAAAAAAGTAAAGTGCTTATTTAGTGGTGGATATTCAAAGTTAGGGGCTTCAGGCAAGGATCGCCAAAACTTGATGTCCTCTAAAAAAACTATGGCTTTGATCTCGTATTTCCCTTTTTCTCCCAAAATCAGGGTGATCTCTAACAAAATGGTCTTCACCAGAATTTGATCTCACATTTTGCTATTTTTCTCCCAAATCATGGTAATCTTTAAAAAAAAACATATTCACTTCGAATCGGTTTCCTATTTCTAACTTTTCGTCCCAACTTCATAATGATCCCTAAAATAACATATACCGCAGAGTAAGAAATTTTGTTTTAAAAATCAAAATAATCTCTATTTAACTTTTACTCTCGTCGTTTGAAAGGCACTTTCTGTCATTTTTCTCTGCTGGCGATCAACAGTGCTAAATTACAAGTAAATTAATTTAAAAAACAATAAATAAAACCTTTCAACCAGGCCATCAATACCTCGAAATCTCCCCTAAGCACAATAAGGTTTAGTCTTTACATTACGAGAGAGAGAATTTGTTTTGTGCAAAGTGTGTTAAGTAAGGAAGAAAATATTCTTAAGAACTTCAAGATTTATTTGCTTAAAAATTTAAACAAGAGTGTAGTGTGCTGTATCAATGAACCGGATTATTCTTCGATCAATTCCGTGCGCTACATCAGCAATATACTGGAGCCATTTCTCCAGGAACTAACAGATGAAGAGCAATAGTCAAATAGCAAGAGTCACTATGCAGGCTGTGCAAAATATGTTCGGTAATCGCATCGTTTCTCGCGGTCTATAGCCCCCAGCCCTCCTGATTTTTATATGAGGGGTAAGTAAAAGTTGTAATGCATGGTAACAATCTTCATACTTGTGAAAAACTGAAGGACAGCATTAAAGCAGCAATGAAGAGCATGAGGGGTTGGAGCGAAAGTTCATTGACATGCATCGGCGGGTTGAACTGTATCTTGAAGAGGACGGTGAACATTTACAGCAAATGATGTGAACTATGAATAAATCAGCTACTAAAATGTGCTTTAAAATTAAAAACAATTAACTTAACATGTTTCATAGATGTTATTAATAAAGTTTGATACGATACGAACAAAATTGTTTTTTTATATATTGTACAGCAGTTTCTACTGTACTGTTACTTTTTGAACGCCATGTATTTTATACACACGAGATATACTCGAGATACACACGAGATACACACGAGATACACACAACGCAGAACCGGGGGGACTGATTTTGAACCGAGCAAATTTTGACACAGTGTTTCTCTCGGCTCGTAACCATTGCGAGTGTGCTCCACGTAAATAGCTGTGCTGCCTCGGCGTAGCACTGTAGCTCCAAAAGCTCCAAAAGCTCGTGACAAGTTTTGGCGTGTTTAGCAAGAATAATGCTGCTTTTTCTCGGCTTGTTTTCTTTTGTTTGCATATACCAAGAATACACGCGATCAAGTTATGTTAGCTTGGTGTTGCTTTGTTTCTTGACCATTGAGGCTTATAGTATTTTTTATTTTTTTATTTTATCCCTATATTTATCCTCCTGACTTGCAGGAAAGCGACGGAGGCGCTAATACATAAGATAGGCAATTACCCCGACCTGCTTCCGGAGATGCCAAGATATTGCTGTCCGATTGTAATTTAATAAAGATATGACTGTAATTTAGAACTGCTTGCCAAGAACACCAAGCAACAAGTAAAAAAGAATATAGTAAAAAGAAAAATATTTTCCATTGTTTGATTATCGGTTTATGCGTGTGACTGTACGCCTTATAGAAGTGCTAGCAACGAGAGGTCGCCGCTCGTGATGGTGAGAGGACCTTGTGCTTTTGCAGGAAACGAAATGACCACTGATCTTTTACTTCGGTGGCATTTTTTGTTAAGCGTAGTTTTACTTTTGTTTTGGTCTATGTCATTTTTATCTCGATAAAATAAATGAGGTCTTGTTTCTGATAAACAGCTCTTTATTAAAATAAGAAGTTCTTGTGCCAGTGCCAGGAATAATTTTTTTGGTTTTTCAAGAATTAAAATGCCCTATCTCTGCGGCCGATCCGGCTAAGCACAGCAATAACAAATCTAACTCGAAGTTTACTTTTAGATTTACACTGATGTGTTACATCCTTTTATATAAATGTATTTAACATAACAAACTCTGTATTTACTTTGTGGTATTTTCATCAACTAAATGTCAAAAAATTGTAAAATTGAAATTCACTGCCCGGCTTCGTTTTAAATGTTTTTGGTTTTGGTGAAAATCTTCTTCACTTTGACTGTGTGCGGTACTTCAAATTTTAAACATCAGATTAAAGTTTTTTGTTGATCGTCGTCATTTGAAAGGCTATCCACTCCGACTCAGACGCAGACAGAAGGATCTATCTTCCTAGTACCCTATTAGGATCAGAGAAAATGCTGACAGACACGATGTAGCCAGAATCGAGTTTCGTTGTTCAAAACCGTCAGATTTAGTGTTCCATGTAGTGGCTTATGTATAAGAAACGCTAACACCACGTGGTCTGTGGTTTTTTCTTATTTAGCATTTTTAGAAAAATAGTCGATTTTGAATCTTTACAGAAAAAAGCTTGATTCAGTTTAGAATAACATTGACCAAACGAAGATCACGTAATCTTTTTTTATCGCGTGTCAGACCGGTTACGCACGTCAGTTTTGTCGTCATGAATCCAATTTTGTTTTTGTTTTGCTTTCATTTAATCTGCTAATTGTTTGTTTTATAAACAAACAACTCTTCAAAAAACTTGTGATGTTTTTGTCAAGCGGTAACGATTTGAAATATTAAAATAGAAACACTTCACCCATATTGATCTTAGATAACAGGATTATATTAAATGCTTTCGCCTGAATATGGCTTTATTCTTAAAAAAATGTGGGCAAAAAATAGGATTTTTTATTTTGCAGAAAAGTTTTCGACCGCCCGCGAAAGTTCTCGAACATCTACTGCAGAACTAGAAGCACAACTAACAATACAGGTTTGCTTCTTTTGTGAAAAGGTGCAAGTATTAACAAGCGATTTTGTTCATACTCCATGTCAAAAAAACTTCATTCTTTTTAATATCTTTTTAGAAACTAACAAAAGGCAATTTTTTTAAACTGTATCCAAACACTTAATTGTATTTTTACATCGTTTCTTGTTTGTTGTAGGTTTGTAATTTTAAAGGAATAGGTTTAGAGATTCTTAAATAGCCTACTTTTTCTTAATTGTATGAAAATATTATTCCGACTGAGGAAAACTTGAAGTTTCTTGGAACGTTTTGTTTTCTCGGAAACACATTACCGATGTCTTTTAAAGTGAAGTTATTGCTTTTCTCTACCACGAAAGTACACTGACCAGCAGTAGTAACTTTAAATTTTAAGATATACTGTATTTTGTCCTCGCAACACATTAAATAAATCAAACGTCCCACAGAACAATCTAGAACATGCCAAATATGCGAGGATTTGTTTCTAAAAATTTTCGTCTTAATCAATACGGCTGAGTCCCAAAAAGTGGGTCGCCCCGTAGACTGACCAAAAGAAATAATTTGTATAAAAATGGCTTGTCGGTAAGAATCTATGACGAAATAGGCGAAAAAAAAGTGTTTGGTGGTTAGGTACCACTATCCTCGCCTGCTTCAATGCAGCCGATCTTGTTTCTTTAAAAAATATTAAAGTTAAGTTGTTTTAAAAACTTCGCTAATCGAACTTGTTCAGAGAGATGAAAATCATGCCCTCAAGGAGGCGCTAGAGACGACACTACGTAACAAGCAGAACGACATAAACATGTTTCAAGAAATGAATCAACAAACCAAGCAAGTCTTTCTCGATGCTTTAAAGAGTTTAAGCACAAAACAATAATTTGATTGGCTTTACCTCTTTTAAAAGTGTGTATTGCTCGGTATTTTTCTGCTTTCAATGTTTTTATTTTCAAAACGCAAATTTATCGCAGTTCGTTTTTCAAACGCTTGAATTCTTATTTAGTAGAATTTTTTGCTTTAATTTTCTTTTTATTTACAAATCTTTTGATATTATAGCACTAGTCATTCGTTTCAGTAATATTGTTTTTTTCACACGCATATCGTTCCATGTAAAAGTCATAAAAAACAAATTTAACCTTAGCTGAAGTCGATGCTTATTGTTGGGGTATTGTTGAATTCTCTATTGTTTGTACAAATAACGAACATGTCAAAGTAAGACGCACACTTCGCTATTTTAAAGCGAATTAAAAAATATATACTTGTCAATTTCAAGTCGGTTACGATGCGAAATTCATGCTCAGCATCATATCGACTATTAATTCTCCTGACTTGTAGGACAAAGCTAAGCCTTAGAAGTAGTGCAACCATGAAGTTGTCGCTCGGAGCTTTTTTTCGGAGAGGCCAAATTAATGTTGTTGATTTTGTTTTTTTTCATCTGATTAGAAAGTGACGTGACTGTAATATCTAACTTCTTTTAATACTGCCGAGAATAAAGTGTCGTAAAATCTTTTTTCAATTAACGCACAAGTAACAAGTTGATGTGGATAAAATTGAACCGAACCATATTAATCGTCAGCAGCATGGCCCAGAGTAAGAAATTTTGTTTTAAAAATCAAAATAATCTCTATTTAACTTTTACTCTCGTCGTTTGAAAGGCACTTTCTGTCATTTGTCTCTGCTGGCGATCAACAGTGCTAAATTACAAGTGAATTAATTTAAAAAACAATAAATAAAACCTTTCAACCAGGCCATCAATGCCTCGAAATCTCCCCTAAGCACAATAAGGTTTTGTGTGAGTTGTTGTGCTTGTCCGTAAATTAAACGTCGTCATCGTCCAGTTATAGTCTGAAAGTTACATAGTAAACAAAACAAAATTGTTTATGATTGTATCTTTGCGTTTTTTAATGTTTTTCTGCGCAGTTATATTAACTCTGAAAATTTTAAACAAAATTAAAATTATTTTGTATATTTAAGTTTTATTAGTCCAAGGTTTATTCCTGTAGCATTTATGTTGTGTCTTAATGACGGTAGAATGATTGAAATTTGATGTTAGTGTTTCTGCATGTGTCTGGTATTGTGTCCTAATTATAAAAAATAACTTAAAAAACGTTCCAGAGCAGGGTGGTCGCAACATTATCTGTTTCACGTGGAAGAATTTTAATTATTATACACAAGGGATGGTGTAACACACCCCTTGAAATCCAATGACCCATCTTTCGTTTCAAAATTTTTGGCGATATGACAACTCAATTTTCTTTTGAAAATTATAACAAAGGCTTTATTAAGACTATCGTCGTAAGCAGTTGTTTTTGTAAATGAGAAGTGAAGACCTTTTTCTGGTCTTCACCAATCTTGTGTTGCTAGTCTCCGGCAATTTATGGAGGAAAACACATCACTTCAAGGTTAAGACAAAAAAATCTTATACTCCAGAATAAACAAGAACGTGTTTCTCCAACAGATAAAGACTCTTTTTTCGGTCTTCTCTTTGAAGTGATTTGCTTCCCGCCACAGATTGCCCGAACTAGCAGCATAAAATTAATGAAGTTCCGAAAGAAAAATCTTGACGATCTCTTCTTGTATCTAAGATAGTTTTCAACCAATTTTAGGAACACCAAATGGACCGTCCTATTCTAGAAATTATTTTAGAAATCTAATTAGACCGAATAAGTTAATAATAATAAAAAAATGCTTCCTCAAACTAACTTTGTTAATAGTATATGAGCTGTTATTGTTAAGTTGTTATTTTTAACATTTATCGCCATTGTTTATGCTTATTTTCGTCTTTGTTTTTTGTATTAAATTAAAAACTTAGTTTTTATGCATCGAATTTGTATCTCCTTTTATCTTGTTTTACCCACGCAAAAATGTGGTCACGGTTGAAAAGCTAAACTTGGTTAAGTCTGTTGTGTTCTTGGGAAAGACCTTTTACAGCACTTTCCTTCGTTTTGCGGTCTTAGCAAGCAGCTCTAAATTTCAGTCATAACTGTAAATAAAAACTAAAGAAAACCAAAATAAAAAATTTCTACAGGACAGCAATATCTTGACAGTTGCCCTATATATAATGTCTTTTACGCTTTATTACAAGTCGAGTACATGAATATAAAGACAAAAATAAAATAACAAAAAAATACAAATTGTTTTTAAAATATGAAAATTCTTCCTCCAGAAAACTTTTCCATTATGGATCCATGGCTTAAACATTATCATAAAAGAAATATGAAAAAATTTTCAAATCAGTTCAAAATACGGTTTTTAAACCGTTACAAGTGCCCCTTCAATGGGGTAAGTTGTAACACCAGTTGGGATAAGTTGTAACAGCAACAAAATCACTAATAAATGTTTAAATATAAATGTAACTTAAAGAAAATAACAATATGAAAAAGTAAACACAATGAAATCACACATAGCCTTGTCATAGATATGAATATCAAGCACAAAAAATGAGGTATTTAGCCGTTGCCTAAAAATGCTAAAACAGTTTTTCTTACTGCTGGATTAGCCTAATCATAAATTTCAGAATCACATAAGTGACAAAAATATGTACTCAAATTTTCGGTACAAGCTAAATGTGACCTCTTTAGGTAACCATAGCATTGTACCACCCACTCCTCATCAGGACGACTGTTAAAATAGGGCTCAAAAAATGTAATGCAAAACTACACTTTTGCTTATAGTGTTTTTTCAAAAATTGTTTTTTCTTTGTGTGAAGCTGTAACAGATTTTCCTTTTCTAGTGTGTCTGTTAGCATGGCACACTTTTTAGACCTTTTCTTGTTTTGCACCAAAGACTTAGCCTATCTTTAAGTTTTTTTTAGCACTCTGTAGAGTTTTACATGGCCAACACCAATGTTTTGGTACTCCCCTTATTAATCTCTTTTAAATTATAGCAACTGCATGCTGCAGCAGCTCTTAAGTTGTCTTGTAATGATGAGCTGGTATTCCTGTTAGTCTTTCTTTTATAAATTCTCATATTATTCACAAATGTTGTTGCCGAAGTTGCTTTTAATAGAAGCTAGTTAAACCTATGCACAAAAGTATGTGTTACAACTTACCCTATCTCATACTTAGTCAACTTTTTATTAATATCTCAAAGAGTTAAGTTTTAGTTGCTAAGCCTTGTTAGGCATTTAATACCCTATTGTTTTGTGTTTCGACTGATATAAAACATTTCAATAAAACCTCACCCGCTATCTCTCAAGAAGACAAAAATTAAATTTCGAAAAATTTACTTTGCCTACTCAAAAAGCTTGTTTTAACAGTAAGCCTATTTTTAGTCATTGGCAGAGGTGGGCAGAGCGCAACTTTCGCAACTTGCGCAATTGCGGAAGTTGCGTTGCGCTTTCATACTTTTTTGAAAGCGTTGCGCTTTAGTGCGCTGCGCTAATCATAAAAAAATTTTAAGTTGCGATTTATTGCGCTGCGCATTAAGAAATAAACAAATCAATTGCACTTTATTGCGCTACGCTCTTATTTCGGAAAAGCGCAATATTTTTTGGTTGTTTTTTAATGTAGACGCCCGTGGCGAATTTTATTGCAGGCATTTCATTTTGCATGTCAGCGAACTGACAAAGAAATGCTATTGGTTCTCTAAATTGGTAAAACGAAAAGTGATTGGTTTTCTAACTCGGTATACGCCCTTGTCTCAAGACCCGACGATGGTCATGAGATTGCACGAGTCATAAGGGACTTAAACCTCATGTGACATCATAAGACCTTATGTGACTTTTGATATACGGGCCGAGGTTGAAATCGGCAACTCACTTAAGTCGTTGCCAGTGGACGACAAAGTCATTGTGATTAAGCAAGCTATTGAAGCTTATATAAAGAGTACCTCTGTTTATTAAATGTGAAATAATTAATTAACGTACGCTCGGCAAATGTATTAATTTTGTCATAACTTTTGGTTTATTTAGACAAAGCATCAAATCGAATTTAATGTCTTTTTAACGCCTATTGAGAAGCTTTTAGCAGTTGCTACTATGAGCGCTTTATCTCTCAAGATGTCTGTTGATTTCTGACCGACAAAACGTTAGATTAAATAAAAATACCTTGCTAAATTTTGGTATTATCACTGCTAAATCAGTTTTTTATCACCGGTTCAAATGATGAGCTTACATAAAAAATTAAAAGTAAAAATTTTAGCTTTTAGGCGAATTTTTTTATAAAATATTTCGAAATTGGCGAAGTGGTCATGTACTCGTAAATATTAACAATAAAAGTTATAAAAGTTATGCATCATCAAAGCTAAATACATATCTTTTCCTGCTGTAAAAACAAAGCCTGGCGGACAGTTGTCGCACCAGGCCGTCAAATTACTTGTGAACAGAAAAATTTGTGCCATAAAAGATTGCAGAAAACGAGTAAAGTGAACCATGAGAGCTAAATTGGAAGTTGTATTTACATTAATTTGCTTTTTAACAATAACATTGTTTTAAAAGATGTACCCAATTTTGAACAGTTTTTTTTTTTTATTTTTTTTTTTTTTATTTTTATCTCTATATTTATCCTCCTGACTCGCAGGAAAGCGACGGAGGCGCTATACATAGGGTAAGCAATTACCCCGACCTGCTTCCGGAGATGCCAAGATATTGCTGTCCGCTAGTAATTTAGTAGAGATATTACTGTAATTTAGAACTGCTTGTCAAGACCACCAAGCAGGGGAAAGTGCCGTAAAGTGTCTTTCCCAAGAACACAACAGAATGGCGCAAGTGGGTTTTGAACCGAGACCATGTTGATCATCAGTCCGGTGCGTTAACCACTCAACCACGCTGCCGACTGTTGGTACATTGTAGACCACCGTTCCAACATTAGTAAGGTATAAACTCATATTTTATACGAGGGGTATTAATTTTTATTTGGTGTAAATCAGTAAAGTGTTTAGTAAAGTATAGTTTTTATATTTGATTGTGTTATATTGTAAAATTAAATTGAAATCATGGCTGAAAAAGTTGTCGATGATGTGGAAGCTCTTTCTACTTCAAGTGATGGTGATACAACAGGTAAATTTGTTATAAGCATTAGGACTCGTTTCTACAACCAGTGTGGATACATTCTTTCTTTCGTTTATTGATCTTTTCGCGCTTAACCCTATTCCGACTGGGCTTTTTGAAAACTTTGTACGACTGGGGGTAGGAAAGTGCCCGCACTTTTTGCTTGCTTGTATCTCAACAATTACTAGCGCTAGAATTATCATTCAAGTTTGTATAGAAAGGAATTTCATACTCTTTTAATATGGATACTTAAGTATTGCATTTAAACATTATTTGGATTAAAAAAGCAACCAGTATCAAAGGTAGTCAATTTTTGTAAATTGGCTGAAAACGAGAGAGTGATTTGAGAAAATTAATGACTTCGGCTGTTTGTCGAATGTCATAATCCGTAAAATTAGAAGTAGGAATGGTGACAGCTGAAATCCACTTGGCAAGATTATTACTGTTTCCAAAAAAATAAAGTTTTCATCGGAAAATCTGCTAAAAGCTAGTTTTATTAGTGTTTACAAAGCTTCGATCTTTGCGATTTATCAAATGATTTTTTAAATTCACTTACTTGTGTGAAGAATTTAGGCAAGAAACTTTATACATAAAAAGAAAGGCAAATCATTACACAAAAAATTATGTTTGTAATTCCACATCGCAGAAAACTCACCTTAATTTTTTTCACTGTAAAAAAATATTTCAACTTGATTAATTTATTTAAAGTTGATTGCTTTTAATCACATCGATTTTAATTTCACAGAAATCTTTTTTAGTTAGAATGTTTTTTCCTTTTGGTGAATTACGCTAATTCATTAATAAAATATTTGCTTATTAAAATTTTGCTAGAATTTTCTGACGTAATTCTTTAACGTTTAATTTTTGTACAAGTTTGTTTTGTTTTAAGGATGTTGATTATTTGTTGGAAAAATTTTACTTTTGGGTCGAGAGTTTTTTTTGGAAATTGTAATAATTTTTGGGTGTTTTTTTGTTGATAGTGTTTGATTGTTTGACTTAAGTGAAAGTTGTGCCATATCAACTGGGTCTGGTGTAAAAAGTGTGGTTGTATGTTTTGCCCCGTCAATAAGTTTTCAGCTTGCGTTTCAAGTTACATCACATTGGGGTTTATCGTACTTTACGTTCTCAAAAACTGCTCCAATGAGTGTGAAAAAGGTCGACAGTTGGATTTTATGTAACTTTTCTTGTTTTACAGGACTTAAGAACAACACCAACGGAAGGGGGGCAAATATCTTCTTTGGTCAATAAAACTATAGAAGATTGGATGGCAACAAAGTTAACATGAAAGACACAATTCCAGTTGAAATCTTTTCCTGTGTTCCACCGAAGAGCTTGGATTAAAGTTTTTTTTAAATACAACACTGGCATTCCAAGCTCTACGGCAATAAAACGTGTCTTCTCTGTTGGATCCGACGTGATGAAACCAAAGAGAGCGACGTTATCGTCAGAAAACTTTAAACAATTGGTATTTATTCGAGAAAGGGAAAACTGCGTGCTTCTATTAAAATAATTAATTTATTTATTTGTGTTGTTGAGTTTATTTATTCCATTTTGTGTTGTGTGTTGTTGAGTTGTTGAGTTTATTTATTATTTATTTATTTTATTAATTTATATTATTTATTATTTTATTTATTTTGTGTAAATCGAATGAATAAAAAAGGAAAAGTCGTTCAACTATCGCAAACAATCAAAATCGAAAAAATGCTTTTTTATTGACTTTGCTTTGTAATCTATTGATTACTTCAAAAGTAGCGATATAAAAATTTGATGCAATTGATGAAAACAGTAGCTCACGAATGTTTGAAATAAAAAGCAAATTCAACGAAACTTTTTTTGTTTTTTGATTGAAATTTGTAATACAAATGTCTTTTTGTTTTAAAAGACAAAGTTGGGTTGAAAGTTTTGTTGAAACTTAAAAAAAATTTTTATATGTGCCCCAACTGAAATTTAGAGCTCCGGTTGGACTGCGCTTATGATTTTGACAGAATATTGCGTCTCATGTGATTTGAAAATCTTGATGCGCTGCACGATCACGGTGCGTAAAGTAATTTTCCCAAGGACACAATAGAATGACACTCGCGCCATTCTGTTGTGTTCTTGGGAAAGTTACTTTACGCACATTCCCTTGCTTAGTGGTCTTTACAAGCAGTTCTAAATTTCAGTCATATCTCTGTTAAATTACAGCGGACAGCAATACCTTGGCATCTCCGAAAGCAGACCGGGGTAACTGCCTACCCAATGTATAGCGCCTCCGTCGTTTCCTGCGAGTCAGGAGGATAAATATAGAGATAAAAAAAAAATGAATATAGTCTTTTTAAATACATTAAACATAAAGCGCATTACGCATAACATAATTTATTTTAATATTTAATTTAATTAATAATAACATAATTTAAAATAGACATTGCGGTCTGCTTAACATGATTTGTAAAAGTTTGTAAAACAAGATTTATAAATATTTTCTTGCACTGCGCTTAACATGATTAACCGAACCGAACCTTAACTTAACATTAACCGAACCTGGCGGCCTTTTTTTGGAGAACACTACAATTTTCGAAAAAAAATTGAGAAATAGGACTTTTTTTTTGGTGAACATCATGATTTTGGGACGGAATTTACTGGTATGATAGAAGGGAGCGCGATTTTTGTTTGCAGGACAAAAAGGGGGCACGGTCTCAATAAAAACCCTGGTTTGAAAACATTGCGCAAGTTGCGTTGCGCTTTACATAATTTATAAAAGCGCATTGCGCAAGTTGCGCTGCGCTTCACTAATTTCAGAGACTCGTTGCGCTTTAGTGCGCTGCGCTTTGCTAATTTCAAAGACTAGTTGCGCTTTAGTGCGCTGCGCTTTTGTTAATTTCAAAGACTAGTTGCGCTTTAGTGCGCTGCGCTTTGCTAATTTTAAAGACACGTTGCGCTTTAGTGCGCTGCGCTTTGCTAATTTATGGAAAAATGCCCACCTCTGGTCATTGGAAATATTACTAGCAGAGGTGGGCAGAGCGCAACTTGCGCAATTGCGGAAGTTGCGTTGCGCTTTCATACTTTTTTGAAAGCGTTGCGCTTTAGTGCGCTGCGCTAATCATAAAAAAATTTTAAGTTGCGCTTTATTGCGCTGCGCATTAAGGATTAAACAAATCGATTGCGCTTTATTGCGCTACGCTCTTATTTCGGAAAAGCGCAATATTTTTTCGTTTTTTTTAATGTAGACGACCCGTGGCGAACTTTATCGCAGGCATTTCATTTTGCTTGTCAGCGAACTGACAAAGAAATGCTATTGGTTCTTTAAATTGGTAAAACGAAAAGCGATTGGTTTTCTAACTCGGTATACGCCCTTGTCTCAAGACCCGACGATGGTTATAAGATTGCACGAATCATAAGTGACTTAAACCTCATGTGACATCATAAGACCTTATGTGACTTTTGATATACGGGCCGAGGTTGAAATCGGCAACTCACTTAAGTCGTTGCCAGTGGACGACAAAGTCATTGTGATTAAGCAAGCTATTGAAGTTTATATAATAAGTACCCCTCTGTTATTAAATGTGAAATAATTAATTAACGTACGCTCGGCAAATGTATTAATTTTGTCATAACTTTTGGTTTATTTAGACAAAGCATCAAATCGAATTTAATGTCTTTTTAACGCCTATTAACGAGCTTTTAGCAGTTGCTACTATGAGCGCTTTATCTCTGAAGATATCTGTTGATCTCTGACGGACAAAACGTCAAATAAAAAACACCTTGCTAAATTTTGGTATTACCACTGCTAAATCAGTTTATCACCGGTTCAAATGATGAGTTTACATAAAAATTAAAAGTAAAAATCTTAGCTTTTAGGCGAATTTTTTTATAAAATATTTCGAAATTGGCGAAGTTGTCATGTACTCGTAGATATTAACAATAAAAGTTATAAAAGTTATGCATCATCAAAGCTAAATACATATCTTTTCCCAGTTAATTAAACCGCTGAAAAAACAAAGCCTGGCGGACAGTTGTCGCACTAGGCCGTCAAATTACTTGTGAACAGAAAAATTTGTGCCATAAAAGATTGCAGAAAACGAGTAAAGTGAACCATGAGAGCTAAATTGGAAGTTGTATTTACATTAATTTGCTTTTTAACAATAACATTGTTTTAAAAGATGTACCCAATTTTGAACAGTTGATACATTGTAGACCACAGTTCCAGCATTAGTAAAGTATAAACTTATATTTTATATTAATTTTTATTTGGTGTAAATCAGTAAAGTGTTTAGTTAAGTATAGTTTTTATATTTGGTTGTGTTATACTGTAAAATTAAATTGAAATCATGGCTGAAAAAGTTGTCGATGATGTGGAAGCTCTTTTTACTTCAAGTGATGGTGATACAACAGGTAATTTTGTTATAAGCATTAGGGCTCGTTTCCACAACGAGTGTGGAATGAAACATTCTTTCTTTCGTTTATTGATCTTTTCGCGCTTAACCCTATTCCGACTGGGCTTTTTGAAAACTTTGTACGACTGGGGGTAGGAAAGTGCCCGCAGTCTTTGGCTGCTTATATTAATATCTCAACACTTACTGACCCTAGAATTGTCATTCAAGTTTGTATAGAAAGAAATTTCATACTCTTTTAATATGGATACTTAAATGTTGCATTTAAACATTATTTGGATTAAAAAAGCAACCAGTATCAAAGGTAATCAATTTTTGTAAATTGGCTGAAAACGAGAGAGCGGTTTGAGAAAATTAATGACTTCGGCTGTTTGTCGAATGTCATAATCCGTAAAATTAGAAGTAGGAATGGTGACAGCTGAAATCCACTTGGCAAGATTATTACTATTTACAGAAAAAGAAAGTTTTCACCGGAAAATCTACTAAATGCTGGTTTTATTAGTGTTTACAAAGCTTCGATCTTTGCGATTTATCAAATGATTTTTTAAATTCACTTACTTGTGTGAAGAATTTAGGCAAGAAACTTTATACATAAAAAGAAAGGCAAATCATTACACAAAAAATTATGTTTGTAATTCCACATCGCAGAAAACTCACCTTAATTTTTTTCACTGTAAAAAAATATTTTGACTTGACAAATTACATGTAATTTAAAGTTGATTGCTTTTGATCACATCAATTTTAATTTTGCAGAAATCTTTTTTGGTTAGAATGTTTTCTTCTTTTGGTGAATTACGCTAATTCATTAATAAAATATTTGCTTATTAAATTTTGCTAGCGTTTTCTGACGTAATTCTTTAACGTTTAATTGCTGTACAAGTTTGTTTTGTTTTAAGGATGTTGACTATTTGTTAGAAAAATTTTACTTTTGGGTCGAGAGTTTTTTTCGGAAATTGTACTAATTTTTGGGTGTTTTTTTGTTGATAGTGTTTGATTGTTTGATTTAAGTGAAAGTTGTGCCATATTTAACTGGGTCTGGTGTAAAAAGTGTGGTTGTATGTTTTGCCCCGTAAAAAAGTTTTCAGCTTGCGTTTCAAGTTACGTCACATTGGGGCTTATCGTACTTTACGTTCTCAAAAACTGCTCCAATGAGTATAAAAAAGGTTAACAATTGGATTTTATGTAACTTTTCTTGTTTTACAGGACTTAAGAACAACACCAACGGAAGGGGGCAAATACCTTCTTTGGTCAATAAAACTATAGAAGATTGGATGGCAACAAAGGCAACATGGAAGAACAATTCTAGTTGGAATCTTTTCCTGTGTTCCACCGAAGAGCTTGAATTGAAGTTTTTTTTAAATACAACACTGGCATTTGCGGCAATGGAACGTGTCTTTGTTGGATCCGATGTGATGAAACCAAAGAGAGCAACGTTATCGTCAGAAAATTTTGAACGATTGGTATTTATTCGAGAAAACGAAAACTGCGTGCTTCCATTAAAATAATTAATTAATTTACTTGTGTTGTTGAGTTTATTTATTCCGTTTTGTGTTGTGTGTTGTTGAGTTGTTGAGTTTATTTATTATTTATTTATTTTATTAATTTATATTTATTATTTTATTTATTTTGTGTAAATCGAATGAATAAAAAAGGAAAAGTCGTTCAACTATCGCAAACAATCAAAATTGAAAAAATGCTTCAAAAGTAACGGTATAAAATTTGATGCAATTGATGAAAACAGTAGCTCACGAATGTTTGAAATAAAAAGTAAATTCAACGAATTTTTTTTTGATTTTTGATTGAAATTTGTAAATACAAATGTCTTTTTGTTTTAAAAGACAAAGTTGGGTTGAAAGTTTAGTTGAAAGTTAAAAAAGAAATTTATGTATGCCATAACTGAAATTTAGAGCTCTGGTTAAACTGCGCTTATGATTTTGACAGAATATTGCGTCTCATGTGATTTGAAAATCTTGATGCGCTGCACGGTCTCAGTTCAAAACCCACTCGCGCCATTCTGTTGTGTCCTTGGGAAAGTTACTTTACACACATTCCCCTGCTTGGTGGTCTTTAGAAGCAGTTCTAAATTTCAGTCATGTCTCTATCAAATTACAAGCGGACAGCAATATCTTGGCATCTCCGGAAGCAGGTCGGGGTAATTGCTTACCCTATGTATAACGCCTCCGTCGTATCCTGCGAGTCAGGAGGATAAATATAGAGATAAAAAAATTAATACAATCTTTTTAAATACATTAAACATAAAGCGCATTACGCATAACATAATTTATTGTAATATTTTATTTAATTAATAATAACAATTTAAAAAAGACATTGCGCTCTGCTTAACATGATTTGTAAAAGTTTGTAAAACAAGATTTATAAAAGTTTTTTGCACTGCGCTTAACATGATTTAAAACCTAAAACTTAACTGGGGACGTGAAAGGTTCGTAGGGGGCATGAGCAACTGGTTGCAAATTAAATTTTAACTCCTAGATTCTTAAACTTAAGGGTACGCCGCCTTGGGGGTAGAGTGAAAGGTTTACAGAGGGGGCACGAATAAATAGCTACAAACTAAATCTTAACCGAATCTGGCGGCCTTTTTTTGGAGAACACTACGATTTTCGGAAGAAAATTGAGAAATAGGACACTAAATCTAAGTAAAGACTTTTTTTTTGATGAACATCATGATTTTGGGACGGAATTTGTTAGTATGATAGAAGGGGGCGCGATTTTTGTTTGCAGGACAAAAAAGGGGCACGGTCTCAAAAAAAAAACAAACGTGGTTTAAAAAAACATTGCGCAAGTTGCGTTCCCCTTTATATAATTTATAAAAGCGCATTGCGCAAGTTGCGCTGCGCTTTGCTAATTTCAGAGACTCGTTGCGTTTTAGTGCGCTGCGCTTCACTAATTTCAAAGACACGTTGCGCTTTAGTGCGCTGCGCTTTGTTAATTTATGGAAAATGCCCACCTCTGTTTACTAGCAATCGGTTTTAATATGATTGTTATTTGGGGCTATTTAAAATTTTGTTAGTTTATGTTAGATTTTTACAAATACGAATGTTACAACTTACCCCATGTTACAACTTGCCCCGGTCTCCCCTACTTTATCGTAGAAAACTTCTCAAACTTTCAACTTAGCTTCTCAAGCGTTGATCCGCAAAGGTCTGTGAGGTGGGACGTACACTTTTACTGAGCCAATTTAATTTGGTTTGTGCAAGCCTACAATACCAAAGATATGCAAAACTTTTTTGCGGTCTCTACCAAGTTTATGGTGCCAGCTCTGTACTTTTCAAAGATTTAAAGTAGATACCAAAAAAAAGCTTTTATCTGTCGGCAATGCACGTTTTTGTTTAAAAGTTTAAGTTTAAAAGAAGTCTCTTTTCTTTACTTGTTAAAAAAAGCGTAAAGCAATAATGGGCCTCAACAATATTCAAAATTTTTTTGGTTGAAAAGTTGAAAAGATTTAGAGGCAGTGTTCTGTTTAAGAAAATTTTTCACTTGGCAAATATTTTTTTTGTTAGCTTGAATGATTAATTAACAACTGTGTTAGCAAAGTTCAATATGAATTATGGCCTTTGTGTGGGCTATAATTACAATAAGTATAAAATCTTTTCAAAATAGAACACAGTGAACATTTAATTTAAATAGCTTCTGATTTTCGTGCTTTCCCAATGTTTATATACTTTGTCCAAATTTATTGTTAAGATTTATTATCACTTTTTTATCTGCTTTTCCTGCTATGATGTTGGCAAAACAGACTGTACTATCATGACTTGGTCCAAATGGTACTTGTCCCCTGTCCAGCCTACACTTGTTATTGGTCTCAATTCTGTTTACGAAACTAAAGAATTTTTTGTTGGATTAGTGTAAGCTTGAAAGGAAGAAAATACATGTATTTCAAGAAGGCTAAGGGTAATTAAAACTTTTTCATGCCTAGAACAAATTTCAAGCAAATTACTTCACCTTACGCTATTGCGCCTAAAGCTTGAAACAATCGACTGTTTGTAAATTTAGAAGAGTGATGATGCTGTTTTGAATTGTCTTAGATCAGCGTGGTCGAGCGGTTAGAGCTCCGAAATCGTGATCAACATGGTCTCGGTTCAAACCCACTCGCTCCAATCTTTTGTGTCCTTGGGAAGACAGTTTACGGCACTTTCCCCTCCTAGGTGGTCTTGGCAAGCAGTTCTAAATTAAAGTCATATCTCTATTAAGATTTCAACCTGACAGCAATATCTTGGCATCTCCGGAAGCAGGTCGAGGTAATTGCTTATCCTATAAATAACGCCTCCGGCGCTTTCCTGCGAGTCAGGAGGATAAAAATAAATCAACAGAAAAAAAAAAAAATTCCGAGATGCCAAGGTATTGGTGTCTGGTTAAAATTTTTTATTTAATTTTTTTGTTTTATTTAGACCATAACTGAAATTTAGAGCTGCTTTATAAATCAGCCAAGCACAAATACGAGTCTTGTTTTTTACAAAGACACAACAAAAGGACTTGAGTTGATTTTGAAGCGAGACATCATGATTGCGTTGGGATTCATTAAAGCTCTCATAACTACTAGGCCAAGCTACTTGATTTTTTGATTATTATGTTTTGTCCTTTACTTTCTGCTATACAAGGAAGGATACAAGTATAAAATGCAAAAATACAAGTAAAAACATTTAATCAAATCAAGACTTTAACAGTAATTTCAAGGTAGTAAACTTTGTGGTTAATATGAAGACAAACGTTGTTACAAAAGTGAAAGTAAAAAAATCCAAGGTATTGAACAAAATTTGTTGTTCATAAAATGAACCAAATAGGCGTAGAATTATGAGATTCGAAACTTTTTTGCTTGAATTCTGTGTCAATTTTAAATTTTATTTCTTAAAACTTTACATATTAAAACGTTTTATTGCTTGGATCGAAGCAGAAGACATAAATCTGATTGTTTTTTTGCTTTAATTTCTGTGATAATGTAAATCGAGTCTGAAAACAAAATATAAGTATTACCGGTAAAAGAGAAAAAAAAACAACTTTTTCAGCGAGGGGAAAAGTTTTTCAAAACATTTTTTGTGAAACGTAATCTAAACTCGTTTGCCATAGGAGCAATGAGCTCATTAACTCTGCTAAAAAAATTTTCAGCTTTGTTCTAACGTGGATAGCTTCGAGTTTTAAACAACTGTTTGTTAAACAAACGCTGAAAGCGCATTCATACCAGAGATCACCTTGTCTCGAAATACTGATATTTATTAACTGTGTAGGACACGCGCAAGCATGATAAAATGCCTGAAATACCAGGAAAAGATTGCAAATGTTTACATATAGTGTAAGCAAGACGGATCCGACTGAAAATGCAATCAAGTTCCCTTCCTATTAAAAGATTGAAAGAACTGCTTCTTGCCAATTAAAATCTTAACTTTTGGGTTGCATATATTTGTTCTATAAAATTAAAGGAATTCAAAAATTAAGCATCTATATCAGAGGTTGAAAACGGAGGCCAATTGGATGTCTTATTGTATTATTATATGTATTATTGGAGGCTAATTTATATAAGGCAACAACAAAGGAGGTTACATAAGTTGAAATACCTAAAAAAACAAAAAAAGGTCATCACTTTGAATCTATCTCGAATTTACTAATTTTCGACCCTAAAATGTAATAATCTCTAAAAACAAAGTTCTTGAAATTGTCTTGAATTTCTTGATTTTCGCTTTTAAAATGTAGTGACTTCTAACAAAAGACTTCACTTGAAATTGTCTCAAATTTCTTGACTTTCGTCTAAATAAAAAAAGGTTTTGCATTATCGGTAGTAATCATTGACACGTAATTCTATTACTTTTTAAATTATTATGGGGCCGCACAAAAAACTCACGGGGGTCACAGGTTGCACCCCTGATCTATACAAAAACTTCACAAAATTAAATGTATAAATAAAAATGGTATAAAAAGTGACCATAATTTCATATTTTTAAATTTTGATTTAAAACTATAGATTACATATTCAAGCAAAAAGGACAATGAACAATAATTACTCAAAATAGAAGTTGATTTGAATAGCGTCGCTAAAAATCTTCTTAGTTTTTAACATGTTGATGAAATTCGTTACATTAAACAAATAAATTAACCTTTGCAAAACGTTTCAAATAAAAATAATTACAAATGATTACATGATGAACCCTTGACTTTCTTTAAAACAGTGTTTCTTTCTGTTATATTTTACTTTCTGCTCTAGTCCTATGGTTTTCAAGTGCTCAATACCTAGGGTTGGTTGGAACGTCCAAGGGCTCGAATCAGAGTGGATAAATAACTGTTTGGGTTTATTGCAGAAAGAAAGCAACGGTACTAAACTGAGAAACGTAAAATTATTAAGTCGAAAATCTTTTTTCTTCTTCGCTTGCTTTTCTTCACATCTAATGGAAAAAAATAGTTGCATAAAACTGAAAACCAAAAAAAGGTTTTTTCTTTAATGATACATTACATTAATTAATAGTGTGTACTGGATTTTAAAGGTCCATCGATAGAATATTTTTCCTCGAATTGGGGTTAACGTTCAGAAAAGTTCGAGAACTGTCAGTCTAGTCGATATCGTTCTAAAACAAATTATTCCACTTTCACAGCGGTAATTAGCAAAGTTGTAATTCCGTAAGAGCATTTTTTCTATTCACTGTTCACAGTGACTACTTTTAAAACAAATCGTTTTACTGTTTCTCGTCACTATAATTACAAAGGAGCAAAAATTGTTGAGAACTTTTTTAACAACCGAATCAAAATGATTTATGGTTAATTATGTTGAACCAAATGTTAAGAAAAGAAAAGAACAAACAAAAGATTTGGCAATCAGTGTAAGCTAATAAACAAAGAAAGATTTTTGTACAATCTAATTTCACTATTTAATCTTTGAATTTTTAGTAAAAAAGCACGAACGTATTGAAGAGAAATGAGTAGTCTATAAGTAGTTTGTAAAAAATTTAATTAAGCGAGAAAAACATTAAAATGTTCAAATATTTTTGTACAAGAAGTTTTTGCCTTCAATATTAGATTCTTTCCAACGTTAGGTTATAAAAGATTTAATGAAGCCGCGGGCACCTTATTTAGAAAAAAAAAAACGAATTAATGAAATAAAAACTGACAGTATTTTAAAATGAGGAAAGCGCCCTTTTAGCCATAGTCAACATGAATTCAAATTTTCGGACTACAGCAAAGAACTTGGTAAAAGATAAATTTTTATTTTCTCCGATGGGCCGACGTAGGGGTGGCCAAAGTTTTTCAAGCATGAGCCGTATTCAGTAAACTAATAATGTTCGCATGAGCCGTATTCAGTAAACTAATAAATTCAGTAAACAAATCTTCTGAACTGTAAAAAAAATTAAAAAAATTGCATTGTTTCATCAAACAGTGTGAATATCTCTTATGGAGTTGTTTTTTTGAGTTTTAATGCCATCTCAAGTTGCTTAAAATCTTGGCGATAAGAATTCTTACGGGCATTCGTATCATTTCTGTTAAGTGGTTGTTATTCAGGTCGTAGCCGTACGAGCTGGTGGGCAGGGCGTAATTGCTCCCAAAGACGCAAACAATTTGAGCAAGACAGATTTTTTAATACACATTTGCATGCTATCTCAAGTCGCTTAAAATCGTGGCGATAAGAATAATTACAAAAATTTAAATTGGTTCTATCAAGTGGTCGTTATTCAAATCGTAGTCGTACGAGCCGAGGGCAGGGGGCAAATTACCCTTCAAGATGCAACAAATTTGATATAAGCAGATTTTTTCGAGGAATAACAATGAACTATTTGGGCAGGAAAAAATTACCAAATTTAGAACGATTGAGATCATTGAGGAAAAACTGCTAAGATTTAATGTAAAGACTTTTTTTGGTCTTCACAAAGTTATCCAGGAAAAACCATCATTTCTGCACTAGTTACAGCTTTCAAATAAATGAAGACTAAAAAAAGGTTTTCCCGTTAATTGCGATTTAGCTGGATAATCACGAGAAAAGTTTTGGTGACTTTTTCATCATTGTATTCAGGTTATTGGCTTTGTTCTGGCTGAGTAATTTTTTACATATTCAACAGAAAAAGTGAATACGTAATAATCCTTCCATTTTTTAAATTAATTTTCGTTTTCTTTCTTTCTTGTACTTTTGTTTTTTACTATTTTCAGCATTTCTTATTTATTAAATATATATATATATATTGGAAACAGTCTGTTGGGTTTTAGGTTTGTTTTTATTTCCGTGATTTCGCCATTGTTAATTTCAATTTTAATTCAAGCTCTAACTTTGTTTTCGAGCACTTTAAAAGAACTGATTTTCCAACAGTGTTATATATATATATATATACTTGCTAAATGTAATTATACAAAAAAAATTAATTTTGTCAAATTCTAACTAAACTGGCAGCAAATCTTTTAAAAAACACTTGACTTTATGCTAGGAAAGACTTGCAGCCCTTGACTTGACTCAAAAGGATACTATCCTAAGTTAAAGTGGTATATTGGTAGCCTACACAGCATAGTCCATCTGTTATCCGTGCTGAAATCGCCAAACGTCCCATGTTAATGGATAAATTTATTAGCAAAAAACTAATTTCTGACGTAACCAAATTTTTCCTACTTTTAACATGTTCAGTGCGTATCTGCGATATCTCGACTATAATTATCTCAGCCAGATGCTCTCCCCCAATGCGTATTAATAAATAATTTTTTTTGACAATCTTTTTACTGCGCAGTTTCTTTAGATAAATATTTCTCAGAGAATGTTTTCAAAGCATAGCATTAGTCAGTAATGACCTTTAGCAACTTTTAATAACTATTAAGACGGCGGAAAAACAATTTAGGTTTGTTAAAAAAATTTACATGAGCAACGAAGGAGAGGTAGAAAAGCCGCATGCGGTTCACAAGCCAGGGTTTGGCCGCCGTTGATCCAGTCAGAGATTTTTGTACTTTCAATTATTAACAGAGGGGTCTGGGTCATGTCTTTGTAATTTTTTAAAAACGTGTTTCTGCGGTCTTGAAAAAAGTTTCCTTTTAGTTATCATTTTGAATAACGTTAAAACAATAAAACGCAAACGAAATACGCTAGCACAGGGTTCTTTAACTTTTTAAGACGCGCTCTTCTTTCATCATGCAGCCAAAACTTGCACTCCCTAAATGATACCAACAAAACTCAAGCCGTATATTACAAAATCTAACAGATTGAACACAACGACAATAACTAAATTTTGTTAATAAGAAGAGTGGAACTAATTTTTGGAAATCAAAAGTTTAACTAAAAAGTCATTTAATCGCTACCCCCAGCTTATTTGAAAGTTTCATAACACGCAATTTAAGATATTAGTTAAGTTTTTGGTAAGTAAAATTGATTGTTAAACATAAAAAAAATTAACACAAGACATATTAAATCATAAATATAAATCTACCTCACAGACATGATGAAAAAAAATACGAAAAACAGAGGCCCAATAGATAAAATTAAACGACAGAATAGATTTCGGCATAAATTAGATTTAAAATAAAGGCATATGGCATAAAAGCAACAGCACAACAATGAAAAAACACAAAAACAAACAAGCAACAAAAGGACGAAAAAAACAAAGGCCGATAAGATTAAATTAAACAAGAGAAATAGATTTCAGCATAAATTAAATTGAAATAAAGGCGGATAGCATAAAAAAACAACATTACAGATTTCAGAATAAAGGCAGATAGCATAAAACCAACAACACAACGATGAAAAGGAACAAAAAACAAAGAAAGAACAAAAGCACAAAAAAACGAAGGCCAATAAGTTTAAATTAAACGACAGAATACTGTAGATCTCAGCATAAATTAGATTGAAATAAACGCAAATAGCATAAAACAAACAACATAACAGATTTCAGCAAGCAATTAAGAATTAAAAGGTGGACAAAAAACAATGCAAAACATAATGTTTCTTAAGTTAAAGCTTAAAAAATTAAATTAATTTTTACAGCATAGCTAGTTCATCTTGTATTAATACTAAAAAATTATAATTAATATGGGTAAAATTTGTATGTTGTTTAAATTTCATAGGTATCTAGCGGGTGTTTGTACAATAATCTATTAAATGGTTTAATTCTTTTTTCGGTTCTTATATTAATTATCAGCTTGTTCCACATTTTCATACAATTTGCTGTAATACTATTTGATGATTCACGAGCCAAAAAATATGAAATGAAGATGTTTTTACTATTTGATTGCCGTTTGTAATAAGTATGAATTTCATTTACTAGGGGGATTCTATCTTTAAACTCACTGTCGTTATATAATCGAAACATGAGTTTCATTGCAGAATATTGGTACAATTCGTTTACCTTTAATAATTTAGACAATGCATACAACTTATTTAATCGTGTTTTATATGGTTGCATAATAATGTATCGTATAGCTCTATTATCTCTATTATACATTTTATTAAGGTTTTTTAATGCTGATTGATTTGCATTTCCCCATAGAACTATGCCATATTATAATCTGCTTTTTATAAGTGCGTGTTACAGGAGCTTTAAGTTATTAATGGACAAGTATTTTTTTAATGATACAGCATTCTCACAGATTTAGATAGACGAGTAGTTAATTTATCTATATGGGGTTTCCATTTTAGATTTTTATCAATTACAAATCCCTGGTATTTAACTTTGTCTTTTTGGCAAATTTGACTGTTATTTATATGAATGCTTATCATGTTATTTACAGTTTTCTTTTTATCAAACATTATAGTGCTTGACTTTTGGGTTTTTAAACTAAGCTTGTTTTTAAGCAAACAATTTTAAATTTTTTAAAGTTCTCTGTTGACTAATTTTTCTAGTGAAGTTGAGTTATCACCTGAGGCAAAAAGTACTGTATCATCAACAAACAGAAGAGTTTTTAAGTTTGAAATATTTGGAAGATCATTTATAGCCTATAAACAGATACAAGAAATAAAATAGAGCCAAGGAGACTACCTTGTGGGGCACCATAATTTATTAAATTTTTATCTGATTTAGTCTAATTTATACATGTAAATTGATATCTGTAACATAGCTTTAAAATGCTTTTTGCAGTAGAGTTTCATTTCATTTTCTTTTGTAAATTTCGGAAAAAATATTTTTGTTCAGACGATAAGGATTCTTTACGATTTTCAATTCTGGAAGTTCAGTGTCGCTTAATTTGGGCGTTCAAATTCTTGTTTCAAAAGTCACAAGTAAATGTCCATCTCGACTTTAAGCTCATCCTTAAGTTCAATCTAGTTCAAGAAAAGAATCTGCCTTTCCCCTTTTTAATTCGCGGCCGCAGCTTCAGTCTTGCCACAAAAGCGTCGATTGCATTGTAGTTTTGATACAGTTTATATTCTTGTTCTGCAAAATTAAACTTAAATCATTTAACAATGAAAAAACTAAAGGCTTATTTTTATGGCCAGAGTGTTTTGTTTGAAGATGATCCTGCAAACAACTTAATTACTTGACTATTCGCCGTGGAATCTATAAAACTATAATTTAAGCAATCACTGTCACACTTTTTCTTTTTTCCATTTATTTTACATCAGTGTAGCTCTCTATTCAGTTTGAAGCCATTAGCATGCGCCGTCCTTATGAACTTTTACGCTCCACAAGGGGCGTGCACTCGCAGTTTAAGAACCCTTGCGCTAACATGTGTAGTTACGTGTGTCAAGTTTATTCTTGTTTATCCATAATATTTATGAACTTTATTTGCAAGGGATTAAATCTAATATCTTGCTGATATTTTAGGAGTATCTGTTTCCACAAAAAAGACTCAGTCTTGTTCTAAAATTTACGTTTTGATTCAATTTGAAGATCAACTTACTTGACCTTTCGCAGTTATAATTTTTTGGATTCTTTTTATTTCATGTCTCAAAAAGTTTATAAATTTCAAAATTAAACTTTTTTTTTTGTAAATTAAAACCAAACTAAGCTTTCATTCTTTTCTTGGCCTTCATTAAATAATTATAATTGCTCTGTACGATTTACTAGTTTTATAGGGAAGAGAATAAAATCATGAAAATTATCTTGTTTTTTATGACGAAGTGTGAAACGATTTACGGCGGTCATTCACGGGGGTGGTCATCTTCGTTATATTTCGCTGGGGCGAGCCATTGTATGGGCGAGCCATTGACAATAACGTGCCAAATTTGCAAGCTGTGGAACCAAACTTAGACCTCTCGAGGTAGCAGGGAACTTAAATTTGCTCCAACTAACATTGAGAAAATTAAAAACTGGTGTGATTGAGTCTCTTTTTTACATTACATTTTACATGCGAAACAATATTTCGTTCGTCTACAAACTTTTAATATTGATTGACATTCAGCTTAATTTATCGGGTTAAAAATGAAAATGCTTGCATTTCCAATGGTACTTGTCCTTGTTTCATCTTGCTTAAGTAAGTGTTTTGCAAATTATACTGAAAGAGTGTAGTTATGGTGATGTAATTAGAAAAAAATGTTTTATTCTTATAGTCTTCTTTTTTTCGTATGGCCAGATGTACAGTTATTACTCATATTTATACCGGCCTGGTTGCTGCTTTCTGTTTTAGGAAAAGGCACCAATTGAGGTTAGCAGCGTGAACCCGTTTTTGAATTTTTCTTGAAAGTGTATTTCCTTAGAGCACAACAGAAACCGCTTAGGGCGACTGAGAATCGAACTCACATCCTCCTGCTCTCAAGGAAGACTATCAAACACTGCGCTATTCGGCGAAGATTAAGAAAATACTTTGTAGGCTTATCTTGAAGTATTAATAATTTATTTTGTTTTAACACAATTGTCTAATGCTTTAGAAAATGTTTCATCATTTATTTAAAAATATTTTCGAACAAATCGTGCTAATTTTTAGGTTTTGACGTTCACTTGCGTAGTTTAACCTAGCCGATTCATTTTAAAGTTACCCTTGACTAAGTAAACAGTAGCTTAAAAACAATCTGTAATGCTTTTTTTCTTTTATTTTTGAAGCATTTTAAAGCGTTAATGTTTTTTAGTTCCTGACATTTACATATCAACACTAAATGGACGCTAAATTGAATAGTTTTCTAACACAACAGAAACGTTTCAATTGATGACTAATAGGTGGTCATAATCAATGCTCACTCTAGGTTATGTAACTGTGCTATGCGCAGTATTACGATTGCTGTCTGTTTATTTAAACTCCCTTCTCGCGCTAACACATTTATTAAACACATAAAATTTAATCTGAAACAAAAAATTTTAGTTCGAATAAAAACTTTAATAAACACTGATTAATAAAAAACAAATCTATAAAAGATATCTTATCAACTGCCTTTGTAATAAATTTTTTAAATTGTAACAAGACTTTATAGTCAACCTTATAACAAACATGTGTATAATTTGTAAGAGGTATCTTGACTAAGTTGAATTAAAGGGTTAATTTTATTTATAAAAAAATCAACAATCCCCATTTTTAAAAGAAAAACAAACATCGAAAAAAACCCGCGTAATACTTATGCACCAACCCAATAAAACATAACTTACTTTGCATTTTCATAACAGTTTATCTTTTTGCATATTCATAACAGTTTAAAAGTGTCGCAAAAGCCTGAATTTAAATTTTTTTAGAGTTATTTGTTTCATTTTTTATGAAAAAAAGCTAAATCTTGCAGCACTCACCGAAGCATCGCAAATGAACACAAAATAAACTTTTACGGGATTTTTCTAAAAAATTTGATGAAAATTATGTAAGCATGGTTGTATAAACAAAGTTTTTAAAAAGGTATCTTTGTTTTTCAATAAATTTATCATTTTTTTCCAGTAGATGCCACTCCTTCAAATTACTTTGCGATTGACAATCACGTTCCGGTAAGAGAATCTAAGATAATTTATACTACTGTTTTTAAATATTTTTTCTACATAGTATATTGATATCTGTACTGCAAGAAAGTATGCCTAACTGCCGCAGTGAACTGGTGACCACATGAACACGAATCTAACCTTCTGATTGCTCAATGCAGTAAACTAAACAAATTTAAAGTTTTAAAGCGTTTTATATCTAACTTAACCAACTTATTAAAGATGCAAATAGCAATGCAATCACATTTATGCAAAAAAGAGAAAATAGAATTCAATTTATCTTTTTACTTAACAGCCAATTTGGCTTTACTTTTAAACATAAGTGTAAGCTAATAATGTAAAACTTATGCCGTTACATTAACTAATTGTTAATATTAAACTGTAATGTTAAATCTATTGTAATTACGTATTTTCTTTATATTATTGTGTTAAATTATTGGGCTAATATGTGAAAAGAACTCTCGTTTTGAAAGTTATGATAACGTTTAATTTGGAAACCGCTAATGGGACTGAAATAAGATTTTATAAAAACAGGCAAACGTATCGTTTTTAGGGTTGGTAGAAATCAACACATTTTAAATAGGATATTTTTAAAATATTTATTTATAGACACACCAATGCACAATTGCTGGATTTAAATCGAAACACTTTTGCATAGAAGAAAATGACAAAAACCGATAAAATAGGCGAATAATAAAACACAAAATAGACTTAATTTGGTGTTCTTAAACTGGGAGAGCGCCCTTCTGGGAAGGTATGAAAAGTTTACCAGAAGAGCGCTAGCAACTCGCTGCAAACTAAATTGAGAGTTCCACTAATGATTTCTTTTGTTTTCACATTAAGTTTGGGACGAAAATAGAGAGTTTGGACGCTAGTGGAAAGTGAAGACCTATTTTTTTAGTCTTCATCTTGAATTCCCGACAAAAATCAAAAATATAAATAGAGGGCTTGCGTTTAATTTTTGGTTTTTTGTTTGTTTGAGTTTTGCTTGCATGAAGAAAAGGAGGCGCTAGTTTTGTTTGCGTAAAAAAAAGGGGGAGCGTGGCAAAAACTTTTTGAACCCCTGGACGTAACAAACAAACTGTTTCAAGTCACAAAAAATTTCTATCGTAAAAAACAAATCAAAGTTTTTTAAGGAACTTTTGAAAGCAGTCTATATGTCAGGCATCATAATTTCGTTTGAAAGTTTACTTTAGATATTTAGTGCCTTTCGTCTTTCGCTTATCGGTTTATTTAGATGAGTTTGACCATGACCAAATTGTTGAATTAAATCACCAGTCACATATTTATTAGACATGCCTAGAGACACCCCTATAACTTCATATTAAACACTATTTTAGTTTTTTTATTTTATTTATTTATTTATCTCAGACCCAAAAGCGTCCATATATGCACACACACGCAAAAAAAAAAAAGAAATATCAACCTTAAAAGATGCACAATAGAAAAATACAAGTTTAAAACAAAGTTCGCACAAAATGTTGGTAATAAAACGATTTATACCATAAGTCCGATGACATTAATGACATAATGAAAATATTTTGGGAGTTTATACAACGATTAGTGAAAGAAAAAATATATTTTCTAATTAGAGTAATTAGAGCATCGAAGGTATCAATATTTGATTGTACTTGATGGTTACGAGCACTAACACATCGAGGTATGTGGTGCAAAATTCTATAAGAATCATTGTAAGCAACACGTAATCGACTGAAGTTATATTTACGATAATTACACCATAAGTGGCTTCCATAAAATGGCATGCAAAAATGTTTAAAAAAGTAATTTTTTATATATATTTTTAACATATTTATATATATTTTTAAATAAGTAATTTTTAAACAAAAACATGAATTTAATTGAAAAGCTGTTTGTGAACATTGTTAAGTCAGCTTCGTCTTTGCGAGATAGTTTACTAGACAATAGCGCAAATACGCGCATTTTTAACGCATAGAGGACAATCAACTTAACAATTACAAATTAAATAAAAATTTGAACCGCTTTCTCTAATGCTTTCGTATTTACATGTAAAATGATTTAGAATATTTTGCCTATCGTATTTCTCATGTTAAGATTTAATACGTAATCTCTTTTAAAACTTCATAACCCAATTTTAGAAAAACATAAGACTGCTTTGCCATTATAAAATATATTATATTTTAGTAAAAAGAATTTACAAAACTTCGTGTCGTCTGGCTTATTTTTTTGTTTTTAAAAAGTGTCCATCTATTTGTCGAAAATTGCATCGTACGAGGTTTCAGTTTCCGTTTGTTTGCAAACAACTCCGAGTAAAAGCCTTGCAAAGTAAGTTTTTTAAATAGTCAAATGTTGTAATTGAAATAATTATTTTTAGACGTTTATTCATTTATAATAGTTGGTTTATTTAAAAGAGTTTTTTCTTTAAAAAATTTATCAGTTGATTATAAAAAGTAAGTTTATTTTGTTAATAAGGTTATTGTATTTTTCTTTCAGGGATGTGCCTCATCTGCAAATACAAGTTACACTGTTAACTCAAAATAATTTTTGGATGAATAAAATAAAAAAGCAACTGTTTTTGCTTCAAACCGCAGTTAATTGTGAAGCTGTTATGATTTTGTAGAAATTGATTTATTGGATAAGTAAAATGTAATGAATAAATGAATTTCGAAAAAAAGTAGGCTGCGACAGAAAGTATCATGATAAACTAATGAGAAAAAACAAAACAGCATTGTGTCACGACAGAACGGAGTCAGCAACGAAAAATGATCAAAATTGAGAAAAACGCTAAGTCAATTTAAACTGTAAAGCTACTTATACGTTTAAAATATTTAGAAAATTTTTAAATAAAAATTTGAATTAATAATTTATAAGTACCAACAGCAGCAGTAGTCCTAGAAGTGACATGAAAACCAATGGGTATGGGTTTATTTTTATATTGTTTTTGAAATAAATTGACTTGAAGATCTTGAATTGTTTCTTGAATATCTCTGAAACTCCTGACATTACGTAAAGTAAATTGGGGTAAAAAGGCTACATTGAGTTTATGGCGTGTTTATGCATTGTATCATGAGAACCACGAGGTTAGGATGTAAGCATTTACATTCTTTATAATCCTAAAGTTTAAAACGAGTTGAGATTGCTCAACAAATTTTCAAATATTTTTTAGAAAAAAACATTTAAAAAAAGATTTATCAATAGTTTAAATTACAAGTTTTACGCTTGCTGTTACTTAAGTTCTGTTCACACTGGTTCAATCACATGAGAGAATCCGAAAGTTTTGAAATGGCGGACTCGTCGAGGCAAGTTGGGATCGGGGTAATTGTTATGATGTCACAATTTTCTCAATCCTTATGGCTAGGCAACTCCTTCTATTTTATTAGTTATTGACACGTTGTATTTTTTAAGTAGACTGAAAATTATAATTAAACCTGCTGTATATTTGACCAGCAGGAATAATTAAATTACAGATATAAAACAAAGACCGATACAATTAATCATATAGAATACAAGGCTGCAGCAATTAGAATAGAAAAGGATAAATGCTCAGTTCAAGTAGCAGCTTAGCAACATAGTCTATGTCACATGACTTTAAAACGTTACGTGCATAAGGTTAAGGAAGATGCCGGCACCACTCCTGGTTACCGTCGCCACGGACAGATATTTTCTCGGGATCAAGAACAATGCTCAGTGAATGCATTTAAAAAAATGTATCGAGAAATATTGGAGTATCATATGTGGAAGTCAGAAAGCCAGCTTACCAGTGTGCAGTCAAGAACATTATGAGTTTTCTTTCCTCGTGGAATACAAGCAAAGCAGCAGAAATTCATTGGTGTCAAGGTTTTAAGACGAGAAATGGTTTGTCATTGCGAATCGCAGAGCTATTGGTTTTATTAAAATGCTAATGACTATATTTTTTGATAAACAGAAGTTTGTTTCAGAATCCGATTACAATGCAATTACAAATGAAACAAATGTTACAACCGTGCTCAAAAATGTTTGGGTGGTTGCCAAAAGAAGTGGACGTTTACTAGGCCAAATTGTTTTTCAAGAAAAAGGAACCCTTATTTCGATTATTTGGGCCAGTAACGCAATTGGCAATTCCACCCCACCGATGTTCCTGCTTTTCAAAAACAAATTATGGGGTTTATCTTAATAATGGGGTTACACCCGGATCCATAGGAATCTCCAATGCTTCAGGATGGACGAAAAAAGAAAATTTTTTGGATTATAAACAACATTTTGCAAGTTATGCTAAACCAACACCAGAAAGACCAGCTTTTTTTGAACAATCATATACGTCATCTATCTTTGCCAGTTATTTAATTTTGTAGAAATATCACGTCACACTTTTATCAATACCGCCTCATTCATCACACAAAGTAATTAATCTCAAGTAATTTTCGGATCCTTTAAAACTTTTTTTAACGACGATCTCATACCTGATCGAAAAAAAAGATTAGTGAAATATACGATGTACTATGTTGAAGTTGGGGAAGCACTTCCAAAACCATGCTTCCGACCCAAGTTATAGCAGTTTTTAAATGAACTGGACTTTGGTTAATTAACAGATATTTAAATGTTAATTTTGCCGCTTTGCAATTGACCGAACGTCCAGATTCTTCATATTTTAGTCTAACAGACACATCATTATCAGCAGCAACAAAGCCATTAGACACCTGTAACGACTCAGCTTCAATATCTTCTTGCAATTTTCTACGATCAAGATCAACTTTTATGTAGGAACAAATTGATTTTTCAATAACAAGCTCAAGTTTGACTGCTGAACAGTCTCGTAACAACCACGTATCAAATGCTGTATATTCTGTTAAAGCACAGCTTTTTATTCCAACCATAGTACGGTACATCAGCTTCAATTTGTACCTTGTACTCAATTGACATAAGACACGTTCAAGCAAAGACTGTTAGATATTTAGACTTAAATAAGTATAATCAAAAGCAAATTTATCGCACCAATAAACAGTCAGATACTTCATTGGTATGTCCACAGCTCTGAAAATAGACCTACTGTAGATTCAAGCTTGCCAAAAAGTATCTTCATATAAAAGGCAACTGATGCAACGCGGCATCAAGCAATCGTTTAGCCCATAAAATTTCCTCCAAAAGCACATCTCTCATACACCAAGAAAACAACCCAAAAGATCTTAAAAAACAAAAAAAAAGTGAAGTGCTTATTTAGTGGTGGATATTCAAAGTTAGGGGCTTCAGGCAAGGATCGCCAAAACTTGATGTCCTCTAAAAAAAACTATGGCTTTGATCTCGTATTTCCCTTTTTCTCCCAAAATCAGGGTGATCTCTAACAAAATGGTCTTCACCAGAATTTGATCTCACATTTTGCTATTTTTCTCCCAAATCATGGTAATCTTTAAAAAAAAAGATCTTCACTTCGAATCGGTTTCCTATTTCTAACTTTTCGTCCCAACTTCATAATGATCCCTAAAATAACATATACCGCAGAGTAAGAAATTTTGTTTTAAAAATCAAAATAATCTCTATTTAACTTTTACTCTCGTCGTTTGAAAGGCACTTTCTGTCATTTGTCTCTGCTGGCGATCAACAGTGCTAAATTACAAGTGAATTAATTTAAAAAACAATAAATAAAACCTTTCAACCAGGCCATCAATGCCTCGAAATCTTCCCTAAGCACAATAAGGTTTTGTGTGAGTTGTTGTGCTTGTTCGTAAATTAAACGTCGTCATCGTCCAGTTATAGTCTGAAAGTTACATAGTAAACAAAACAAAATTGTTTATGATTGTATCTTTGCGTTTTTTAATGTTTTTCTGCGCAGTTATATTAACTCTGAAAATTTTAAACAAAATTAAAATTATTTTGTATATTTAAGTTTTATTAGTCCAAGGTTTATTCCTGTAGCATTTATGTTGTGTCTTAATGACGGTAGAATGATTGAAATTTGATGTTAGTCTTTCTGCATGTGTCTGGTATTGTGCCCTAATTATAAAAAATAACTTAAAAAACGTTCCAGAGCAGGGTGGTCGCAACATTATCTGTTTCACGTGGAAGAATTTTAATTATTATACACAAGGGATGGTGTAACACACCCCTTGAAATCCAATGACCCATCTTTCGTTTCGAAATTTTTGGCGATATGACAACTCAATTTTTTTTTTAAAATTATAACAAAGGCTTTATTAAGACTATCGTCGTAAGCAGTTGTTTTTGTAAATGAGAAGTGAAGACCTTTTTCTGGTCTTCACCAATCTTGTGTTGCTAGTCTCCGGCAATTTATGGAGGAAAACACATCACTTCAAGGTTAAGACAAAAAAATCTTATACTCCAGAATAAACAAGAACGTGTTTCTCCAACAGATAAAGACTCTTTTTTCGGTCTTCACTTTGAAGTGATTTGCTTCCCGCCACAGATTGCCCGAACTAGCAGCACAAAATTGATGAAGTTCCGAAAGAAAAATCTTGACGATCTCTTTTCGTATCTGAGATAGTTTTCAACCAATTTTAGGAACACCAAATGGACCGTCCTATTTTAGAAATTACTTTAGAAATCTAATTACACCGAATAAATTAATAATAATAAAAAAAAGCGATCTCTTCCTCAAACTAACTTTGTTAATAGTATATGAGCTGTTATTGTTAAGTTGTTATTTTTAACATTTATCGCCATTGTTTATGCTTATTTTCGACTTTGTTTTTTTTTATTAAATTAAAAACTTAGTTTTTATGCATCGAATTTGTATCTCCTTTTATCTTGTTTTACCCAAGCAGAAATGTGGTCACGGTTAAAAAACAAAGTTGGGTTGAAAGTTTAGTTGAAACTTAAAAAAAATTTATATATGCCATAACTGAAATTTAGAGATTTAGAGTTTTAGAGATTTAGAAATTTAGAAATTTAGAGCTGGTTAAACTGTGCTTATGATTTTGACAGAATAATGCGTCTCATGTGATTTGAAAATCTTGATGCGCTGCACGGCCTCGGTTCAAAACCCACTCGCGCCATACTGTTGTGTTCTTGGGAAAGTTACTTTACGCACATTCCCCTGCTTGGTGGTCTTTAGAAGCAGTTCTAAATTTTAGTCATGTCTCTATCAAATTACAAGCGGACAGCAATATCTTGGGATCTCCGGAAGCAGGTCGGGGTAATTGCCTACCCTATGTATAAGCGCCTCCGTCGTATCCTGCGAGTCAGGAGGATAAATATAGAGATAAAAAAATTAATACAGTCTTTTTAAATACATTAAACATAAAGCGCATTACGCATAACATAATTTATTGTAATATTTTATTTAATTAATAATAACAATTTAAAAAAGACATTGCGCTCTGCTTAACATGATTTGTAAAAGTTTGTAAAACAAGATTTATAAAAGTTTTTTGCACTGCGCTTAACATGATTTAAAACCTAAAACTTAACTGGGGACGTGAAAGGTTCGTAGGGGGCATGAGCAACTGGTTGCAAATTAAATTTTAACTCCTAGATTCTTAAACTTAAGGGTACGCCGCCTTGGGGGTAGAGTGAAAGGTTTACAGAGGGGGCACGAATAAATAGCTACAAACTAAATCTTAACCGAATCTGGCGGCCTTTTTTTGGAGAACACTACGATTTTCGGAAGAAAATTGAGAAATAGGACACTAAATCTAAGTAAAGACTTTTTTTTTAATGAACATCATGATTTTGGGACGGAATTTGTTAGTATGATAGAAGGGGGCGCGATTTTTGTTTGCAGGACAAAAAAGGGGCACGGTCTCAAAAAAAAAACGTGGTTTAAAAAAACATTGCGCAAGTTGCGTTCCGCTTTACATAATTTATAAAAGTGCATTGCGCAAGTTGCGCTGCGCTTTACTAATTTCAGCGACTGGTTGCGCTTTAGTGCGCTGCGCTTCACTAATTTCAAAGACACGTTGCGCTTTAGTGCGCTGCGCTTTGTTAATTTATGGAAAATGCCCACCTCTGTTTACTAGCAATCGGTCTTGATATGATTGTTATTTGAAGCTATTTAAAATTTTGTTAGTTTATGTTAGATTTCTACAAATACGAATGTTACAACTTACCCCATGTTACAACTTGCCCCGGTCTCCCATACTTTATCGTAGAAAACTTCTCAAACTTTCAACTTAGCTTCTCAAGCGTTGATCCGCAAAGGTCTGTGAGGTGGGGCGTACACTTTTACTGAGCCAATTTAGTTTGGTTTATGCAAGCCTAGGATACCTAAGATATGCAAAACTTTTTTGCGGTCTCCACCAAGTTTATAGTGCCAGCTGTGTACTTTTAAAGATTTAAAGGAGATACCAAAAAAAAGCTTTTATCTGTCGGCAATGCACGTTTTCGTTTAAAAGTTTAAGTTTAAAAGAAGTCTCTTTTCTTTACTTGTTAAAAAAAGCGTAAAGCAATAATGGGCCTCAACAATTGTATTCAAAATTTTTTTGGTTGAAAAGTTGAAAAGATTTAGAAAATTTTTAGAAGCAGTTAAGTAAATTTTTCACTTGGCAAATATTTTTTTTGTTAGCTTGAATGATTAATTAACAACTGTGTTAGCAAAGTTCATTATGAATTATGGTCTTTGTGTGGGCTATAATTACAATAAGTATAAAATCTTTTCAAAATAGAACACAGTGAACATTTAATTTAAATAGCTTCTGATTTTCGTGCTTTCCCAATGTTTATATACTTTACTTTGTCCAAACTTATTGTTAAGATTTATTATCACTTTTTTATCTGCTTTTCCTGCTATGATGTTGGTAAAACAGACTGTACTATCATGACTTGGTCCAAATGGTACTTGTCCCCTGTCCAGCCTACACTTGTTATTGGTCTCAATTCTGTTTACGAAACTGAAGACTTTTTTGTTGGAGTACTGTAAGCTTGAAAGGAAGAAAATATTTCAAGAAGGCTGAGGGTAATTAAAACTTTTTCATGCCTAGAACAAATTTCAAGCAAATTACTTCACCTTACGCTATTGCGCCTAAAGCTTGAAACAATCGACTGTTTGTAAATTTAGAAGAGTGATGATGCTATTTTGAATTGTCTTAGATCAGCGTGGTCAAGTGGTTAGAACGCTGGGATTCTTAGGTTAAAAAAGATTCGAGCTATTCTGTGAGTCTACGTTTTTTAGGTTAAAAAAGATTCGAGCTACGTCATCCAGCAGGATTCGGACGAAATAAAACGATTAAAGGAACAACTAGTCGAGCGTGACCTACAAATCAATGATTTGCAGAAAAAGGTGGGAAAGGCGCCTAAAGTTATTTACAATGTTGTTGTAATTAGTTCTAGGGTTAGTCCTCGCACTCCCCACTTAATACCACTTTGTAATTATGGTGTAGCAGATTTTTTAGTTCTGCTTTTTATTGATTCTTTACATCTGTATTTTTATGTTGCAGTTTTTTTGCGGGAAACTTAGTTTTTTCCTAATTTTAATAAGCTTTTTGCACAACTCTTGCATCGGTGGTCGATTCTGCTGACTGTTTAGACCAGTAATTTTTTGACCTTTTTCGGCACCTTTCAAAAATGATAGATATTTTGCGACTCCCCAAAATATTTTAGCTGTTTTTACTGTTAAATAAGGACTTAAAACTAAAAAAAGTTTTGAACTTTAAAACAAAAATAAAATTTTAACTCTTCGCGAAACCCCTAGCAATTGAAAACGAGACACGAAGGAAGATGCTGTGGTATCCCGGTTGAGAACCATTGGTTTAAACCCTAATCACACACCACTGTCTGTTTATTCTAAAGTAAATTAAGCCTTCATAGTATTTTTTATATTCTTTTTACCAGCTTCTCTTATTCTTCATCTTTTACTTATTTGACAAGGAAAATTTTTTCTTTCAGAAACAAACTTCAGACGTCGGCTCGTTTCAACCCAGGTTCGATTCTCGACCGAGTCTTATCTGTGTTAAAATTTAAACTACCTGCACCATTTTTTTAGTGACCCGGATGTTGCCGCTTTGCAGCAGAAATACGCGGAGTTGAAAGCGCTAAACGACGCTTGTGAAATCGAACGACTGCAACTGAGCCGCATGGTGGCGACATTCAACCAAAGGTACTGTACATATATTTGCAACTGTCACTAAAGTACAGTTTGATAAGCGACTGGCTCGAAATCAGAAGGTCAAAATGATAAGAGTTCACTTGTTTGCCTAAGTATATGGTTTCTTGTCGGATGAAAATAAATTGCAACACATAGGCCTATATTATTTGTATGTCACTTTCAAGTTAGTGCAATTCATTGATGTTGTGGCTTTTGGAAAGATTAATTACGATTTGGACACAATATTGAAAATTAACTTACGATTATTGAATGATTATGACAACGTAAGCATACAACAAAATATATACTATATTTCAAATTAAAAATGTCTATGGATCAAATAAATTTTTTTTAAAGATTTTAATCCTCAAAAGTGCCACAACAAACTTTTCTTTTCAAACTCCTTTTCTTCGTTATCTTTCAAATTGCATAATCTGTATCTTCTTCACTCGTCTGCTTTCGTCCGCTTCCTCTTCGAATGCAAACTTTTAAAAATTGTTGTAAAGCAATCAACAGCGGTGATTATTTTGAGTAGTTGGAATTGAGATGTGAATTCGAATCACCACAATTAGGTACGATTTGTGATCGAAAGGAATCGTGTTCAAAGCTTGATTTGAGTTCTTGATTTTACTATTAATGTAGAAACTCGTCACGTTAGTTCTTGTATAACCCGTTGCCTTATAATATGCTGTACATACGTAAAAATGTTTATATAGTTTTCCCCGATTTGGCAGTCCATCTTTTAACTTATCATTAATGTAATTGTCACATTGTATCTGTCACTTAAATAAAAAAATCTTTTCCTGTTTTTTAAAATCTTTTGAATTGCATTTATTTGCTTACGTTTACATTTCTGCATTAATGCATTAAAAAGGGGCATTTATAAGTTAAACTTACCCCAACATAATTATTAGAACACAAGTGTACAAGTTCAAATACTTGTATATGTAAAACGAAGCTAAAATTAGTATCTCAAAAAAATACTCGTTGACAATTTTAGAGCAAGATATCTTGAATTGAAATCACAAAATAAAAACCAAAATTGTATTGAAATCGACGAACTGTTTCGCTCGTTAAAAGGATCATTTCAAATAAAATACCCTATTGAACTCTTTAACGGATCAAATAGTTTCTCGGTTTCAATAAAATATTTGCTTATACAGGGTGTTTCAAAAAGTAAAGTACTGTAGTATTGACAGAATTTTCCCATAATGATTTCGGTTGCATGTTGGTCTACAAGCATGTTAAATATTACAGAGATATATTGGTTAGTTTATTGACAGGCTTAGAAATAATATTTGCATATTAAATGTAATTAATGACGTAGTAATAAAGTAAGAATGATGTCATGAATACAGTACACCGGGTTTTGAAAACTCTTTTCGATTTGTCACAACCCACAATTTATCAGTTATTGCACAGTGCCATAAAATAGTCTTTACATTACGAGAGAGAGAATTTGTTTTGTGCAAAGTGTGTTAAGTAAGGAAGAAAATATTCTTAAGAACTTCAAGATTTATTTGCTTAAAAATTTAAACAAGAGTGTAGTGTGCTGTATCAATGAACCGGATTATTCTTCGATCAATTCCGTGCGCTACATCAGCAATATACTGGAGCCATTTCTCCAGGAACTAACAGATGAAGAGCAATAGTCAAATAGCAAGAGTCACTATGCAGGCTGTGCAAAATATGTTCGGTAATCGCATCGTTTCTCGCGGTCTATAGCCCCCAGCCCTCCTGATTTTTATATGAGGGGTAAGTAAAAGTTGTAATGCATGGTAACAATCTTCATACTTGTGAAAAACTGAAGGACAGCATTAAAGCAGCAATGAAGAGCATGAGGAGTTGGAGCGAAAGTTCATTGACATGCATCGGCGGGTTGAACTGTATCTTGAAGAGGACGGTGAACATTTACAGCAAATGATGTGAACTATGAATAAATCAGCTACTAAAATGTGCTTTAAAATTAAAAACAATTAACTTAACATGTTTCATAGATGTTATTAATAAAGTTTGATACGATACGAACAAAATTGTTTTTTTATATATTGTACAGCAGTTTCTACTGTACTGTTACTTTTTGAACGCCATGTATTTTATACACACGAGATATACTCGAGATACACACGAGATACACACGAGATACACACGAGATACAACACTCAGAACCGGGGGGACTGATTTTGAACCGAGCAAATTTTGACACAGTGTTTCTCTCGGCTCGTAACCATTGCGAGTGTGCTCCACGTAAATAGCTGTGCTGCCTCGGCGTAGCACTGTAGCTCCAAAAGCTCCAAAAGCTCGTGACAAGTTTTGGCGTGTTTAGCAAGAATAATGCTGCTTTTTCTCGGCTTGTTTTCTTTTGTTTGCATATACCAAGAATACACGCGATCAAGTTATGTTAGCTTGGTGTTGCTTTGTTTCTTGACCATTGAGGCTTATAGTATTTTTTATTTTTTTATTTTATCCCTATATTTATCCTCCTGACTCGCCGGAAAGCGACGGAGGCGCTAATACATAGGATAGGCAATTACCCCGACCTGCTTCCGGAGATGCCAAGATATTGCTGTCCGATTGTAATTTAATAAAGATATGACTGTAATTTATAACTGCTTGCCAAGAACACCAAGCAGCAAGTAAAAAAGAATATAGTAAAAAGAAAAATATTTTCCATTGTTTGATTATCGGTTTATGAGTGTGACTGTACGCCTTATAGAAGTGCTAGCAACGAGAGGTCGCCGCTCGTGATGGTGAGAGGACCTTGTGCTTTTGCAGGAAATGAAATGACCACTGATCTTTTACTTCGGTGGCATTTTTTGTTAAGCGTAGTTTTACTTTTGTTTTGGCCTATGTCATTTTTATCTCGATAAAATAAATGAGGTCTTGTTTCTGATAAACAGCTCTTTATTAAAATAAGAAGTTCTTGTGCCAATGCCAGGAATAATTTTTTTGGTTTTTCAAGAATTAAAATGCCCTATCTCTGCGGCCGATCCGGCTAAGCACAGCAATAACAAATCTAACTCGAAGTTTACTTTTAGATTTACACTGATGTGTTACATCCTTTTATATAAATGTATTTAACATAACAAACTCTGTATTTACTTTGTGGTATTTTCATCAACTAAATGTCAAAAAATTGTAAAATTGAAATTCACTGCCCGGCTTCGTTTTAAATGTTTTTGGTTTTGGTGAAAATCTTCTTCACTTTGACTGTGTGCGGTACTTCAAATTTTAAACATCAGATTAAAGTTTTTTGTTGATCGTCGTCATTTGAAAGGCTATCCACTCCGACTCAGACGCAGACAGAAGGATCTATCTTCCTAGTACCCTATTAGGATCAGAGAAAATGCTGACAGACACGATGTAGCCAGAATCGAGTTTCGTTGTTCAAAACCGTCAGATTTAGTGTTCCATGTAGTGGCTTATGTATAAGAAACGCTAACACCACGTGGTCTGTGGTTTTTTCTTATTTAGCATTTTTAGAAAAATAGTCGATTTTGAATCTTTACAGAAAAAAGCTTGATTCAGTTTAGAATAACATTGACCAAACGAAGATCACGTAATCTTTTTTTATCGCGTGTCAGACCGGTTACGCACGTCAGTTTTGTCGTCATGAATCCAATTTTGTTTTTGTTTTGCTTTCATTTAATCTGCTAATTGTTTGTTTTATAAACAAACAACTCTTCAAAAAACTTGTGATGTTTTTGTCAAGCGGTAACGATTTGAAATATTAAAATAGAAACACTTCACCCATATTGATCTTAGATAACAGGATTATATTAAATGCTTTCGCCTGAATATGGCTTTATTCTTAAAAAAATGTGGGCAAAAAATAGGATTTTTTATTTTGCAGAAAAGTTTTCGACCGCCCGCGAAAGTTCTCGAACATCTACTGCAGAACTAGAAGCACAACTAACAATACAGGTTTGCTTCTTTTGTGAAAAGGTGCAAGTATTAACAAGCGATTTTGTTCATACTCCATGTCAAAAAAACTTCATTCTTTTTAATATCTTTTTAGAAACTAACAAAAGGCAATTTTTTTAAACTGTATCCAAACACTTAATTGTATTTTTACATCGTTTCTTGTTTGTTGTAGGTTTGTAATTCTAAAGGAATAGGTTTAGAGATTCTTAAATAGCCTACTTTTTCTTAATTGTATGAAAATATTATTCCGACTGAGGAAAACTTGAAGTTTCTTGGAACGTTTTGTTTTCTCGGAAACACATTACCGATGTCTTTTAAAGTGAAGTTATTGCTTTTCTCTACCACGAAAGTACACTGACCAGCAGTAGTAACTTTAAATTTTAAGATATACTGTATTTTGTCCTCGCAACACATTAAATAAATCAAACGTCCCACAGAACAATCTAGAACATGCCAAATATGCGAGGATTTGTTTCTAAAAATTTTCGTCTTAATCAATACGGCTGAGTCCCAAAAAGTGGGTCGCCCCGTAGACTGACCAAAAGAAATAATTTGTATAAAAATGGCTTGTCGGTAAGAATCTATGACGAAATAGGCGAAAAAAAAGTGTTTGGTGGTTAGGTACCACTATCCTCGCCTGCTTCAATGCAGCCGATCTTGTTTCTTTAAAAAATATTAAAGTTAAGTTGTTTTAAAAACTTCGCTAATCGAACTTGTTCAGAGAGATGAAAATCATGCCCTCAAGGAGGCGCTAGAGACGACACTACGTAACAAGCAGAACGACATAAACATGTTTCAAGAAATGAATCAACAAACCAAGCAAGTCTTTCTCGATGCTTTAAAGAGTTTAAGCACAAAACAATAATTTGATTGGCTTTACCTCTTTTAAAAGTGTGTATTGCTCGGTATTTTTCTGCTTTCAATGTTTTTATTTTCAAAACGCAAATTTATCGCAGTTCGTTTTTCAAACGCTTGAATTCTTATTTAGTAGAATTTTTTGCTTTAATTTTCTTTTTATTTACAAATCTTTTGATATTATAGCACTAGTCATTCGTTTCAGTAATATTGTTTTTTTCACACGCATATCGTTCCATGTAAAAGTCATAAAAAACAAATTTAACCTTAGCTGAAGTCGATGCTTATTGTTGGGGTATTGTTGAATTCTCTATTGTTTGTACAAATAACGAACATGTCAAAGTAAGACGCACACTTCGCTATTTTAAAGCGAATTAAAAAATATATACTTGTCAATTTCAAGTCGGTTACGATGCGAAATTCATGCTCAGCATCATATCGACTATTAATTCTCCTGACTTGTAGGACAAAGCTAAGCCTTAGAAGTAGTGCAACCATGAAGTTGTCGCTCGGAGCTTTTTTTCGGAGAGGCCAAATTAATGTTGTTGATTTTGTTTTTTTTCATCTGATTAGAAAGTGACGTGACTGTAATATCTAACTTCTTTTAATACTGCCGAGAATAAAGTGTCGTAAAATCTTTTTTCAATTAACGCACAAGTAACAAGTTGATGTGGATAAAATTGAACCGAACCATATTAATCGTCAGCAGCATGGCCCAGAGTAAGAAATTTTGTTTTAAAAATCAAAATAATCTCTATTTAACTTTTACTCTCGTCGTTTGAAAGGCACTTTCTGTCATTTGTCTCTGCTGGCGATCAACAGTGCTAAATTACAAGTGAATTAATTTAAAAAACAATAAATAAAACCTTTCAACCAGGCCATCAATGCCTCGAAATCTCCCCTAAGCACAATAAGGTTTTGTGTGAGTTGTTGTGCTTGTCCGTAAATTAAACGTCGTCATCGTCCAGTTATAGTCTGAAAGTTACATAGTAAACAAAACAAAATTGTTTATGATTGTATCTTTGCGTTTTTTAATGTTTTTCTGCGCAGTTATATTAACTCTGAAAATTTTAAACAAAATTAAAATTATTTTGTATATTTAAGTTTTATTAGTCCAAGGTTTATTCCTGTAGCATTTATGTTGTGTCTTAATGACGGTAGAATGATTGAAATTTGATGTTAGTGTTTCTGCATGTGTCTGGTATTGTGCCCTAATTATAAAAAATAACTTAAAAAACGTTCCAGAGCAGGGTGGTCGCAACATTATCTGTTTCACGTGGAAGAATTTTAATTATTATACACAAGGGATGGTGTAACACACCCCTTGAAATCCAATGACCCATCTTTCGTTTCAAAATTTTTGGCGATATGACAACTCAATTTTCTTTTGAAAATTATAACAAAGGCTTTATTAAGACTATCGTCGTAAGCAGTTGTTTTTGTAAATGAGAAGTGAAGACCTTTTTCTGGTCTTCACCAATCTTGTGTTGCTAGTCTCCGGCAATTTATGGAGGAAAACACATCACTTCAAGGTTAAGACAAAAAAATCTTATACTCCAGAATAAACAAGAACGTGTTTCTCCAACAGATAAAGACTCTTTTTTCGGTCTTCTCTTTGAAGTGATTTGCTTCCCGCCACAGATTGCCCGAACTAGCAGCATAAAATTAATGAAGTTCCGAAAGAAAAATCTTGACGATCTCTTCTTGTATCTAAGATAGTTTTCAACCAATTTTAGGAACACCAAATGGACCGTCCTATTCTAGAAATTATTTTAGAAATCTAATTAGACCGAATAAGTTAATAATAATAAAAAAAAGCGATCTCTTCCTCAAACTAACTTTGTTAATAGTATATGAGCTGTTATTGTTAAGTTGTTATTTTTAACATTTATCGCCATTGTTTATGCTTATTTTCGTCTTTGTTTTTTGTATTAAATTAAAAACTTAGTTTTTATGCATCGAATTTGTATCTCCTTTTATCTTGTTTTACCCACGCAAAAATGTGGTCACGGTTGAAAAGCTAAACTTGGTTAAGTCTGTTGTGTTCTTGGGAAAGACCTTTTACAGCACTTTCCTTCGTTTTGCGGTCTTAGCAAGCAGCTCTAAATTTCAGTCATAACTGTAAATAAAAACTAAAGAAAACCAAAATAAAAAATTTCTACAGGACAGCAATATCTTGACAGTTGCCCTATATATAATGTCTTTTACGCTTTATTACAAGTCGAGTACATGAATATAAAGACAAAAATAAAATAACAAAAAAATACAAATTGTTTTTAAAATATGAAAATTCTTCCTCCAGAAAACTTTTCCATTATGGATCCATGGCTTAAACATTATCATAAAAGAAATATGAAAAAATTTTCAAATCAGTTCAAAATACGGTTTTTAAACCGTTACAAGTGCCCCTTCAATGGGGTAAGTTGTAACACCAGTTGGGATAAGTTGTAACAGCAACAAAATCACTAATAAATGTTTAAATATAAATGTAACTTAAAGAAAATAACAATATGAAAAAGTAAACACAATGAAATCACACATAGCCTTGTCATAGATATGAATATCAAGCACAAAAAATGAGGTATTTAGCCGTTGCCTAAAAATGCTAAAACAGTTTTTCTTACTGCTGGATTAGCCTAATCATAAATTTCAGAATCACATAAGTGACAAAAATATGTACTCAAATTTTCGGTACAAGCTAAATGTGACCTCTTTAGGTAACCATAGCATTGTACCACCCACTCCTCATCAGGACGACTGTTAAAATAGGGCTCAAAAAATGTAATGCAAAACTACACTTTTGCTTATAGTGTTTTTTCAAAAATTGTTTTTTCTTTGTGTGAAGCTGTAACAGATTTTCCTTTTCTAGTGTGTCTGTTAGCATGGCACACTTTTTAGACCTTTTCTTGTTTTGCACCAAAGACTTAGCCTATCTTTAAGTTTTTTTTAGCACTCTGTAGAGTTTTACATGGCCAACACCAATGTTTTGGTACTCCCCTTATTAATCTCTTTTAAATTATAGCAACTGCATGCTGCAGCAGCTCTTAAGTTGTCTTGTAATGATGAGCTGGTATTCCTGTTAGTCTTTCTTTTATAAATTCTCATATTATTCACAAATGTTGTTGCCGAAGTTTCTTTTAATAGAAGCTAGTTAAACCTATGCACAAAAGTATGTGTTACAACTTACCCTATCTCATACTTAGTCAACTTTTTATTAATATCTCAAAGAGTTAAGTTTTAGTTGCTAAGCCTTGTTAGGCATTTAATACCCTATTGTTTTGTGTTTCGACTGATATAAAACATTTCAATAAAACCTCACCCGCTATCTCTCAAGAAGACAAAAATTAAATTTCGAAAAATTTACTTTGCCTACTCAAAAAGCTTGTTTTAACAGTAAGCCTATTTTTAGTCATTGGCAGAGGTGGGCAGAGCGCAACTTTCGCAACTTGCGCAATTGCGGAAGTTGCGTTGCGCTTTCATACTTTTTTGAAAGCGTTGCGCTTTAGTGCGCTGCGCTAATCATAAAAAAATTTTAAGTTGCGATTTATTGCGCTGCGCATTAAGAAATAAACAAATCAATTGCACTTTATTGCGCTACGCTCTTATTTCGGAAAAGCGCAATATTTTTTGGTTGTTTTTTAATGTAGACGCCCGTGGCGAATTTTATTGCAGGCATTTCATTTTGCATGTCAGCGAACTGACAAAGAAATGCTATTGGTTCTCTAAATTGGTAAAACGAAAAGTGATTGGTTTTCTAACTCGGTATACGCCCTTGTCTCAAGACCCGACGATGGTCATGAGATTGCACGAGTCATAAGGGACTTAAACCTCATGTGACATCATAAGACCTTATGTGACTTTTGATATACGGGCCGAGGTTGAAATCGGCAACTCACTTAAGTCGTTGCCAGTGGACGACAAAGTCATTGTGATTAAGCAAGCTATTGAAGCTTATATAAAGAGTACCTCTGTTTATTAAATGTGAAATAATTAATTAACGTACGCTCGGCAAATGTATTAATTTTGTCATAACTTTTGGTTTATTTAGACAAAGCATCAAATCGAATTTAATGTCTTTTTAACGCCTATTGAGAAGCTTTTAGCAGTTGCTACTATGAGCGCTTTATCTCTCAAGATGTCTGTTGATTTCTGACCGACAAAACGTTAGATTAAATAAAAATACCTTGCTAAATTTTGGTATTATCACTGCTAAATCAGTTTTTTATCACCGGTTCAAATGATGAGCTTACATAAAAAATTAAAAGTAAAAATTTTAGCTTTTAGGCGAATTTTTTTATAAAATATTTCGAAATTGGCGAAGTGGTCATGTACTCGTAAATATTAACAATAAAAGTTATAAAAGTTATGCATCATCAAAGCTAAATACATATCTTTTCCTGCTGTAAAAACAAAGCCTGGCGGACAGTTGTCGCACCAGGCCGTCAAATTACTTGTGAACAGAAAAATTTGTGCCATAAAAGATTGCAGAAAACGAGTAAAGTGAACCATGAGAGCTAAATTGGAAGTTGTATTTACATTAATTTGCTTTTTAACAATAACATTGTTTTAAAAGATGTACCCAATTTTGAACAGTTGATACATTGTAGACCACCGTTCCAACATTAGTAAGGTATAAACTCATATTTTATACGAGGGGTATTAATTTTTATTTGGTGTAAATCAGTAAAGTGTTTAGTAAAGTATAGTTTTTATATTTGATTGTGTTATATTGTAAAATTAAATTGAAATCATGGCTGAAAAAGTTGTCGATGATGTGGAAGCTCTTTCTACTTCAAGTGATGGTGATACAACAGGTAAATTTGTTATAAGCATTAGGACTCGTTTCTACAACCAGTGTGGATACATTCTTTCTTTCGTTTATTGATCTTTTCGCGCTTAACCCTATTCCGACTGGGCTTTTTGAAAACTTTGTACGACTGGGGGTAGGAAAGTGCCCGCACTTTTTGCTTGCTTATATCTCAACAATTACTAGCGCTAGAATTATCATTCAAGTTTGTATAGAAAGGAATTTCATACTCTTTTAATATGGATACTTAAGTATTGCATTTAAACATTATTTGGATTAAAAAAGCAACCAGTATCAAAGGTAGTCAATTTTTGTAAATTGGCTGAAAACGAGAGAGTGATTTGAGAAAATTAATGACTTCGGCTGTTTGTCGAATGTCATAATCCGTAAAATTAGAAGTAGGAATGGTGACAGCTGAAATCCACTTGGCAAGATTATTACTGTTTCCAAAAAAATAAAGTTTTCATCGGAAAATCTGCTAAAAGCTAGTTTTATTAGTGTTTACAAAGCTTCGATCTTTGCGATTTATCAAATGATTTTTTAAATTCACTTACTTGTGTGAAGAATTTAGGCAAGAAACTTTATACATAAAAAGAAAGGCAAATCATTACACAAAAAATTATGTTTGTAATTCCACATCGCAGAAAACTCACCTTAATTTTTTTCACTGTAAAAAAATATTTCAACTTGATTAATTTATTTAAAGTTGATTGCTTTTAATCACATCGATTTTAATTTCACAGAAATCTTTTTTAGTTAGAATGTTTTTTCCTTTTGGTGAATTACGCTAATTCATTAATAAAATATTTGCTTATTAAAATTTTGCTAGAATTTTCTGACGTAATTCTTTAACGTTTAATTTTTGTACAAGTTTGTTTTGTTTTAATGATGTTGATTATTTGTTGGAAAAATTTTACTTTTGGGTCGAGAGTTTTTTTTGGAAATTGTAATAATTTTTGGGTGTTTTTTTGTTGATAGTGTTTGATTGTTTGACTTAAGTGAAAGTTGTGCCATATCAACTGGGTCTGGTGTAAAAAGTGTGGTTGTATGTTTTGCCCCGTCAATAAGTTTTCAGCTTGCGTTTCAAGTTACATCACATTGGGGTTTATCGTACTTTACGTTCTCAAAAACTGCTCCAATGAGTGTGAAAAAGGTCGACAGTTGGATTTTATGTAACTTTTCTTGTTTTACAGGACTTAAGAACAACACCAACGGAAGGGGGGCAAATATCTTCTTTGGTCAATAAAACTATAGAAGATTGGATGGCAACAAAGTTAACATGAAAGACACAATTCCAGTTGAAATCTTTTCCTGTGTTCCACCGAAGAGCTTGGATTAAAGTTTTTTTTAAATACAACACTGGCATTCCAAGCTCTACGGCAATAAAACGTGTCTTCTCTGTTGGATCCGACGTGATGAAACCAAAGAGAGCGACGTTATCGTCAGAAAACTTTAAACAATTGGTATTTATTCGAGAAAGGGAAAACTGCGTGCTTCTATTAAAATAATTAATTTATTTATTTGTGTTGTTGAGTTTATTTATTCCATTTTGTGTTGTGTGTTGTTGAGTTGTTGAGTTTATTTATTATTTATTTATTTTATTAATTTATATTATTTATTATTTTATTTATTTTGTGTAAATCGAATGAATAAAAAAGGAAAAGTCGTTCAACTATCGCAAACAATCAAAATCGAAAAAATGCTTTTTTATTGACTTTGCTTTGTAATCTATTGATTACTTCAAAAGTAGCGATATAAAAATTTGATGCAATTGATGAAAACAGTAGCTCACGAATGTTTGAAATAAAAAGCAAATTCAACGAAACTTTTTTTGTTTTTTGATTGAAATTTGTAATACAAATGTCTTTTTGTTTTAAAAGACAAAGTTGGGTTGAAAGTTTAGTTGAAACTTAAAAAAAATTTTTATATGTGCCCCAACTGAAATTTAGAGCTCCGGTTGGACTGCGCTTATGATTTTGACAGAATATTGCGTCTCATGTGATTTGAAAATCTTGATGCGCTGCACGATCACGGTGCGTAAAGTAATTTTCCCAAGGACACAATAGAATGACACTCGCGCCATTCTGTTGTGTCCTTGGGAAAGTTACTTTACGCACATTCCCTTGCTTAGTGGTCTTTACAAGCAGTTCTAAATTTCAGTCATATCTCTGTTAAATTACAGCGGACAGCAATACCTTGGCATCTCCGAAAGCAGACCGGGGTAACTGCCTACCCAATGTATAGCGCCTCCGTCGTTTCCTGCGAGTCAGGAGGATAAATATAGAGATAAAAAAAAAATGAATATAGTCTTTTTAAATACATTAAACATAAAGCGCATTACGCATAACATAATTTATTTTAATATTTAATTTAATTAATAATAACATAATTTAAAATAGACATTGCGGTCTGCTTAACATGATTTGTAAAAGTTTGTAAAACAAGATTTATAAATATTTTCTTGCACTGCGCTTAACATGATTAACCGAACCGAACCTTAACTTAACATTAACCGAACCTGGCGGCCTTTTTTTGGAGAACACTACAATTTTCGAAAAAAAATTGAGAAATAGGACTTTTTTTTTGGTGAACATCATGATTTTGGGACGGAATTTACTGGTATGATAGAAGGGAGCGCGATTTTTGTTTGCAGGACAAAAAGGGGGCACGGTCTCAATAAAAACCCTGGTTTGAAAACATTGCGCAAGTTGCGTTGCGCTTTACATAATTTATAAAAGCGCATTGCGCAAGTTGCGCTGCGCTTCACTAATTTCAGAGACTCGTTGCGCTTTAGTGCGCTGCGCTTTGCTAATTTCAAAGACTAGTTGCGCTTTAGTGCGCTGCGCTTTTGTTAATTTCAAAGACTAGTTGCGCTTTAGTGCGCTGCGCTTTGCTAATTTTAAAGACACGTTGCGCTTTAGTGCGCTGCGCTTTGCTAATTTATGGAAAAATGCCCACCTCTGGTCATTGGAAATATTACTAGCAGAGGTGGGCAGAGCGCAACTTGCGCAATTGCGGAAGTTGCGTTGCGCTTTCATACTTTTTTGAAAGCGTTGCGCTTTAGTGCGCTGCGCTAATCATAAAAAAATTTTAAGTTGCGCTTTATTGCGCTGCGCATTAAGGATTAAACAAATCGATTGCGCTTTATTGCGCTGCGCTCTTATTTCGGAAAAGCGCAATATTTTTTCGTTTTTTTTAATGTAGACGACCCGTGGCGAACTTTATCGCAGGCATTTCATTTTGCTTGTCAGCGAACTGACAAAGAAATGCTATTGGTTCTTTAAATTGGTAAAACGAAAAGCGATTGGTTTTCTAACTCGGTATACGCCCTTGTCTCAAGACCCGACGATGGTTATAAGATTGCACGAATCATAAGTGACTTAAACCTCATGTGACATCATAAGACCTTATGTGACTTTTGATATACGGGCCGAGGTTGAAATCGGCAACTCACTTAAGTCGTTGCCAGTGGACGACAAAGTCATTGTGATTAAGCAAGCTATTGAAGTTTATATAATAAGTACCCCTCTGTTATTAAATGTGAAATAATTAATTAACGTACGCTCGGCAAATGTATTAATTTTGTCATAACTTTTGGTTTATTTAGACAAAGCATCAAATCGAATTTAATGTCTTTTTAACGCCTATTAACGAGCTTTTAGCAGTTGCTACTATGAGCGCTTTATCTCTGAAGATATCTGTTGATCTCTGACGTACAAAACGTCAAATAAAAAACACCTTGCTAAATTTTGGTATTACCACTGCTAAATCAGTTTATCACCGGTTCAAATGATGAGTTTACATAAAAATTAAAAGTAAAAATCTTAGCTTTTAGGCGAATTTTTTTATAAAATATTTCGAAATTGGCGAAGTTGTCATGTACTCGTAGATATTAACAATAAAAGTTATAAAAGTTATGCATCATCAAAGCTAAATACATATCTTTTCCCAGTTAATTAAACCGCTGAAAAAACAAAGCCTGGCGGACAGTTGTCGCACTAGGCCGTCAAATTACTTGTGAACAGAAAAATTTGTGCCATAAAAGATTGCAGAAAACGAGTAAAGTGAACCATGAGAGCTAAATTGGAAGTTGTATTTACATTAATTTGCTTTTTAACAATAACATTGTTTTAAAAGATGTACCCAATTTTGAACAGTTGATACATTGTAGACCACAGTTCCAGCATTAGTAAAGTATAAACTTATATTTTATATTAATTTTTATTTGGTGTAAATCAGTAAAGTGTTTAGTTAAGTATAGTTTTTATATTTGGTTGTGTTATACTGTAAAATTAAATTGAAATCATGGCTGAAAAAGTTGTCGATGATGTGGAAGCTCTTTTTACTTCAAGTGATGGTGATACAACAGGTAATTTTGTTATAAGCATTAGGGCTCGTTTCCACAACGAGTGTGGAATGAAACATTCTTTCTTTCGTTTATTGATCTTTTCGCGCTTAACCCTATTCCGACTGGGCTTTTTGAAAACTTTGTACGACTGGGGGTAGGAAAGTGCCCGCAGTCTTTGGCTGCTTATATTAATATCTCAACACTTACTGACCCTAGAATTGTCATTCAAGTTTGTATAGAAAGAAATTTCATACTCTTTTAATATGGATACTTAAATGTTGCATTTAAACATTATTTGGATTAAAAAAGCAACCAGTATCAAAGGTAATCAATTTTTGTAAATTGGCTGAAAACGAGAGAGCGGTTTGAGAAAATTAATGACTTCGGCTGTTTGTCGAATGTCATAATCCGTAAAATTAGAAGTAGGAATGGTGACAGCTGAAATCCACTTGGCAAGATTATTACTATTTACAGAAAAAGAAAGTTTTCACCGGAAAATCTACTAAATGCTGGTTTTATTAGTGTTTACAAAGCTTCGATCTTTGCGATTTATCAAATGATTTTTTAAATTCACTTACTTGTGTGAAGAATTTAGGCAAGAAACTTTATACATAAAAAGAAAGGCAAATCATTACACAAAAAATTATGTTTGTAATTCCACATCGCAGAAAACTCACCTTAATTTTTTTCACTGTAAAAAAATATTTTGACTTGACAAATTACATGTAATTTAAAGTTGATTGCTTTTGATCACATCAATTTTAATTTTGCAGAAATCTTTTTTGGTTAGAATGTTTTCTTCTTTTGGTGAATTACGCTAATTCATTAATAAAATATTTGCTTATTAAATTTTGCTAGAATTTTCTGACCTAATTCTTTAACGTTTAATTGCTGTACAAGTTTGTTTTGTTTTAAGGATGTTGACTATTTGTTAGAAAAATTTTACTTTTGGGTCGAGAGTTTTTTTCGGAAATTGTACTAATTTTTGGGTGTTTTTTTGTTGATAGTGTTTGATTGTTTGATTTAAGTGAAAGTTGTGCCATATTTAACTGGGTCTGGTGTAAAAAGTGTGGTTGTATGTTTTGCCCCGTAAAAAAGTTTTCAGCTTGCGTTTCAAGTTACGTCACATTGGGGCTTATCGTACTTTACGTTCTCAAAAACTGCTCCAATGAGTATAAAAAAGGTTAACAATTGGATTTTATGTAACTTTTCTTGTTTTACAGGACTTAAGAACAACACCAACGGAAGGGGGCAAATACCTTCTTTGGTCAATAAAACTATAGAAGATTGGATGGCAACAAAGGCAACATGGAAGAACAATTCTAGTTGGAATCTTTTCCTGTGTTCCACCGAAGAGCTTGAATTGAAGTTTTTTTTAAATACAACACTGGCATTTGCGGCAATGGAACGTGTCTTTGTTGGATCCGATGTGATGAAACCAAAGAGAGCAACGTTATCGTCAGAAAATTTTGAACGATTGGTATTTATTCGAGAAAACGAAAACTGCGTGCTTCCATTAAAATAATTAATTAATTTATTTGTGTTGTTGAGTTTATTTATTCCGTTTTGTGTTGTGTGTTGTTGAGTTGTTGAGTTTATTTATTATTTATTTATTTTATTAATTTATATTTATTATTTTATTTATTTTGTGTAAATCGAATGAATAAAAAAGGAAAAGTCGTTCAACTATCGCAAACAATCAAAATTGAAAAAATGCTTCAAAAGTAACGGTATAAAATTTGATGCAATTGATGAAAACAGTAGCTCACGAATGTTTGAAATAAAAAGTAAATTCAACGAATTTTTTTTTGATTTTTGATTGAAATTTGTAAATACAAATGTCTTTTTGTTTTAAAAGACAAAGTTGGGTTGAAAGTTTAGTTGAAAGTTAAAAAAGAAATTTATGTATGCCATAACTGAAATTTAGAGCTCTGGTTAAACTGCGCTTATGATTTTGACAGAATATTGCGTCTCATGTGATTTGAAAATCTTGATGCGCTGCACGGTCTCAGTTCAAAACCCACTCGCGCCATTCTGTTGTGTCCTTGGGAAAGTTACTTTACACACATTCCCCTGCTTGGTGGTCTTTAGAAGCAGTTCTAAATTTCAGTCATGTCTCTATCAAATTACAAGCGGACAGCAATATCTTGGCATCTCCGGAAGCAGGTCGGGGTAATTGCTTACCCTATGTATAACGCCTCCGTCGTATCCTGCGAGTCAGGAGGATAAATATAGAGATAAAAAAATTAATACAATCTTTTTAAATACATTAAACATAAAGCGCATTACGCATAACATAATTTATTGTAATATTTTATTTAATTAATAATAACAATTTAAAAAAGACATTGCGCTCTGCTTAACATGATTTGTAAAAGTTTGTAAAACAAGATTTATAAAAGTTTTTTGCACTGCGCTTAACATGATTTAAAACCTAAAACTTAACTGGGGACGTGAAAGGTTCGTAGGGGGCATGAGCAACTGGTTGCAAATTAAATTTTAACTCCTAGATTCTTAAACTTAAGGGTACGCCGCCTTGGGGGTAGAGTGAAAGGTTTACAGGGGGGGCACGAATAAATAGCTACAAACTAAATCTTAACCGAATCTGGCGGCCTTTTTTTGGAGAACACTACGATTTTCGGAAGAAAATTGAGAAATAGGACACTAAATCTAAGTAAAGACTTTTTTTTTGATGAACATCATGATTTTGGGACGGAATTTGTTAGTATGATAGAAGGGGGCGCGATTTTTGTTTGCAGGACAAAAAAGGGGCACGGTCTCAAAAAAAAAACAAACGTGGTTTAAAAAAACATTGCGCAAGTTGCGTTCCCCTTTATATAATTTATAAAAGCGCATTGCGCAAGTTGCGCTGCGCTTTGCTAATTTCAGAGACTCGTTGCGTTTTAGTGCGCTGCGCTTCACTAATTTCAAAGACACGTTGCGCTTTAGTGCGCTGCGCTTTGTTAATTTATGGAAAATGCCCACCTCTGTTTACTAGCAATCGGTTTTAATATGATTGTTATTTGGGGCTATTTAAAATTTTGTTAGTTTATGTTAGATTTTTACAAATACGAATGTTACAACTTACCCCATGTTACAACTTGCCCCGGTCTCCCCTACTTTATCGTAGAAAACTTCTCAAACTTTCAACTTAGCTTCTCAAGCGTTGATCCGCAAAGGTCTGTGAGGTGGGACGTACACTTTTACTGAGCCAATTTAATTTGGTTTGTGCAAGCCTACAATACCAAAGATATGCAAAACTTTTTTGCGGTCTCTACCAAGTTTATGGTGCCAGCTCTGTACTTTTCAAAGATTTAAAGTAGATACCAAAAAAAAGCTTTTATCTGTCGGCAATGCACGTTTTTGTTTAAAAGTTTAAGTTTAAAAGAAGTCTCTTTTCTTTACTTGTTAAAAAAAGCGTAAAGCAATAATGGGCCTCAACAATATTCAAAATTTTTTTGGTTGAAAAGTTGAAAAGATTTAGAGGCAGTGTTCTGTTTAAGAAAATTTTTCACTTCGCAAAAATTTTTTGTGTTAGCTTGAATGATTAATTAACAACTGTGTTAGCAAAGTTCAATATGAATTATGGCCTTTGTGTGGGCTATAATTACAATAAGTATAAAATCTTTTCAAAATAGAACACAGTGAACATTTAATTTAAATAGCTTCTGATTTTCGTGCTTTCCCAATGTTTATATACTTTGTCCAAATTTATTGTTAAGATTTATTATCACTTTTTTATCTGCTTTTCCTGCTATGATGTTGGCAAAACAGACTGTACTATCATGACTTGGTCCAAATGGTACTTGTCCCCTGTCCAGCCTACACTTGTTATTGGTCTCAATTCTGTTTACGAAACTAAAGAATTTTTTGTTGGATTAGTGTAAGCTTGAAAGGAAGAAAATACATGTATTTCAAGAAGGCTAAGGGTAATTAAAACTTTTTCATGCCTAGAACAAATTTCAAGCAAATTACTTCACCTTACGCTATTGCGCCTAAAGCTTGAAACAATCGACTGTTTGTAAATTTAGAAGAAGTGATGATGCTGTTTTGAATTGTCTTAGATCAGCGTGGTCGAGCGGTTAGAGCTCCGAAATCGTGATCAACATGGTCTCGGTTCAAACCCACTCGCTCCAATCTTTTGTGTCCTTGGGAAGACAGTTTACGGCACTTTCCCCTCCTAGATGGTCTTGGCAAGCAGTTCTAAATTAAAGTCATATCTCTATTAAGATTTCAACCTGACAGCAATATCTTGGCATCTCCGGAAGCAGGTCGAGGTAATTGCTTATCCTATAAATAACGCCTCCGGCGCTTTCCTGCGAGTCAGGAGGATAAAAATAAATCAACAGAAAAAAAAAAAAATTCCGAGATGCCAAGGTATTGGTGTCTGGTTAAAATTTTTTATTTAATTTTTTTGTTTTATTTAGACCATAACTGAAATTTAGAGCTGCTTTATAAATCAGCCAAGCACAAATACGAGTCTTGTTTTTTACAAAGACACAACAAAAGGACTTGAGTTGATTTTGAAGCGAGACATCATGATTGCGTTGGGATTCATTAAAGCTCTCATAACTACTAGGCCAAGCTACTTGATTTTTTGATTATTATGTTTTGTCCTTTACTTTCTGCTATACAAGGAAGGATACAAGTATAAAATGCAAAAATACAAGTAAAAACATTTAATCAAATCAAGACTTTAACAGTAATTTCAAGGTAGTAAACTTTGTGGTTAATATGAAGACAAACGTTGTTACAAAAGTGAAAGTAAAAAAATCCAAGGTATTGAACAAAATTTGTTGTTCATAAAATGAACCAAATAGGCGTAGAATTATGAGATTCGAAACTTTTTTGCTTGAATTCTGTGTCAATTTTAAATTTTATTTCTTAAAACTTTACATATTAAAACGTTTTATTGCTTGGATCGAAGCAGAAGACATAAATCTGATTGTTTTTTTGCTTTAATTTCTGTGATAATGTAAATCGAGTCTGAAAACAAAATATAAGTATTACCGGTAAAAGAGAAAAAAAAACAACTTTTTCAGCGAGGGGAAAAGTTTTTCAAAACATTTTTTGTGAAACGTAATCTAAACTCGTTTGCCATAGGAGCAATGAGCTCATTAACTCTGCTAAAAAAATTTTCAGCTTTGTTCTAACGTGGATAGCTTCGAGTTTTAAACAACTGTTTGTTAAACAAACGCTGAAAGCGCATTCATACCAGAGATCACCTTGTCTCGAAATACTGATATTTATTAACTGTGTAGGACACGCGCAAGCATGATAAAATGCCTGAAATACCAGGAAAAGATTGCAAATGTTTACATATAGTGTAAGCAAGACGGATCCGACTGAAAATGCAATCAAGTTCCCTTCCTATTAAAAGATTGAAAGAACTGCTTCTTGCCAATTAAAATCTTAACTTTTGGGTTGTATATATTTGTTCTATAAAATTAAAGGAATTCAAAAATTAAGCATCTATATCAGAGGTTGAAAACGGAGGCCAATTGGATGTCTTATTGTATTATTATATGTATTATTGGAGGCTAATTTATATAAGGCAACAACAAAGGAGGTTACATAAGTTGAAATACCTAAAAAAACAAAAAAAGGTCATCACTTTGAATCTATCTCGAATTTACTAATTTTCGACCCTAAAATGTAATAATCTCTAAAAACAAAGTTCTTGAAATTGTCTTGAATTTCTTGATTTTCGCTTTTAAAATGTAGTGACTTCTAACAAAAGACTTCACTTGAAATTGTCTCAAATTTCTTGACTTTCGTCTAAATAAAAAAAGGTTTTGCATTATCGGTAGTAATCATTGACACGTAATTCTATTACTTTTTAAATTATTATGGGGCCGCACAAAAAACTCACGGGGGTCACAGGTTGCACCCCTGATCTATACAAAAACTTCACAAAATTAAATGTATAAATAAAAATGGTATAAAAAGTGACCATAATTTCATATTTTTAAATTTTGATTTAAAACTATAGATTACATATTCAAGCAAAAAGGACAATGAACAATAATTACTCAAAATAGAAGTTGATTTGAATAGCGTCGCTAAAAATCTTCTTAGTTTTTAACATGTTGATGAAATTCGTTACATTAAACAAATAAATTAACCTTTGCAAAACGTTTCAAATAAAAATAATTACAAATGATTACATGATGAACCCTTGACTTTCTTTAAAACAGTGTTTCTTTCTGTTATATTTTACTTTCTGCTCTAGTCCTATGGTTTTCAAGTGCTCAATACCTAGGGTTGGTTGGAACGTCCAAGGGCTCGAATCAGAGTGGATAAATAACTGTTTGGGTTTATTGCAGAAAGAAAGCAACGGTACTAAACTGAGAAACGTAAAATTATTAAGTCGAAAATCTTTTTTCTTCTTCGCTTGCTTTTCTTCACATCTAATGGAAAAAAATAGTTGCATAAAACTGAAAACCAAAAAAAGGTTTTTTCTTTAATGATACATTACATTAATTAATAGTGTGTACTGGATTTTAAAGGTCCATCGATAGAATATTTTTCCTCGAATTGGGGTTAACGTTCAGAAAAGTTCGAGAACTGTCAGTCTAGTCGATATCGTTCTAAAACAAATTATTCCACTTTCACAGCGGTAATTAGCAAAGTTGTAATTCCGTAAGAGCATTTTTTCTATTCACTGTTCACAGTGACTACTTTTAAAACAAATCGTTTTACTGTTTCTCGTCACTATAATTACAAAGGAGCAAAAATTGTTGAGAACTTTTTTAACAACCGAATCAAAATGATTTATGGTTAATTATGTTGAACCAAATGTTAAGAAAAGAAAAGAACAAACAAAAGATTTGGCAATCAGTGTAAGCTAATAAACAAAGAAAGATTTTTGTACAATCTAATTTCACTATTTAATCTTTGAATTTTTAGTAAAAAAGCACGAACGTATTGAAGAGAAATGAGTAGTCTATAAGTAGTTTGTAAAAAATTTAATTAAGCGAGAAAAACATTAAAATGTTCAAATATTTTTGTACAAGAAGTTTTTGCCTTCAATATTAGATTCTTTCCAACGTTAGGTTATAAAAGATTTAATGAAGCCGCGGGCACCTTATTTAGAAAAAAAAAAACGAATTAATGAAATAAAAACTGACAGTATTTTAAAATGAGGAAAGCGCCCTTTTAGCCATAGTCAACATGAATTCAAATTTTCGGACTACAGCAAAGAACTTGGTAAAAGATAAATTTTTATTTTCTCCGATGGGCCGACGTAGGGGTGGCCAAAGTTTTTCAAGCATGAGCCGTATTCAGTAAACTAATAATGTTCGCATGAGCCGTATTCAGTAAACTAATAAATTCAGTAAACAAATCTTCTGAACTGTAAAAAAAATTAAAAAAATTGCATTGTTTCATCAAACAGTGTGAATATCTCTTATGGAGTTGTTTTTTTGAGTTTTAATGCCATCTCAAGTTGCTTAAAATCTTGGCGATAAGAATTCTTACGGGCATTCGTATCATTTCTGTTAAGTGGTTGTTATTCAGGTCGTAGCCGTACGAGCTGGTGGGCAGGGCGTAAGTGCTCCCAAAGACGCAAACAATTTGAGCAAGACAGATTTTTTAATACACATTTGCATGCTATCTCAAGTCGCTTAAAATCGTGGCGATAAGAATAATTACAAAAATTTAAATTGGTTCTATCAAGTGGTCGTTATTCAAATCGTAGTCGTACGAGCCGAGGGCAGGGGGCAAATTACCCTTCAAGATGCAACAAATTTGATATAAGCAGATTTTTTCGAGGAATAACAATGAACTATTTGGGCAGGAAAAAATTACCAAATTTAGAACGATTGAGATCATTGAGGAAAAACTGCTAAGATTTAATGTAAAGACTTTTTTTGGTCTTCACAAAGTTATCCAGGAAAAACCATCATTTCTGCACTAGTTACAGCTTTCAAATAAATGAAGACTAAAAAAAGGTTTTCCCGTTAATTGCGATTTAGCTGGATAATCACGAGAAAAGTTTTGGTGACTTTTTCATCATTGTATTCAGGTTATTGGCTTTGTTCTGGCTGAGTAATTTTTTACATATTCAACAGAAAAAGTGAATACGTAATAATCCTTCCATTTTTTAAATTAATTTTCGTTTTCTTTCTTTCTTGTACTTTTGTTTTTTACTATTTTCAGCATTTCTTATTTATTAAATATATATATATATATTGGAAACAGTCTGTTGGGTTTTAGGTTTGTTTTTATTTCCGTGATTTCGCCATTGTTAATTTCAATTTTAATTCAAGCTCTAACTTTGTTTTCGAGCACTTTAAAAGAACTGATTTTCCAACAGTGTTATATATATATATATATATATATATATATATATATATATATATACTTGCTAAATGTAATTATACAAAAAAAATTAATTTTGTCAAATTCTAACTAAACTGGCAGCAAATCTTTTAAAAAACACTTGACTTTATGCTAGGAAAGACTTGCAGCCCTTGACTTGACTCAAAAGGATACTATCCTAAGTTAAAGTGGTATATTGGTAGCCTACACAGCATAGTCCATCTGTTATCCGTGCTGAAATCGCCAAACGTCCCATGTTAATGGATAAATTTATTAGCAAAAAACTAATTTCTGACGTAACCAAATTTTTCCTACTTTTAACATGTTCAGTGCGTATCTGCGATATCTCGACTATAATTATCTCAGCCAGATGCTCTCTCCCAATGCGTATTAATAAATAATTTTTTTTGACAATCTTTTTACTGCGCAGTTTCTTTAGATAAATATTTCTCAGAGAATGTTTTCAAAGCATAGCATTAGTCAGTAATGACCTTTAGCAACTTTTAATAACTATTAAGACGGCGGAAAAACAATTTAGGTTTGTTAAAAAAATTTACATGAGCAACGAAGGAGAGGTAGAAAAGCCGCATGCGGTTCACAAGCCAGGGTTTGGCCGCCGTTGATCCAGTCAGAGATTTTTGTACTTTCAATTATTAACAGAGGGGTCTGGGTCATGTCTTTGTAATTTTTTAAAAACGTGTTTCTGCGGTCTTGAAAAAAGTTTCCTTTTAGTTATCATTTTGAATAACGTTAAAACAATAAAACGCAAACGAAATACGCTAGCACAGGGTTCTTTAACTTTTTAAGACGCGCTCTTCTTTCATCATGCAGCCAAAACTTGCACTCCCTAAATGATACCAACAAAACTCAAGCCGTATATTACAAAATCTAACAGATTGAACACAACGACAATAACTAAATTTTGTTAATAAGAAGAGTGGAACTAATTTTTGGAAATCAAAAGTTTAACTAAAAAGTCATTTAATCGCTACCCCCAGCTTATTTGAAAGTTTCATAACACGCAATTTAAGATATTAGTTAAGTTTTTGGTAAGTAAAATTGATTGTTAAACATAAAAAAAATTAACACAAGACATATTAAATCATAAATATAAATCTACCTCACAGACATGATGAAAAAAAATACGAAAAACAGAGGCCCAATAGATAAAATTAAACGACAGAATAGATTTCGGCATAAATTAGATTTAAAATAAAGGCATATGGCATAAAAGCAACAGCACAACAATGAAAAAACACAAAAACAAACAAGCAACAAAAGGACGAAAAAAACAAAGGCCGATAAGATTAAATTAAACAAGAGAAATAGATTTCAGCATAAATTAAATTGAAATAAAGGCGGATAGCATAAAAAAACAACATTACAGATTTCAGAATAAAGGCAGATAGCATAAAACCAACAACACAACGATGAAAAGGAACAAAAAACAAAGAAAGAACAAAAGCACAAAAAAACGAAGGCCAATAAGTTTAAATTAAACGACAGAATACTGTAGATCTCAGCATAAATTAGATTGAAATAAACGCAAATAGCATAAAACAAACAACATAACAGATTTCAGCAAGCAATTAAGAATTAAAAGGTGGACAAAAAACAATGCAAAACATAATGTTTCTTAAGTTAAAGCTTAAAAAATTAAATTAATTTTTACAGCATAGCTAGTTCATCTTGTATTAATACTAAAAAATTATAATTAATATGGGTAAAATTTGTATGTTGTTTAAATTTCATAGGTATCTAGCGGGTGTTTGTACAATAATCTATTAAATGGTTTAATTCTTTTTTCGGTTCTTATATTAATTATCAGCTTGTTCCACATTTTCATACAATTTGCTGTAATACTATTTGATGATTCACGAGCCAAAAAATATGAAATGAAGATGTTTTTACTATTTGATTGCCGTTTGTAATAAGTATGAATTTCATTTACTAGGGGGATTCTATCTTTAAACTCACTGTCGTTATATAATCGAAACATGAGTTTCATTGCAGAATATTGGTACAATTCGTTTACCTTTAATAATTTAGACAATGCATACAACTTATTTAATCGTGTTTTATATGGTTGCATAATAATGTATCGTATAGCTCTATTATCTCTATTATACATTTTATTAAGGTTTTTTAATGCTGATTGATTTGCATTTCCCCATAGAACTATGCCATATTATAATCTGCTTTTTATAAGTGCGTGTTACAGGAGCTTTAAGTTATTAATGGACAAGTATTTTTTTAATGATACAGCATTCTCACAGATTTAGATAGACGAGTAGTTAATTTATCTATATGGGGTTTCCATTTTAGATTTTTATCAATTACAAATCCCTGGTATTTAACTTTGTCTTTTTGGCAAATTTGACTGTTATTTATATGAATGCTTATCATGTTATTTACAGTTTTCTTTTTATCAAACATTATAGTGCTTGACTTTTGGGTTTTTAAACTAAGCTTGTTTTTAAGCAAACAATTTTAAATTTTTTAAAGTTCTCTGTTGACTAATTTTTCTAGTGAAGTTGAGTTATCACCTGAGGCAAAAAGTACTGTATCATCAACAAACAGAAGAGTTTTTAAGTTTGAAATATTTGGAAGATCATTTATAGCCTATAAACAGATACAAGAAATAAAATAGAGCCAAGGAGACTACCTTGTGGGGCACCATAATTTATTAAATTTTTATCTGATTTAGTCTAATTTATACATGTAAATTGATATCTGTAACATAGCTTTAAAATGCTTTTTGCAGTAGAGTTTCATTTCATTTTCTTTTGTAAATTTCGGAAAAAATATTTTTGTTCAGACGATAAGGATTCTTTACGATTTTCAATTCTGGAAGTTCAGTGTCGCTTAATTTGGGCGTTCAAATTCTTGTTTCAAAAGTCACAAGTAAATGTCCATCTCGACTTTAAGCTCATCCTTAAGTTCAATCTAGTTCAAGAAAAGAATCTGCCTTTCCCCTTTTTAATTCGCGGCCGCAGCTTCAGTCTTGCCACAAAAGCGTCGATTGCATTGTAGTTTTGATACAGTTTATATTCTTGTTCTGCAAAATTAAACTTAAATCATTTAACAATGAAAAAACTAAAGGCTTATTTTTATGGCCAGAGTGTTTTGTTTGAAGATGATCCTGCAAACAACTTAATTACTTGACTATTCGCCGTGGAATCTATAAAACTATAATTTAAGCAATCACTGTCACACTTTTTCTTTTTTCCATTTATTTTACATCAGTGTAGCTCTCTATTCAGTTTGAAGCCATTAGCGTGCGCCGTCCTTATGAACTTTTACGCTCCACAAGGGGCGTGCACTCGCAGTTTAAGAACCCTTGCGCTAACATGTGTAGTTACGTGTGTCAAGTTTATTCTTGTTTATCCATAATATTTATGAACTTTATTTGCAAGGGATTAAATCTAATATCTTGCTGATATTTTAGGAGTATCTGTTTCCACAAAAAAGACTCAGTCTTGTTCTAAAATTTACGTTTTGATTCAATTTGAAGATCAACTTACTTGACCTTTCGCAGTTATAATTTTTTGGATTCTTTTTATTTCATGTCTCAAAAAGTTTATAAATTTCAAAATTAAACTTTTTTTTTTGTAAATTAAAACCAAACTAAGCTTTCATTCTTTTCTTGGCCTTCATTAAATAATTATAATTGCTCTGTACGATTTACTAGTTTTATAGGGAAGAGAATAAAATCATGAAAATTATCTTGTTTTTTATGACGAAGTGTGAAACGATTTACGGCGGTCATTCACGGGGGTGGTCATCTTCGTTATATTTCGCTGGGGCGAGCCATTGTATGGGCGAGCCATTGACAATAACGTGCCAAATTTGCAAGCTGTGGAACCAAACTTAGACCTCTCGAGGTAGCAGGGAACTTAAATTTGCTCCAACTAACATTGAGAAAATTAAAAACTGGTGTGATTGAGTCTCTTTTTTACATTACATTTTACATGCGAAACAATATTTCGTTCGTCTACAAACTTTTAATATTGATTGACATTCAGCTTAATTTATCGGGTTAAAAATGAAAATGCTTGCATTTGCAATGGTACTTGTCCTTGTTTCATCTTGCTTAAGTAAGTGTTTTGCAAATTATACTGAAAGAGTGTAGTTATGGTGATGTAATTAGAAAAAAATGTTTTATTCTTATAGTCTTCTTTTTTTCGTATGGCCAGATGTACAGTTATTACTCATATTTATACCGGCCTGGTTGCTGCTTTCTGTTTTAGGAAAAGGCACCAATTGAGGTTAGCAGCGTGAACCCGTTTTTGAATTTTTCTTGAAAGTGTATTTCCTTAGAGCACAACAGAAACCGCTTAGGGCGACTGAGAATCGAACTCACATCCTCCTGCTCTCAAGGAAGACTATCAAACACTGCGCTATTCGGCGAAGATTAAGAAAATACTTTGTAGGCTTACCTTGAAGTATTAATAATTTATTTTGTTTTAACACAATTGTCTAATGCTTTAGAAAATGTTTCATTATTTATTTAAAAATATTTTCGAACAAATCGTGCTAATTTTTAGGTTTTGACGTTCACTTGCGTAGTTTAACCTAGCCGATTCATTTTAAAGTTACCCTTGACTAAGTAAACAGTAGCTTAAAAACAATCTGTAATGCTTTTTTTCTTTTATTTTTGAAGCATTTTAAAGCGTTAATGTTTTTTAGTTCCTGACATTTACATATCAACACTAAATGGACGCTAAATTGAATAGTTTTCTAACACAACAGAAACGTTTCAATTGATGACTAATAGGTGGTCATAATCAATGCTCACTCTAGGTTATGTAACTGTGCTATGCGCAGTATTACGATTGCTGTCTGTTTATTTAAACTCCCTTCTCGCGCTAACACATTTATTAAACACATAAAATTTAATCTGAAACAAAAAATTTTAGTTCGAATAAAAACTTTAATAAACACTGATTAATAAAAAACAAATCTATAAAAGATATCTTATCAACTGCCTTTGTAATAAATTTTTTAAATTGTAACAAGACTTTATAGTCAACCTTATAACAAACATGTGTATAATTTGTAAGAGGTATCTTGACTAAGTTGAATTAAAGGGTTAATTTTATTTATAAAAAAATCAACAATCCCCATTTTTAAAAGAAAAACAAACATCGAAAAAAACCCGCGTAATACTTATGCACCAACCCAATAAAACATAACTTACTTTGCATTTTCATAACAGTTTATCTTTTTGCATATTCATAACAGTTTAAAAGTGTCGCAAAAGCCTGAATTTAAATTTTTTTAGAGTTATTTGTTTCATTTTTTATGAAAAAAAGCTAAATCTTGCAGCACTCACCGAAGCATCGCAAATGAACACAAAATAAACTTTTACGGGATTTTTCTAAAAAATTTGATGAAAATTATGTAAGCATGGTTGTATAAACAAAGTTTTTAAAAAGGTATCTTTGTTTTTCAATAAATTTATCATTTTTTTCCAGTAGATGCCACTCCTTCAAATTACTTTGCGATTGACAATCACGTTCCGGTAAGAGAATCTAAGATAATTTATACTACTGTTTTTAAATATTTTTTCTACATAGTATATTGATATCTGTACTGCAAGAAAGTATGCCTAACTGCCGCAGTGAACTGGTGACCACATGAACACGAATCTAACCTTCTGATTGCTCAATGCAGTAAACTAAACAAATTTAAAGTTTTAAAGCGTTTTATATCTAACTTAACCAACTTATTAAAGATGCAAATAGCAATGCAATCACATTTATGCAAAAAAGAGAAAATAGAATTCAATTTATCTTTTTACTTAACAGCCAATTTGGCTTTACTTTTAAACATAAGTGTAAGCTAATAATGTAAAACTTATGCCGTTACATTAACTAATTGTTAATATTAAACTGTAATGTTAAATCTATTGTAATTACGTATTTTCTTTATATTATTGTGTTAAATTATTGGGCTAATATGTGAAAAGAACTCTCTTTTTGAAAGTTATGATAACGTTTAATTTGGAAACCGCTAATGGGACTGAAATAAGATTTTATAAAAACAGGCAAACGTATCGTTTTTAGGGTTGGTAGAAATCAACACATTTTAAATAGGATATTTTTAAAATATTTATTTATAGACACACCAATGCACAATTGCTGGATTTAAATCGAAACACTTTTGCATAGAAGAAAATGACAAAAACCGATAAAATAGGCGAATAATAAAACACAAAATAGACTTAATTTGGTGTTCTTAAACTGGGAGAGCGCCCTTCTGGGAAGGTATGAAAAGTTTACCAGAAGAGCGCTAGCAACTCGCTGCAAACTAAATTGAGAGTTCCACTAATGATTTCTTTTGTTTTCACATTAAGTTTGGGACGAAAATAGAGAGTTTGGACGCTAGTGGAAAGTGAAGACCTATTTTTTTAGTCTTCATCTTGAATTCCCGACAAAAATCAAAAATATAAATAGAGGGCTTGCGTTTAATTTTTGGTTTTTTGTTTGTTTGAGTTTTGCTTGCATGAAGAAAAGGAGGCGCTAGTTTTGTTTGCGTAAAAAAAAGGGGGAGCGTGGCAAAAACTTTTTGAACCCCTGGACGTAACAAACAAACTGTTTCAAGTCACAAAAAATTTCTATCGTAAAAAACAAATCAAAGTTTTTTAAGGAACTTTTGAAAGCAGTCTATATGTCAGGCATCATAATTTCGTTTGAAAGTTTACTTTAGATATTTAGTGCCTTTCGTCTTTCGCTTATCGGTTTATTTAGATGAGTTTGACCATGACCAAATTGTTGAATTAAATCACCAGTCACATATTTATTAGACATGCCTAGAGACACCCCTATAACTTCATATTAAACACTATTTTAGTTTTTTTATTTTATTTATTTATTTATCTCAGACCCAAAAGCGTCCATATATGCACACACACGCAAAAAAAAAAAAAGAAATATCAACCTTAAAAGATGCACAATAGAAAAATACAAGTTTAAAACAAAGTTCGCACAAAATGTTGGTAATAAAACGATTTATACCATAAGTCCGATGACATTAATGACATAATGAAAATATTTTGGGAGTTTATACAACGATTAGTGAAAGAAAAAATATATTTTCTAATTAGAGTAATTAGAGCATCGAAGGTATCAATATTTGATTGTACTTGATGGTTACGAGCACTAACACATCGAGGTATGTGGTGCAAAATTCTATAAGAATCATTGTAAGCAACACGTAATCGACTGAAGTTATATTTACGATAATTACACCATAAGTGGCTTCCATAAAATGGCATGCAAAAATGTTTAAAAAAGTAATTTTTTATATATATTTTTAACATATTTATATATATTTTTAAATAAGTAATTTTTAAACAAAAACATGAATTTAATTGAAAAGCTGTTTGTGAACATTGTTAAGTCAGCTTCGTCTTTGCGAGATAGTTTACTAGACAATAGCGCAAATACGCGCATTTTTAACGCATAGAGGACAATCAACTTAACAATTACAAATTAAATAAAAATTTGAACCGCTTTCTCTAATGCTTTCGTATTTACATGTAAAATGATTTAGAATATTTTGCCTATCGTATTTCTCATGTTAAGATTTAATACGTAATCTCTTTTAAAACTTCATAACCCAATTTTAGAAAAACATAAGACTGCTTTGCCATTATAAAATATATTATATTTTAGTAAAAAGAATTTACAAAACTTCGTGTCGTCTGGCTTATTTTTTTGTTTTTAAAAAGTGTCCATCTATTTGTCGAAAATTGCATCGTACGAGGTTTCAGTTTCCGTTTGTTTGCAAACAACTCCGAGTAAAAGCCTTGCAAAGTAAGTTTTTTAAATAGTCAAATGTTGTAATTGAAATAATTATTTTTAGACGTTTATTCATTTATAATAGTTGGTTTATTTAAAAGAGTTTTTTCTTTAAAAAATTTATCAGTTGATTATAAAAAGTAAGTTTATTTTGTTAATAAGGTTATTGTATTTTTCTTTCAGGGATGTGCCTCATCTGCAAATACAAGTTACACTGTTAACTCAAAATAATTTTTGGATGAATAAAATAAAAAAGCAACTGTTTTTGCTTCAAACCGCAGTTAATTGTGAAGCTGTTATGATTTTGTAGAAATTGATTTATTGGATAAGTAAAATGTAATGAATAAATGAATTTCGAAAAAAAGTAGGCTGCGACAGAAAGTATCATGATAAACTAATGAGAAAAAACAAAACAGCATTGTGTCACGACAGAACGGAGTCAGCAACAAAAAATGATCAAAATTGAGAAAAACGCTAAGTCAATTTAAACTGTAAAGCTACTTATACGTTTAAAATATTTAGAAAATTTTTAAATAAAAATTTGAATTAATAATTTATAAGTACCAACAGCAGCAGTAGTCCTAGAAGTGACATGAAAACCAATGGGTATGGGTTTATTTTTATATTGTTTTTGAAATAAATTGACTTGAAGATCTTGAATTGTTTCTTGAATATCTCTGAAACTCCTGACATTACGTAAAGTAAATTGGGGTAAAAAGGTTACATTGAGTTTATGGCGTGTTTATGCATTGTATCATGAGAACCACGAGGTTAGGATGTAAGCATTTACATTCTTTATAATCCTAAAGTTTAAAACGAGTTGAGATTGCTCAACAAATTTTCAAATATTTTTTAGAAAAAAACATTTAAAAAAAGATTTATCAATAGTTTAAATTACAAGTTTTACGCTTGCTGTTACTTAAGTTCTGTTCACACTGGTTCAATCACATGAGAGAATCCGAAAGTTTTGAAATGGCGGACTCGTCGAGGCAAGTTGGGATCGGGGTAATTGTTATGATGTCACAATTTTCTCAATCCTTATGGCTAGGCAACTCCTTCTATTTTATTAGTTATTGACACGTTGTATTTTTTAAGTAGACTGAAAATTATAATTAAACCTGCTGTATATTTGACCAGCAGGAATAATTAAATTACAGATATAAAACAAAGACCGATACAATTAATCATATAGAATACAAGGCTGCAGCAATTAGAATAGAAAAGGATAAATGCTCAGTTCAAGTAGCAGCTTAGCAACATAGTCTATGTCACATGACTTTAAAACGTTACGTGCATAAGGTTAAGGAAGATGCCGGCACCACTCCTGGTTACCGTCGCCACGGACAGATATTTTCTCGGGATCAAGAACAATGCTCAGTGAATGCATTTAAAAAAATGTATCGAGAAATATTGGAGTATCATATGTGGAAGTCAGAAAGCCAGCTTACCAGTGTGCAGTCAAGAACATTATGAGTTTTCTTTCCTCGTGGAATACAAGCAAAGCAGCAGAAATTCATTGGTGTCAAGGTTTTAAGACGAGAAATGGTTTGTCATTGCGAATCGCAGAGCTATTGGTTTTATTAAAATGCTAATGACTATATTTTTTGATAAACAGAAGTTTGTTTCAGAATCCGATTACAATGCAATTACAAATGAAACAAATGTTACAACCGTGCTCAAAAATGTTTGGGTGGTTGCCAAAAGAAGTGGACGTTTACTAGGCCAAATTGTTTCTCAAGAAAAAGGAACCCTTATTTCGATTATTTGGGCCAGTAACGCAATTGGCAATTCCACCCCACCGATGTTCCTGCTTTTCAAAAACAAATTATGGGGTTTATCTTAATAATGGGGTTACACCCGGATCCATAGGAATCTCCAATGCTTCAGGATGGACGAAAAAAGAAAATTTTTTGGATTATAAACAACATTTTGCAAGTTATGCTAAACCAACACCAGAAAGACCAGCTTTTTTTGAACAATCATATACGTCATCTATCTTTGCCAGTTATTTAATTTTGTAGAAATATCACGTAACACTTTTATCAATACCGCCTCATTCATCACACAAAGTAATTAATCTCAAGTAATTTTCGGATCCTTTAAAACTTTTTTTAACGACGATCTCATACCTGATCGAAAAAAAAGATTAGTGAAATATACGATGTACTATGTTGAAGTTGGGGAAGCACTTCCAAAACCATGCTTCCGACCCAAGTTATAGCAGTTTTTAAATGAACTGGACTTTGGTTAATTAACAGATATTTAAATGTTAATTTTGCCGCTTTGCAATTGACCGAACGTCCAGATTCTTCATATTTTAGTCTAACAGACACATCATTATCAGCAGCAACAAAGCCATTAGACACCTGTAACGACTCAGCTTCAATATCTTCTTGCAATTTTCTACGATCAAGATCAACTTTTATGTAGGAACAAATTGATTTTTCAATAACAAGCTCAAGTTTGACTGCTGAACAGTCTCGTAACAACCACGTATCAAATGCTGTATATTCTGTTAAAGCACAGCTTTTTATTCCAACCATAGTACGGTACATCAGCTTCAATTTGTACCTTGTACTCAATTGACATAAGACACGTTCAAGCAAAGACTGTTAGATATTTAGACTTAAATAAGTATAATCAAAAGCAAATTTATCGCACCAATAAACAGTCAGATACTTCATTGGTATGTCCACAGCTCTGAAAATAGACCTACTGTAGATTCAAGCTTGCCAAAAAGTATCTTCATATAAAAGGCAACTGATGCAACGCGGCATCAAGCAATCGTTTAGCCCATAAAATTTCCTCCAAAAGCACATCTCTCATACACCAAGAAAACAACCCAAAAGATCTTAAAAAACAAAAAAAAAGTGAAGTGCTTATTTAGTGGTGGATATTCAAAGTTAGGGGCTTCAGGCAAGGATCGCCAAAACTTGATGTCCTCTAAAAAAAACTATGGCTTTGATCTCGTATTTCCCTTTTTCTCCCAAAATCAGGGTGATCTCTAACAAAATGGTCTTCACCAGAATTTGATCTCACATTTTGCTATTTTTCTCCCAAATCATGGTAATCTTTAAAAAAAAAGATCTTCACTTCGAATCGGTTTCCTATTTCTAACTTTTCGTCCCAACTTCATAATGATCCCTAAAATAACATATACCGCAGAGTAAGAAATTTTGTTTTAAAAATCAAAATAATCTCTATTTAACTTTTACTCTCGTCGTTTGAAAGGCACTTTCTGTCATTTGTCTCTGCTGGCGATCAACAGTGCTAAATTACAAGTGAATTAATTTAAAAAACAATAAATAAAACCTTTCAACCAGGCCATCAATGCCTCGAAATCTTCCCTAAGCACAATAAGGTTTTGTGTGAGTTGTTGTGCTTGTTCGTAAATTAAACGTCGTCATCGTCCAGTTATAGTCTGAAAGTTACATAGTAAACAAAACAAAATTGTTTATGATTGTATCTTTGCGTTTTTTAATGTTTTTCTGCGCAGTTATATTAACTCTGAAAATTTTAAACAAAATTAAAATTATTTTGTATATTTAAGTTTTATTAGTCCAAGGTTTATTCCTGTAGCATTTATGTTGTGTCTTAATGACGGTAGAATGATTGAAATTTGATGTTAGTCTTTCTGCATGTGTCTGGTATTGTGCCCTAATTATAAAAAATAACTTAAAAAACGTTCCAGAGCAGGGTGGTCGCAACATTATCTGTTTCACGTGGAAGAATTTTAATTATTATACACAAGTGATGGTGTAACACACCCCTTGAAATCCAATGACCCATCTTTCGTTTCGAAATTTTTGGCGATATGACAACTCAATTTTTTTTTAAAAATTATAACAAAGGCTTTATTAAGACTATCGTCGTAAGCAGTTGTTTTTGTAAATGAGAAGTGAAGACCTTTTTCTGGTCTTCACCAATCTTGTGTTGCTAGTCTCCGGCAATTTATGGAGGAAAACACATCACTTCAAGGTTAAGACAAAAAAATCTTATACTCCAGAATAAACAAGAACGTGTTTCTCCAACAGATAAAGACTCTTTTTTCGGTCTTCACTTTGAAGTGATTTGCTTCCCGCCACAGATTGCCCGAACTAGCAGCACAAAATTGATGAAGTTCCGAAAGAAAAATCTTGACGATCTCTTTTCGTATCTGAGATAGTTTTCAACCAATTTTAGGAACACCAAATGGACCGTCCTATTTTAGAAATTACTTTAGAAATCTAATTACACCGAATAAATTAATAATAATAAAAAAAAGCGATCTCTTCCTCAAACTAACTTTGTTAATAGTATATGAGCTGTTATTGTTAAGTTGTTATTTTTAACATTTATCGCCATTGTTTATGCTTATTTTCGACTTTGTTTTTTTTTATTAAATTAAAAACTTAGTTTTTATGCATCGAATTTGTATCTCCTTTTATCTTGTTTTACCCAAGCAGAAATGTGGTCACGGTTAAAAAACAAAGTTGGGTTGAAAGTTTAGTTGAAACTTAAAAAAAATTTATATATGCCATAACTGAAATTTAGAGATTTAGAGTTTTAGAGATTTAGAAATTTAGAAATTTAGAGCTGGTTAAACTGTGCTTATGATTTTGACAGAATAATGCGTCTCATGTGATTTGAAAATCTTGATGCGCTGCACGGCCTCGGTTCAAAACCCACTCGCGCCATACTGTTGTGTTCTTGGGAAAGTTACTTTACGCACATTCCCCTGCTTGGTGGTCTTTAGAAGCAGTTCTAAATTTTAGTCATGTCTCTATCAAATTACAAGCGGACAGCAATATCTTGGGATCTCCGGAAGCAGGTCGGGGTAATTGCCTACCCTATGTATAAGCGCCTCCGTCGTATCCTGCGAGTCAGGAGGATAAATATAGAGATAAAAAAATTAATACAGTCTTTTTAAATACATTAAACATAAAGCGCATTACGCATAACATAATTTATTGTAATATTTTATTTAATTAATAATAACAATTTAAAAAAGACATTGCGCTCTGCTTAACATGATTTGTAAAAGCTTGTAAAACAAGATTTATAAAAGTTTTTTGCACTGCGCTTAACATGATTTAAAACCTAAAACTTAACTGGGGACGTGAAAGGTTCGTAGGGGGCATGAGCAACAGGTTGCAAATTAAATTTTAACTCCTAGATTCTTAAACTTAAGGGTACGCCGCCTTGCGGGTGGAGTGAAAGGTTTACAGAGGGGGCACAAATAAATAGCTACAAACTAAATCTTAACCGAACCTGGCGGCCTTTTTTTGGAGAACACTACGATTTTCGGAAGAAAATTGAGAAATAGGACACTAAATCTAAGTAAAGACTTTTTTTTTAATGAACATCATGATTTTGGGACGGAATTTGTTAGTATGATAGAAGGAGGCGCGATTTTTGTTTGCAGGACAAAAAAGGGGCACGGTCTCAAAAAAAAAACGTGGTTTAAAAAAACATTGCGCAAGTTGCGTTCCGCTTTACATAATTTATAAAAGTGCATTGCGCAAGTTGCGCTGCGCTTTACTAATTTCAGCGACTGGTTGCGCTTTAGTGCGCTGCGCTTCACTAATTTCAAAGACACGTTGCGCTTTAGTGCGCTGCGCTTTGTTAATTTATGGAAAATGCCCACCTCTGTTTACTAGCAATCGGTCTTGATATGATTGTTATTTGAAGCTATTTAAAATTTTGTTAGTTTATGTTAGATTTCTACAAATACGAATGTTACAACTTACCCCATGTTACAACTTGCCCCGGTCTCCCATACTTTATCGTAGAAAACTTCTCAAACTTTCAACTTAGCTTCTCAAGCGTTGATCCGCAAAGGTCTGTGAGGTGGGGCGTACACTTTTACTGAGCCAATTTAGTTTGGTTTATGCAAGCCTAGGATACCTAAGATATGCAAAACTTTTTTGCGGTCTCCACCAAGTTTATAGTGCCAGCTGTGTACTTTTAAAGATTTAAAGGAGATACCAAAAAAAAAGCTTTTATCTGTCGGCAATGCACGTTTTCGTTTAAAAGTTTAAGTTTAAAAGAAGTCTCTTTTCTTTACTTGTTAAAAAAAGCGTAAAGCAATAATGGGCCTCAACAATTGTATTCAAAATTTTTTTGGTTGAAAAGTTGAAAAGATTTAGAAAATTTTTAGAAGCAGTTAAGTAAATTTTTCACTTGGCAAATATTTTTTTTGTTAGCTTGAATGATTAATTAACAACTGTGTTAGCAAAGTTCATTATGAATTATGGTCTTTGTGTGGGCTATAATTACAATAAGTATAAAATCTTTTCAAAATAGAACACAGTGAACATTTAATTTAAATAGCTTCTGATTTTCGTGCTTTCCCAATGTTTATATACTTTACTTTGTCCAAACTTATTGTTAAGATTTATTATCACTTTTTTATCTGCTTTTCCTGCTATGATGTTGGTAAAACAGACTGTACTATCATGACTTGGTCCAAATGGTACTTGTCCCCTGTCCAGCCTACACTTGTTATTGGTCTCAATTCTGTTTACGAAACTGAAGAATTTTTTGTTGGAGTACTGTAAGCTTGAAAGGAAGAAAATATTTCAAGAAGGCTGAGGGTAATTAAAACTTTTTCATGCCTAGAACAAATTTCAAGCAAATTACTTCACCTTACGCTATTGCGCCTAAAGCTTGAAACAATCGACTGTTTGTAAATTTAGAAGAGTGATGATGCTATTTTGAATTGTCTTAGATCAGCGTGGTCAAGTGGTTAGAACGCTGGGATTCTTAGGTTAAAAAAGATTCGAGCTATTCTGTGAGTCTACGTTTTTTAGGTTAAAAAAGATTCGAGCTACGTCATCCAGCAGGATTCGGACGAAATAAAACGATTAAAGGAACAACTAGTCGAGCGTGACCTACAAATCAAAGATTTGCAGAAAAAGGTGGGAAAGGCGCCTAAAGTTATTTACAATGTTGTTGTAATTAGTTCTAGGGTTAGTCCTCGCACTCCCCACTTAATACCACTTTGTAATTATGGTGTAGCAGATTTTTTAGTTCTGCTTTTTATTGATTCTTTACATCTGTATTTTTATGTTGCAGTTTTTTTGCGGGAAACTTAGTTTTTTCCTAATTTTAATAAGCTTTTTGCACAACTCTTGCATCAGTGGTCGATTCTGCTGACTGTTTAGACCAGTAATTTTTTGACCTTTTTCGGCACCTTTCAAAAATGATAGATATTTTGCGACTCCCCAAAATATTTTAGCTGTTTTTACTGTTAAATAAGGACTTAAAACTAAAAAAAGTTTTGAACTTTAAAACAAAAATAAAATTTTAACTCTTCGCGAAACCCCTAGCAATTGAAAACGAGACACGAAGGAAGATGCTGTGGTATCCCGGTTGAGAACCATTGGTTTAAACCCTAATCACACACCACTGTCTGTTTATTCTAAAGTAAATTAAGCCTTCATAGTATTTTTTATATTCTTTTTACCAGCTTCTCTTATTCTTCATCTTTTACTTATTTGACAAGGAAAATTTTTTCTTTCAGAAACAAACTTCAGACGTCGGCTCGTTTCAACCCAGGTTCGATTCTCGACCGAGTCTTATCTGTGTTAAAATTTAAACTACCTGCACCATTTTTTTAGTGACCCGGATGTTGCCGCTTTGCAGCAGAAATACGCGGAGTTGAAAGCGCTAAACGACGCTTGTGAAATCGAACGACTGCAACTGAGCCGCATGGTGGCGACATTCAACCAAAGGTACTGTACATATATTTGCAACTGTCACTAAAGTACAGTTTGATAAGCGACTGGCTCGAAATCAGAAGGTCAAAATGATAAGAGTTCACTTGTTTGCCTAAGTATATGGTTTCTTGTCGGATGAAAATAAATTGCAACACATAGGCCTATATTATTTGTATGTCACTTTCAAGTTAGTGCAATTCATTGATGTTGTGGCTTTTGGAAAGATTAATTCCGATTTGGACACAATATTGAAAATTAACTTACGATTATTGAATGATTATGACAACGTAAGCATACAACAAAATATATACTATATTTCAAATTAAAAATGTCTATGGATCAAATAAATTTTTTTTAAAGATTTTAATCCTCAAAAGTGCCACAACAAACTTTTCTTTTCAAACTCCTTTTCTTCGTTATCTTTCAAATTGCATAATCTGTATCTTCTTCACTCGTCTGCTTTCGTCCGCTTCCTCTTCGAATGCAAACTTTTAAAAATTGTTGTAAAGCAATCAACAGCGGTGATTATTTTGAGTAGTTGGAATTGAGATGTGAATTCGAATCACCACAATTAGGAACGATTTGTGATCGAAAGGAATCGTGTTCAAAGCTTGATTTGAGTTCTTGATTTTACTATTAATGTAGAAACTCGTCACGTTAGTTCTTGTATAACCCGTTGCCTTATAATATGCTGTACATACGTAAAAATGTTTATATAGTTTTCCCCGATTTGGCAGTCCATCTTTTAACTTATCATTAATGTAATTGTCACATTGTATCTGTCACTTAAATAAAAAAATCTTTTCCTGTTTTTTAAAATCTTTTGAATTGCATTTATTTGCTTACGTTTACATTTCTGCATTAATGCATTAAAAAGGGGCATTTATAAGTTAAACTTACCCCAACATAATTATTAGAACACAAGTGTACAAGTTCAAATACTTGTATATGTAAAACGAAGCTAAAATTAGTATCTCAAAAAAATACTCGTTGACAATTTTAGAGCAAGATATCTTGAATTGAAATCACAAAATAAAAACAAAAATTGTATTGAAATCGACGAACTGTTTCGCTCGTTAAAAGGATCATTTCAAATAAAATACCCTATTGAACTCTTTAACGGATCAAATAGTTTCTCGGTTTCAATAAAATATTTGCTTATACAGGGTGTTTCAAAAAGTAAAGCACTGTAGTATTGACAGAATTTTCCCATAATGATTTCGGTTGCATGTTGGTCTACAAGCATGTTAAATATTACAGAGATATATTGGTTAGTTTATTGACAGGCTTAGAAATAATATTTGCATATTAAATGTAATTAATGACGTAGTAATAAAGTAAGAATGATGTCATGAATACAGTACACCGGGTTTTGAAAACTCTTTTCGATTTGTCACAACCCACAATTTATCAGTTATTGCACAGTGCCATAAAATAGTCTTTACATTACGAGAGAGAGAATTTGTTTTGTGCAAAGTGTGTTAAGTAAGGAAGAAAATATTCTTAAGAACTTCAAGATTTATTTGCTTAAAAATTTAAACAAGAGTGTAGTGTGCTGTATCAATGAACCGGATTATTCTTCGATCAATTCCGTGCGCTACATCAGCAATATACTGGAGCCATTTCTCCAGGAACTAACAGATGAAGAGCAATAGTCAAATAGCAAGAGTCACTATGCAGGCTGTGCAAAATATGTTCGGTAATCGCATCGTTTCTCGCGGTCTATAGCCCCCAGCCCTCCTGATTTTTATATGAGGGGTAAGTAAAAGTTGTAATGCATGGTAACAATCTTCATACTTGTGAAAAACTGAAGGACAGCATTAAAGCAGCAATGAAGAGCATGAGGAGTTGGAGCGAAAGTTCATTGACATGCATCGGCGGGTTGAACTGTATCTTGAAGAGGACGGTGAACATTTACAGCAAATGATGTGAACTATGAATAAATCAGCTACTAAAATGTGCTTTAAAATTAAAAACAATTAACTTAACATGTTTCATAGATGTTATTAATAAAGTTTGATACGATACGAACAAAATTGTTTTTTTATATATTGTACAGCAGTTTCTACTGTACTGTTACTTTTTGAACGCCATGTATTTTATACACACGAGATATACTCGAGATACACGAGATACACGAGATACACACGAGATATACCCGAAATACACGAGATACACACGAGATACAACACTCAGAACCGGGGGGACTGATTTTGAACCGAGCATATTTTGACACAGTGTTTCTCTCGGCTCGTAACCATTGCGAGTATGCTCCACGTAAATAGCTGTGCTGCCTCGGCGTAGCACTGTAGCTCCAAAAGCTCCAAAAGCTCGTGACAAGTTTTGGCGTGTTTAGCAAGAATAATGCTGCTTTTTCTCGGCTTGTTTTCTTTTGTTTGCATATACCAAGAATACACGCGATCAAGTTATGTTAGCTTGGTGTTGCTTTGTTTCTTGACCATTGAGGCTTATAGTATTTTTTATTTTTTTATTTTATCCCTATATTTATCCTCCTGACTCGCCGGAAAGCGACGGAGGCGCTAATACATAGGATAGGCAATTACCCCGACCTGCTTCCGGAGATGCCAAGATATTGCTGTCCGATTGTAATTTAATAAAGATATGACTGTAATTTAGAACTGCTTGCCAAGAACACCAAGCAGCAAGTAAAAAAGAATATAGTAAAAAGAAAAATATTTTCCATTGTTTGATTATCGGTTTATGAGTGTGACTGTACGCCTTATAGAAGTGCTAGCAACGAGAGGTCGCCGCTCGTGATGGTGAGAGGACCTTGTGCTTTTGCAGGAAATGAAATGACCACTGATCTTTTACTTCGGTGGCATTTTTTGTTAAGCGTAGTTTTACTTTTGTTTTGGCCTATGTCATTTTTATCTCGATAAAATAAATGAGGTCTTGTTTCTGATAAACAGCTCTTTATTAAAATAAGAAGTTCTTGTGCCAATGCCAGGAATAATTTTTTTGATTTTTCAAGAATTAAAATGCCCTATCTCTGCGGCCGATCCGGCTAAGCACAGCAATAACAAATCTAACTCGAAGTTTACTTTTAGATTTACACTGATGTGTTACATCCTTTTATATAAATGTATTTAACATAACAAACTCTGTATTTACTTTCTGGTATTTTCATCAACTAAATGTCAAAAAATTGTAAAATTGAAATTCACTGCCGGGTTCGTTTTAAATGTTTTTGGTTTTGGTGAAAATCTTCTTCACTTTGACTGTGTGCGGTACTTCAAATTTTAAACATCAGATTAGAGTTTTTTGTTGACCGTCGTCGTTTGAAAGGCTATCCACTCCGACTCAGACGCAGACACAAGGATCTATCTTCCTAGTACCCTATTAGGATCAGAGAAAATGCTGACGGACACGGTGTAGCCAGAATCGAGTTTCGTTGTTCAAAACCGTCAGATTTAGTGTTCCATGTAGTGGCTTATGTATAAGAAACGCTAACACCACGTGGTCTATGGTTTTTTCTTATTTAGCATTTTTAGGAAAATAGTCGATTTTGAATCTTTACAGAAAAAAGCTTGATTCAGTTTAGAATAACATTGACCAAACGAAGATCACGTAATCTTTTTTTATCGCGTGTCAGACCGGTTACGCACGTCAGTTTTGTCGTCATGAATCCAATTTTGTTTTTGTTTTGCTTTCATTTAATCTGCTAACCGTTTGTTTTATAAACAAACAACTCTTCAAAAAACTTGTGATGTTTTTGTCAGTGCGGTAACGATTTGAAATATTAAAATAGAAACACTTCACCCATATTGATCTTAGATAACAGGATTATATTAAATGCTTTCGCCTGAATATGGCTTTATTCTTAAAAAAATGTGGGCAAAAAATAGGATTTTTTATTTTGCAGAAAAGTTTTCGACCGCCCGCGAAAGTTCTCGAACATCTACTGCAGAACTAGAAGCACAAATAACAATACAGGTTTGCTTTTTTTTGTGAAAAGTATTAACAAGCAATTTTGTTCATACTCCATGTCAAAAAAACTTCATTCTTTTTAATATCTTTTTAGAAACTAACAAAAGGCAATTTTTTTAAACTGTATCCAAACACTTAATTGTATTTTTACATCGTTTCTTGTTTGTTGTAGGTTTGTAATTCTAAAGGAATAGGTTTAGAGATTCTCAAATAGCCTACTTTTTCTTAATTGTATGAAAATGTTATTCCGACTAAGGAAAACTTGAAGTTTCTTGGAACGTTTTGTTTTCTCGGAAACACATTACCGATGTCTTTTAAAGTAAAGTTATTGCTTTTCTCTACCACGAAAGTACACTGACCAGCAGTAGTAACTTTAAATTTTAAGATATACTGTATTTTGTCCTCGCAACACATTAAATAAATCAAACGTCCCACAGAACAATCTAGAACATGCCAAATATGCGAGGATTTGTTTCTAAAAATTTTCGTCTTAATCAATACGGCTGAGTCCCAAAAAGCGGGTCGCCCCGTAGACTGACCAAAAGAAATAATTTGTATAAAAATGGCTTGTCGGTAAGAATCTATGACGAAATAGGCGAAAAAAAAAGTGTTTGGTGGTTAGGTACCACTATCCTCGCCTGCTTCAATGCAGCCGATCTTATTTCTTTAAAAAATATTAAAGTTAAGTTGTTTTAAAAACTTCGCTAATCGAACTTGTTCAGAGAGATGAAAATCATGCCCTCAAGGAGGCGCTAGAGACGACACTACGTAACAAGCAGAACGACATAAACATGTTTCAAGAAATGAATCAACAAACCAAGCAAGTCTTTCTCGATGCTTTAAAGAGTTTAAGCACAAAACAATAATTTGATTGGCTTTACCTCTTTCAAAAGTGTGTATTGCTCGGTATTTTTCTGCTTTCAATGTTTTTATTTTCAAAACGCAAATTTATCGCAGTTCGTTTTTCAAACGCTTGAATTCTTATTTAGTAGAATTTTTTGCTTTAATTTTCTTTTTATTTACAAATCTTTTGATATTATAGCACTAGTCATTCGTTTCAGTAATATTGTTTTTTTCACGCGCATATCGAACATGTCAAAGTAAGACGCACACTTCGCTATTTTAAAGCGAATTAAAAAAATATATACTTGTCTATTTCAAGTCGGTTACGATGCGAAATTCATGCTCAGCATCATATCGACTATTAATTCTCCTGACTTGTAGGACAAAGCTAAGCCTTAGAAGTAGTGCAACCATGAAGTTGTCGCTCGGAGCTTTTTTTCGGAGAGGCCAAATTAATGTTGTTGATTTTGTTTTTTTTCATCTGATTAGAAAGTGACGTGACTGTAATATCTAACTTCTTTTAATACTGCCGAGAATAAAGTGTCGTAAAATCTTTTTTCAATTAACGCACAAGTAACAAGTTGATGTGGATAAAATTGAACCGAACCATATTAATCGTCAGCAGCATGGCCCAGAGTAAGAAATTTTGTTTTAAAAATCAAAATAATCTCTATTTAACTTTTACTCTCGTCGTTTGAAAGGCACTTTCTGTCATTTGTCTCTGCTGGCGATCAACAGTGTTAAATTACAAGTGAATTAATTTAAAAAACAATAAATAAAACCTTTCAACCAGGCCATCAATGCCTCGAAATCTCCCCTAAGCACAATAAGGTTTTGTGTGAGTTGTTGTGCTTGTTCGTAAATTAAACGTCGTCATCGTCCAGTTATAGTCTGAAAGTTACATAGTAAACAAAACAAAATTGTTTATGATTGTATCTTTGCGTTTTTTAATGTTTTTCTGCGCAGTTATATTAACTCTGAAAATTTTAAACAAAATTAAAATTATTTTGTATATTTAAGTTTTATTAGTCCAAGGTTTATTCCTATAGCATTTATGTTGTGTCTTAATGACGGTAGAATGATTGAAATTTGATGTTAGTCTTTCTGCATGTGTCTGGTATTGTGCCCTAATTATAAAAAATAACTTAAAAAACGTTCCAGAGCAGGGTGGTCGCAACATTATCTGTTTCACGTGGAAGAATTTTAATTATTATACACAAGGGATGGTGTAACACACCCCTTGAAATCCAATGACCCATCTTTCGTTTCGAAATTTTTGGCGATATATGACAACTCAATTTTTTTTTGAAAATTATAACAAAGGCTTTATTAAGACTATCGTCGTAAGCAGTTATGTTTGTAAATGAGAAGTGAAGACCTTTTTCTGGTCTTCACCAATCTTGTGTTGCTAGTCTCCGGCAATTTATGGAGGAAAACACATCACTTCAAGGTTAAGACAAAAAAATCTTATACTCCAGAATAAACAAGAACGTGTTTCTCCAACAGATAAAGACTCTTTTTTCGGTCTTCACTTTGAAGTGATTTGCTTCCCGCCACAGATTGCCCAAACTAGCAGCATAAAATTGATGAATTTCCGAAAGAAAAATCTTGACGATCTCTTCTTGTATCTAAAATAGTTTTCAACCAATTTTAGGAACACCAAATGGACCGTCCTATTCTAGAAATTATTTTAGAAATGTAATTACACCGAATAAGTTAATAATAATAAAAAAAAGCGATCTCTTCCTCAAACTAACTTTGTTAATAGTATATGAGCTGTTATTGTTAAGTTGTTATTTAAAAGTTATAAAAGTTATGCATCATCAAAGCTAAATACATATCTCTTCCCAGTTAATTAAACCGCTGAAAAAACAAAGCCTGGCGGACAGTTGTCGCACTAGGCCGTCAAATTACTTGTGAACAGAAAAATTTGTGCCATAAAAGATTGCAGAAAACGAGTAAAGTGAACCATGAGAGCTAAATTGGAAGTTGTATTTACATTAATTTGCTTTTTAACAATAACATTGTTTTAAAAGATGTACCCAATTTTGAACAGTTGATACATTGTAGACCACAGTTCCAGCATTAGTAAAGTATAAACTTATATTTTATATTAATTTTTATTTGGTGTAAATCAGTAAAGTGTTTAGTTAAGTATAGTTTTTATATTTGGTTGTGTTATACTGTAAAATTAAATTGAAATCATGGCTGAAAAAGTTGTCGATGGTGTGGAAGCTCTTTTTACTTCAAGTGATGGTGATACAACAGGTAAATTTGTTATAAGCATTAGGGCTCGTTTCCACAACGAGTGTGGAATGAAACATTCTTTCTTTCGTTTATTGATCTTTTCGCGCTTAACCCTATTCCGACTGGGCTTTTTGAAAACTTTGTACGACTGGGGGTAGGAAAGTGCCCGCAGTCTTTGGCTGCTTATATTAATATCTCAACACTTACTGACCCTAGAATTGTCATTCAAGTTTGTATAGAAAGGAATTTCATACTCTTTTGATGTACATACTTAAATGTTGCATTTAAACATTATTTGGGATTAAAAAAGCAACCAGTATCAAAGGTAGTCAATTTTTGTAAATTGGCTGAAAACGAGAGAGCGGTTTGAGAAAATTAATGACTTCGGCTGTTTGTCGAATGTCATAATCCGTAAAATTAGAAGTAGGAATGGTGACAGCTGAAATCCACTTGGCAAGATTATTACTGTTTACAGAAAAAGAAAGTTTTCATCCGAAAATCTGCTAAAAGCTGATTTTATTAGTGTTTACAAAGCTTCGATCTTTGCGATTTATCAAATGATTTTTTAAATTCACTCATTTTTTGAAGAATTTAGGCAAGAAACTTTATACATAAAAAGAAAGGCAAATCATTACACAAAAAATTATGTTTGTAATTCCACATCGCAGAAAACTCACCTTAATTTTTTTCACTGTAAAAAAATATTTCAACTTGACTAATTTATTTAGATTTGATTGCTTTTGATCACATCGATTTTAATTTTACAGAAATCTTTTTTAGTTCGAATGTTTTCTTCTTTTGGTGAAGTACGCTAATTCATTAATAAAATATTTGCTTATTAAATTTTGCTAGCGTTTTCTGACGTAATTCTTTAACGTTTAATTGTTGTACGAGTTTGTTATGTTTTAATGATGTTGACTATTTGTTAGAAAAATTTTACTTTGGGTCGAGAGTTTTTTTGGAAATTGTAAGAATTTTGGGTGTTTTTTTGTTGATAGTGTTTGATTGTTTAATTTAAGTGAAAGTTGTGCCATATTCAACTGGGTCTGGAGTAAAAAGTGTGGTTGTATGTTTTGCCCCGTCAATAAGTTTTCAGCTTGCGTTTCAAGTTACGTCACATTGGGGCTTATCATACTTTACGTTCTCAAAAACTGCTCCAGTGAGTGTAAAAAAGGTCGAAGTTGAATTTTATGTAACTTTTCTTGTTTTACAGGACTTAAGAACAACACCAACGAGAGGTGGGCAAATATCTTCTTTGGTCAATAAAACTATAGAAGACTGGATGGCAACAAAGGCAACATGGAAGACACAATTCAAGTTGAATCTTTTCCTGTGTTCCACCGAAGAGCTTGGATTGAAGTTTTTTTAAAATACAACACTGGCATTCCAAGCTCTGCGGCAATAGAACGTGTCTTCTCTGTTGGATCCGACGTGATGAAACCAAAGAGAGCAACGTTATCGTCAGAAATTTTGAACGATTGGTATTTATTCGAGAAAACGAAAACTGCGTGCTTCTATTAAAATAATTAATTAATTTATTTGTGTTGTTGAGTTTATTTATTCCGTTTTGTGTTGTGTGTTGTTGAGTTGTTGAGTTTATTTATTATTTATTTATTTTATTAATTTATATTATTTATTATTTTATTTATTTTGTGTAAATCGAATGAATAAAAAAGGAAAAGTCGTTCAACTATCGCAAACAATCAAAATCGAAAAAATGCTTTTTTATTGACTTTGCTTTGTAATCTATTGATTACTTCAAAAGTAGCGGTATAAAAATTTGATGCAATTGATGAAAACAGTAGCTCACGAATTTTTGAAATAAAAAGCAAATTCAACGAAAGTTTTTTTTAGTTTTTGATTGGAATTTGTAAATACAAGTTGTCTTTAAAAGACAAAGTTGGGTTGAAAGTTTAGTTGAAACTTAAAAAAAATTTTTATATGTGCCCTAACTGAAATTTAGAGTTCTGGTTGAATTGTGCTTATGATTTTGACAGAATATTGCGTCTCATGTGATTTGAAAATCTTGATGCGCTGCACGGTCTCGGTTTAAAACCCACTCGTGCCATTCTGTTGTGTCCTTGGAAAAATTACATTACGCACATTCCCCTGCTTGGTGGTCTTTACAAGCAGTTCTAAATTTCAGTCATATCTCTATTAAATTACAAGCGGACAGCAATATCTTGGCATCTCCGAAAGCAGGCCGGGGTAATTGCCTACCCTATGTATAAGCGCCTCCGTCGTTTCCTGCGAGTCAGGAGGATAAATATAAAGATAAAAAAAAATTAATACAGTCTTTTTAAATAAGTTAAACATATAGCGCATTACGCATAACATAATTTATTTTAATATCTAATTCAATTAATAATAACATGATTTAAAACCTAAAACTTAAACTGGGGGCGTGAAAGATTCGTAGGGAGCATGAGCAACTGGCTGCAAATTAAATTTTAACTCCTAGATTCTTAAACTTAAGGGTACGCCGCCCTGGGGGTGGAGTGAAAGGTTTACAGGGGGGCACGAATAACTAGGTACAAACTAAATCTTAAACAGTTTTTTTTGGAGAACACTACGATTTTCGGAAGAAAATTGAGAAATAGGACACTAAATCTAATTGAAGACTTTTTTTTTTGATGAACATCATGATTTTGGGACGGAATTTCTTGGTATGATAGAAGGGGGCGCGAATTTTGTTTGCAGGACAAAAAAGGGGCACGGTCTCAAAAAAAAACGTGGTTTAAAAAAACATTGCGCAAGTTGCGTTGCGCTTTACGATAACATGGGTAGCTCGTACATGATTTATAAAAGCGCATTGCGCAAGTTGCGCTGCGCTTTGCTAATTTATGGAAAATGCCCACCTCTGTTTACTAGCAATCAGTTTAAATATGATTTTTATTTGAAGCTATTTAAAATTTTTTTAGTTTATGTTAGATTTCTACAAATACGAATGTTACAACTTACCCCATGTTACAACTTGCCCCGGTCTCTCCTACTTTATCGTAGAAAACTTCTCAAACTTTCAACTTAGCTTCTCAAGCGTTGATCCGCAAAGGTCTGTGAGGTGGGACGTACACTTTTACTGAGCCAATTTAATTTGGTTTGTGCAAGCCTAGGATACCTAAGATATGCAAAACGTTTTTGCGGTCTCTACCAAGTTTATGGTGCCAGCTGTGTACTTTTCAAAGATTCAAAGTAGATACCAAAAAAAAGCTTTTATCTTTCGGCAATGCACGTTTTTGTTTAAAAGTTTAAGTTTAAAAGAAGTCTCTTTTCTTTACTTGTTAAAAAAAGCGCAAAGCAATAATGGGCCTCAACAATATTCAAAATTTTTTTGGTTGTAACGTTGAAAAAATTTAGAAGCAGTGTTCTGTTTAAGAAAATTTTTCACTTCGCAAATATTTTTTTTGTTAGCTTGAATGATTAATTAACAACTGTGTTAGCAAAGTTCTATATGAATTATGGCCTTTGTGTGGGCTATAATTACAATAAGTATAAAATCTTTTCAAAATAGAACACAGTGAACATTTAATTTAAATAGCTTCTGATTTTCGTGCTTTCCCAATGTTTATATACTTTGTCCAAACTTATTGTTAAGATTTATTATCACTTTTTTATCTGCTTTTCCTGCTATGATGTTGGCAAAACAGACTGTACTATCATGACTTGGTGAGATGGTACTTGTCCCCTGTCCAGCCTACACTTGTTATTGGTCTCAATTCTGTTTACGAAACGAAAGAATTTTTTGTTGGAGTAGTGTAAGCTTGAAATGAAGAAAATACATGTATTTCAAGAAGGCTAAGGGTAATTAAAACTTTTTCATGCCTAGAACAAATTTCAAGCAAATTACTTCACCTTACGCTATTGCGCCTAAAGCTTGAAACAATCGACTGTTTGTAAATTTAGAAGAGTGATGATGCTGTTTTGAATTGTCTTAGATCAGCGTGGTCGAGCGGTTAGAGCTCCGAAATCGTGATCAACATGGTCTGGGTTCAAACCCACTCGCTCCAATCTTTTGTGTCCTTGGGAAGACAGTTTACGGCACTTTCCCCTCCTAGGTGGTCTTGGCAAGCAGTTCTAAATTAAAGTCATATCTCTATTAAGATTTCAACCTGACAGCAATATCTTGGCATCTCCGGAAGCAGGTCGGGGTAATTGCTTATCCTATAAATAACGCCTCCGGCGCTTTCCTGCGAGTCAGGATGATAAAAATAAATAAACAGAAAAAAAAATTCCAAGATGCCAAGGTATTGGTGTCTGGTTAAAATTTTTTATTTAATTTTTTTGTTTTATTTAGACCATAACTGAAATTTAGAGCTGCTTTATAAATCAGCCAAGCACAAATAGGAGTCTTAAAGTGTTTTTTACAAAGACACAACAAAAGGACTTGAGTTGATTTTGAAGCGAGACATCATGATTGCGTTGGGATTCATTAACGCGCTCATAACTACTAGGCCAAACTACTTGATTTTTTGATTATTATGTTTTGTCCTTTACTTTCTGCTATACAAGGAAGGATACAAGTATAAAATACAAAAATACAAGTAAAAACATTTAATCAAATCAAAACTTTAACAGTAATTTCAAGGTAGTAAACTTTATGGTTAATATGAAGACAAACGTTGTTACAAAAGTGAAAGTAAAAAAATCCAAGGTATTGAACAAAATTTGTTGTTCATAAAATGAACCAAATAGGCGTAGAATTATGAGATTCGAAACTTTTTTGCTTGAATTCTGTGTCAATTTTAAATTTTATTTCTTAAAACTTTACATATTAAAACGTTTTATTGCTTGGATCGAAGCAGAAGACATAAATCTGATTGTTTTTTTGCTTTAATTTCTGTGATAATGTAAATCGAGTCTGAAAACAAAATATAAGTATTACCGGTAAAAGAGAAAAAAAACAACTTTTTCAGCGAGGGGAAAAGTTTTTCAAAACATTTTTTGTGAAACGTAATCTAAACTCGTTTGCCATAGGAGCAATGAGCTCATTAACTCTGCTAAAAAAATTTTCAGCTTTGTTCTAACGTGGATAGCTTCGAGTTTTTAAACAACTGTTTGTTAAACAAACGCTGAAAGCGCATTCATACCAGAGATCACCTTGTCTCGAAATGCTTATATTTATTAACTGTGCAAAACACGCGCAAGCATGACAAAATGCCTGAAATACTAGGAAAAGATTGCAAATGTTTACATATGGTGTAAGCAAGACGGATCCGACCAAACATGCAATCAACCTCCCTTCCTATTAAAAGATTGAAAGCACTACTTCTTGGTATTAAAATCTTAACTTTTGGGTTGCATATATTTGTTCTATAAAATTAAAGGAATTCAAAAATTAAGCATCTATATCAGAGGTTGAAAACGGAGGCCAATTGGATGTCTTATTGTATTATTATATGTATTATTGGAGGCTAATTTATATAAGGCAACAACAAAGGAGGTTACATAAGTTGAAATACCTAAAAAAAACAAAAAATGTCATCACTTTGAATCTATCTCGAATTTACTAATTTTCGACCCTAAAATGTAGTAATCTCTAAAAACAAAGTTCTTGAAATTGTCTTGAATTTCTTGATTTTCGCTTTTAAAATGTAGTGACTTCTAACAAAAGACTTCAATTGAAATTGTCTCAAATTTCTTGACTTTCGTCTAAATAAAAAAAGGTTTTCCATTATCGGTAGTAATCATTGACACGTAATTCTATTACTGGGGATCGCAGGTTGCACCCCTGATCTATACAAAAACTTCACAAAATTAAATGTATAAATAAAAATGGTATAAAAAGTGACCATAATTTCATATTTTTAAATTTTGATTTAAAACTATAGATTACATATTCAAACAAAAAGGACAATGAACAATAATTACTCAAAATAGAAGTTGATTTGAATAGCGTCGCTAAAAATCTTCTTAGTTTTTAACATGTTGATGAAATTCGTTACATTAAACAAATAAATTAACCTTTGCAAAACGTTTCAAATAAAAATAATTACAAATGATTACATGATGAACTCTTGACTTTCTTTAAAACAGTGTTTCTCTGCCTGTGCTCTGCGAGAGATTTCCAAGTGTTTGCAAAGGTTTTTAAAAAACATTAGTCCATTGTTCCGCAACCTTTTTTTTTAGAGAACACTATTTTTAAGGGACAAAAATCAAGAAATCTGGTCCAAGTGTGCAGCTAATTTCAAAAAAGTCTCAAAATGTGCCGCATTCGGAAAAAGGTTGAGAACCACTGCTTTAAAATGATGTTCAATTTTTTTCAATTAATCGTAATCCAAAATTAAGCTACGAAAAATGTAAAGGGTTTTACTTTCAAAAAAGAAAGTTTCTGTCTATCTGTTTCAAGTCAAGACTAAAAGATCGTCTACTTTTCAAATTGGGTGTGGGAATCCAAACGTTCTCGATATTGGTATTTGGAAGAACAATTTGTAAAACATAAAGTTTTACCCCAAATTTGACATTTTTGGTCCTACTATACTTCATTGTCTGTTGTATTGGGGGTAACTTTTTTGTTACGATAACTCCGTCGAACCACGTGTTATTTTTAATACCCGACAGCTCTTAGCAGCGATTAAGAAAGACGTGTTACCTTCCCATCATCACAGCAATGTTATTTACCAGTTTGTGTGCCACTGCGATAGTCGGTACGTTGGTCGCACGTCTCAACGGCTAGAAGAGCGAATTAAACAACACATTCCTAGATCCATCGCCAATCCTCGTGCCTCGCCCAACCGCCAAAGCCTTTTCCGTTCTTGCAAGGCCAACACACGCCCACAACAATTTCACGAATCCTCCATTGGTCAACATCTTCTTGGCAACGCCCAATGCGCTCTTCACTACAGCAACGAAAAATTTTTTATTCTCGCTCGAGGTCGCTCTTCTTTACACCTTTCTGCTCTTGAAGCGACTTTCATTAAATCTCTCAATCCTCTTCTGTGTAAGCAAAAAGAATTCGTCTACTCTTTGAAAATTTCTTAATCTTTTCTCTCATTGGCTAACTTCTTTCAGCCAATGAGAACTCTGCTTTCCCATTTATAACTCAGTTCGGTTCAATTCTGCTTTATTCTGATGATTTTCCCTGAAGAGTGTCAGATAAAAAGCTTTGGGAAAAAAAATCTTTTACTTTTTGCTCTAGTCTTATGGTTTTCAAGTGCTCAATACCTAGGGTTGGTTGGAACGTCCAAGGGCTCGAATCAGAGTGGATAAATAACTGTTTGGGTTCATTGCAGAAAGAAAGCAACGGTACTAAACTGAGAAACGTAAAATTATTAAATTGAAAGTCTTTTTTCTTCTTCGCTTGCTTTTCTTCACATCTAATGGAAAAAAACAGTTGCACAAAGCTGAAGCCAAAAAAAGGTTTTTACTTTAATGATACATTACATTAATTAATAGTGTGTACTGGATTTAAAAGGTCCATCGATAGAATATTTTTCCTCGAATTGGGGTTAACGTTCAGAAAAGTTCGAGAAGTGCCAGTCTAGTCGATATTGTTCTAAAACAAATTATTCCACTTTCACGGCGGTAATTAGCAAAGTTGTAATTCCGTAAGAGCTTTCTATTCACTGTTCACAGTGACTACTTTTAAAATAAATCGTTTTACTGTTTCTCGTCACTATAATTGCAAAGGAGCAAAAATTGTTGAGAACCTTTCTAACAACCGAATCAAAATGATTTATGGTTAATTATGTTGAACCAAATGTTAAGAAAAGAACAAACAAAAGATTTGGCAATCAGTGTAAGCTAATAAACAAAAAAAGATTTTTGTACAATCTAATTTCACTATTTAATCTTTGAGTTTTTAGTAAAAAAGCACGAACGTATTGAAGAGAAATGAGTAGTCTATAAGTAGTTTGTAAAAAATTTAATTAAGCGAGAAAAACATTAAAATGTTCAAATATTTTTGTAGAAGACGTTTTTGCCTTCAATATTAAATTCTTTCCGAAATTTGTTACGTTATAAAAGATTTAATGAAGTTGCGGGCGTCTTATTTAGAAAAGAGAAATGAGTTAACGAAATAAAAGCTGACAGTATTTTAAAATGAAGGAAGCGCTCTTTTAGCCATAGTCAATTTGCATTCAAATCTTCAGACTACAGCAAAAAACTTGGTAAAAGATAAATTCAAATTCTTGTTTTAAAAGTCACAAGTAAATGTCCACCTCGACTTTAAGCTCATCCTTAAGTTCAATCTAGTTCAAGAAAGGAATCTGCCTTTCACCTTTTTAATTCGCGGCCGCAGCTTCAGTCTTGCCACAAAAGCGTCGATTGCATTGTAGTTTTGATACAGTTTATATTCTTGTTCTGCAAAATTAAACTTAAATCATTTAACAATGGAAAAAACTAAAGGCTTATTTTTATGGCCAGAGTGTTTTGTTTGAAGATGATCCTGCAAACAACTTAATTACTTGACTTTTGCCGTGGAATCTATAAAACCATAATTTGAGCAATCACTGTCACACCTTTTCTTTTTTCCATTTATTTTACATCAGTGTAGCTCTCTATTCAGTTTGAAGCCATTAGCGTGCACCGTCCTTATGAACTTTTACGCTCCACAAGGGGCGTGCACTCGCAGTTTAAGAGCCCTTGCGCTAGCACGTGTAGTTACGTGTGTCAAGTTTATTCTTGTTTATCCATAATATTTATGAACTTTATTTGCAAGGGATTAAATCTAATATCTTGCTGATATTTTAGGAGTATCTGTTTCCACAAAAAAGACTCAGTCTTGTTTTAAAATTTACGTTTTGATTCAATTTGAGGATCAACTTATTTGACCTTTTCGCAGTTATAATTTTTTGGATTCTTTTTATTTCATGTCTCAAAAAGTTTATAAATTTCAAAATTAAACTTTTTTTTGTAAATTAAAACCAAACTAAGCTTTAATTCTTTTCTTGGCCTTCATTAAATAATTATAATTGCTCTGTACGATTTACTAGTTTTATAGGGAAGAGAATAAAATCATGAAAATTATCTTGTTTTTTATGACGAAGTGTGAAACGATTTACGGCGGTCATTCACGGGGGTGGTCATCTCCGTTATATTTCGCTGGGGCGAGCCATTGTATGGGCGAGTCATTGACAATAACGTGCCAAATTTGCAAGCTGTGGAACCAAACTTAGACCTCTCGAGGTAGCAAGGGGAACTTAAATTTGCTCCAACTAACATTGAGAAAATTAAAAACTGCTGTGATTGAGTCTCTTTTCCATGTTGCCTCGGCTCTAATTTGAATGCTTTTGTTATAACTAAGCAAATAAGAAATACATTTTACATGCGAAACAATATTTCGCTCGTCTACAAACTTTTAATATTGATTGACATTCAGCTTAATTTATCGGGTTAAAAATGAAAATGCTTGCATTTGCAATGGTTCTTGTCCTTGTTTCATCTTGCTTAAGTAAGTGTTTTGCAAATTATACTGAAAGAGTGTAGTTATGGTGATGTAATTAGAAAAAAATGTTTTATTCTTATTGTCTTCTTTTTTTCGTATGGCCAGATGTACAGTTATTACTCATATTTTATACCGGCCTGGTTGCTGTTTTCTGTTTTAGGAAAAGGCACCAATTGAGGTTAGCAGCGTGAACCCGTTTTTGAATTTTTCTTGAAAGTGTATTTCCTTAGAGCAGAACAGAAACCGCTTAGGGCGACTGAGAATCGAACTCACATCCTCCTGCTCTCAAGGAAGACTATCAAACACTGCGCTATTCGGCGAAGATTGAGAAAATACTTTGTAGGCTTATCTTGAAGTATTAATAATTTATTTTGTTTTAACACAATTGTCTAATGCTTTAGAAAATGTTTCATCATTTATTTAAAAATATTTTCGAACAAATCGTGCTAATTTTTAGGTTTTGACGTTCACTTGCGTAGTTTAACCTAGCCGATTCATTTTAAAGCTACCCCTGACTAAGTAAACAGTAGCTTAAAAACAATCTGTAATGCTTTTTTTCTTTTATTTTTGAAGCATTTCAAAGCGTTAATGTTTTCTAGTTCCTGACATTTACATATCAACACTAAATGGACGCTAAATTGAATAGTTTTCTAACACAACAGAAACGTTTCAATTGGTGACTAATAGGTGGTCATAATCAATGCTCACTCTAGGTTATGTAACTGTGCTATGCACAGTATTACGATTGCTGTCTGTTTAGTTAAACTCCCTTCTCGCGCTAACACATTTATTAAACACATAAAATTTAATCTGAAACAAAAAATTTTAGTTCGAATAAAAACTCTAATAAACACTGATTAATAAAAAACAAATCTATAAAAGATATCTTATCAACTGCCTTTGTAATAAATTTTTTAAATTGTGACAAGACTTATAACAAACATGTGTATAATTTGTAAGAGGTATCTTGACTAAATTGAATTAAAGGGTTAATTTTATTTATAAAAAAATCAACAATCCCCATTTTTAAAAGAAAAACAAACATCGAAAAAAACCCGTGTAGTACTTATGCACCAACCCAATAAAACATAACTTACTTTGCATTTTCATAACAGTTTATCTTTTTGCATATTCATAACAGTTTAAAAGTGTCGCAAAAACCTGAATTTAAATTTTTTTAGAGTTATTTGTTTCATTTTTTATGAAAAAAAGCTAAATCTTGCAGCACTCACCGAAGCATCGCAAATGAACACAAAATAAACTTTTACGGGATTTTTCTAAAAAATTTGATGAAAATTATGTAAGCATGGTTGTATAAACAAAGTTTTTAAAAAGGTATCTTTGTTTTTCAATAAATTTATCATTTTTTTCCAGTAGATGCCACTCCTTCAAATTACTTTGCGATTGACAATCACGTTCCGGTAAGAGAATCTAAGATAATTTATACTACTGTTTTTAAATATTTTTTCTACATAGTATATTGTTATCTATACTGCAAGAAAGTATGCCTAACTGCCGCAGTGAACTGGTGACCACATGATCACGAATCTAACCTTCTGATTGCTCAATGCAGTAAACTAAACAAATTTAAAGTTTTAAAGCGTTTTATATCTAACTTAACCAACTTATTAAAGATGCAAATAGCAATGCAATCACATTTATGCAAAAAAGAGAAAATAGAATTCAATTTATCTTTTTACTTAACAGCCAATTTGGCTTTACTTTTAAACATAAGTGTAAGCTAATAATGTATTTATTTATGCCGTTACATTAACTGATTGCTAACATTAAACTATAGTGTTAAATCTATTGTAATTACGTATTTTCTTTATATTATTGTGTTAAATTATTGGGCTAATATGTGAAAAGAACTCTCGTTTTGAAAGTTATGATAACGTTTAATTTGGAAACCGCTAATGGGACTGAAATAAGATTTTGTAAAAACAGGAAAATGTATCGTTTTTTAGGGTTGGTAGAAATCAACACATTTTACAGTAAATAGGATATTTTTAAAATATTTATTTATAGACACACCAATGCACAATTGCTGGATTTAAATCGAAACACTTTTGCATAGAAGAAAATGACAAAAACCAATAAAATAGGCGAATAACAAAACACAGAATAGACTTAATTTGATGTTCTTAAACTGGGGGAGCGCCCTTCTGGGAAGGTATGAAAAGTTTATCAGAAGAGCGCTAGCAACTCGCTGCAAACTAAATTAAGAGCTGTACTAATGATTTCTTTTGTTTTCACATTAAGCTTGGGACGAAAATAGAGAGTTTGGACGCAAGTGGAAAGTGAAGACCTATTTTTTTAGTCTTCATCTTGAATTCCCGACAAAAATCAAAAATATAAATAGAGGGCTTGCGTTTAATTTTTGGTTTTTTGTTTGTTTGAGTTTTGCTTGCATGAAGAAAAGGAGGCGCTAGTTTTGTTTGCGTAAAAAAAAGGGGGCACGTGGCAAAAACTTTTTGAACCCCTGGACGTAACAAACATACTGTTTCAAGTCACAAAAAATTTCTATCGTAAAAAACAAATCAAAGTTTTTTAAGGAACTTTTGAAAGCAGTCTATATGTCAGGCATCATAATTTCGTTTGAAAGTTTACTTCAAATATTTAGTGCCTTTCGTCTTTCGCTTATCGCTTTATTTAGATGAGTTTGACCATGACCAAATTGTTGAATTAAATCACCAGTCACATATTTATTAGACATGCCTAGAGACACTCCTATAACTTTATATTAAACACTATTTTAGTTTTTTAAACAAAAACATGAATTAATTGAAAAGCTGTTCGTGAACATTGTTAAGTCAGCTTCGTCTTTGCGAGATAATTTACTAGACAATAGCGCAAATACGCGCATTTTGAACGCATAGAGGACAATCAACTTAACAATTACAAATTAAATAAAAATTTGAACCGCTTTCTCTAATGCTTTCGTACGTACATGTAAAATGATTTAGAATATTTTGCCTATCGTATTTCTCATGTTAAGATTTAATACGTAATCTCTTTTAAAACTTCATAACCCAATTTTAGAAAAACATAAGACTGCTTTGCCATTATAAAATATATTATAGTTTAGTAAAAAGAATTTACAAAACTTCATGTCGTCTGGCTTATTTTTTTGTTTTTAAAAAGTGTCCATCTATTTGTCGAAAATTGCATCTTACGAGGTTTCAGTTTCCGTTTGTTTGCAAACAACTCCGAGTAAAAGCCTTGCAAAGTAAGTTTTTTAAATAGTCAAATGTTGTAATTGAAATAATTATTTTTAGACGTTTATTCATTTATAATAGTTGGTTTGTTTAAAAGAGTTTTTTCTTTAAAAAATTTATCAGTTGATTATAAAAAGTAAGTTTATTTTGTTAATAAGGTTATTGTATTTTTCTTTCAGGGATGTGCCTCATCTGCAAATACAAGTTACACTGTTAACTCAAAATAATTTTTGGATGAATAAAATAAAAAAGCAACTGTTTTTGCTTCAAACCGCAGTTAATTGTGAAGCTGTTATGATTTTGTAGAAATTGATTTATTGCATAAGTAAAATGTAATGAATAAATGAATTTCGAAAAAAAGTAGGCTGCGACAGAAAGTATCATGATAAACTAATGAGAAAAAACAAAACAGCATTGTGTCACGACAGAACGGAGTCAGCAACAAAAAATGATCAAAATTGAGAAAAACGCTAAGTCAATTTAAACTGTAAAGCTACTTATACGTTTAAAATATTTAGAAAATTTTTAAATAAAAATTTGAATTAATAATTTATAAGTACTAACAGCAGCAGTAGTCCTAGAAGTGACGTGAAAACCAATGGGTATGGGTTTATTTTTATATTGTTTTTGAAATAAATTGACTTGAAGATCTTGAATTGTTTCTTGAATATCTCTAAAACTCCTGACATTACGTAAAGTAAATTGGGGTAAAAAGGTTACATTGAGTTTATGGCGTGTTTATGCATTGTATCATGAGAACCACGAGGTTAGGATGTAAGCATTTACATTCTTTATAATCCTTGTGCACTACCACGCCACGCGGCACTCGCACAGAAATTTTAAAACTGGAATGGCCTTATAGTCGTTGATTATCAGAACGCGTTATCCACCACAAATCGCAAGCCACCGAAAAATTTATTCCACAAATTTTCCAACACGATAACGAGCAATTGATGAATAACGGTTTTCTAAATATTACATATTAATTTATAAGCAATGCGAGACGAACGTTAAAATTTTAATACACAAATTTGGGATTTACTATTTAGCCGGAAAACAGTTCTTATATATATTTTAAGCTACTAATTATAAATTACTTTCCACTAAGCTATAATTTAATTTTGCAACTATATATATAAAAAACAACACAATTATAAATTTTTTCAACAAAACCAATAAAAAACAAACTCACCAACTTTTTGCGGCCAAATTACAAACAATATTTCAATATTTCAGTAAACCAGTTTTGCTGTTAATTCTATTAATACTATTGATTCTTCAGGGCCGATCTATTTAAGACGCAGCTAACAAAGCGTTTTTGTCACATGATGTTGCGTTTTGTCACATGATTTTGTTCGAAGCGAAAATGTCCAAACGGTCAAACGATTTACGATTAGTTTCGCGCGAATAAGCGCGGACGACGACGTGGTCAAGCCGTTTATTAAACAAATGACGTCGCGCCCAACTTTATCTAAACAAACAAGGCGCGAAAATCCACATCCTCCCCCCCAGTGTGAACTGTAAAGTACACACGTCACACACACACAAAGGATTTTCGCGCGATACACAACCAGAATGCATTCACGCCTCACAGATCAGACTTTTTCGGCCGAAGGTAGCACACGCAGCCCCTAGCGTAGCTCGAAGCATCAGCAAACACATGCAACTGAATGCCACAAGAGACTCCGAACGGCTTGACACAGCGAGCAATTCTAATTTTATTCAAAGTGGCTAATCCCTCCTTCCAGGTCTTCCATCGCGCTGCTTCATTTTTGGGAAGTGGATCGTCCCATCCTAACCCTTCCAAACACACACTTCGAAATATCAAACGCGCTTCCAAAACAACAGGCGCTACCAAACCCAAAGGGTCAAACAGTGAGCTGTAAGCGGAAAGAAGGCCCCTACGAGTGGCAGGCATTTCAGGCCACGTCACCTCATACGCAAAACAATCATCACCGACGTACCACTTCATACCAAGCACTCTCTCATTTACATCTCCACTCAAATCAATCACATTCTTCACCTTTGCTCTTTCTTCCACCGGGATACTCTCCATGATTGAATTGCAAGTTGACAACCACTTTGTCAGATGGAAACCGCCTTTAGACAACAACTCAGTCAAGTCTTTAACCAAACGCTTTCCCGTTTCTGCATCATCTTCACTGACCAAACAATCGTCAACGTAGAAATTTTCTCTTACCACTGTAGAAACATCTGGCTGATAGTCTTTACCATACACTTTCGCCGTCCTTAGTAACGCAAACGCAGCACAACTAGGCGACGATTTGGCGCCAAACAAATGAACTTTCATTCGATATTTTAACGGTTCAAGATCAAACCTCCCATTTGGGTACCAAAGGAAGCGTAATGCATCTCGGTGATCTGGATCACAACGAACTTGGTAAAACATCTTTTTTATATCCGACACTACCGCAATTTTACCGGCACAAAAACGCAACAACACTCCCATCAAAGAATTGACGTAATCGGGGCCTTTCATTAAGTTCTCATTTAGTGACGTACCATGGCTTTGTGCGGCACAGTCATATACTATTCTCACCTTTCCAGGCTTATTAGGATTTAAGACAGGATGATGTGGTACATACCACACCCTTTTTGCGGTTGATAGGGATTTCTCTTCATCATCTTGCTACACCTCTTCGACGTAGCCTTCATCTAACAGCGCTTGCATTTCAGAAATATACAAGCCTTTTAGGACTGGATCGCGATCTAAACGTCTTTTAACCGCTTCCAACCTGCGTTTTGCCATAGGCAGACTATCCGGCAAAGTCACTCCACTATTACGCCATAACAGTGGAAGCTGAAAATGGCCATCAATCAACTTGATTGCTTTATTCATGAGCTCATAAGACACAACATCTTCCAATGAATACCTTAATCCAAACTCCAGGACTTCGGTGTTTGCCCTCAGCCACGACATTAAATTGTCTATATCCCCAATACCGACATTTTTATCCCGAGGGAAGATCTCTCCATCTTCCGTAACTATTGTATCACGTACATCTTTCAAATGATCTGGCAGTTGACTATGGCGCAGCAAGAAACTGCAACCACTTTCCGCAAGTGTTGCACTGGTGCAAGGTCTCGGCCCCTTCAGAATCCATCCTAAAGGAGTCTTTATCGCACATGGGCTGGTGTTTGAGCCACAGTCCCCTCGCACTTCTAACGGAAATTGTGCCAGGTAATTATCATTACCGATCAACAGCGTAACAGTTGCATTAGGTATTTCAGGTAACGTTACATCCTTTAAGTGGTCAAATCCTTTAAGATCATTTCGCACATTCCTGCATGAAGCAGTAACAGGTATTTGCTTTACCACAACCACGTTTTCAAGTTCAAACTCGCGCTTAGCATTTAATGGCTTGATAGACATAGAATAACATTTTGACTTAAGGCGCTCTGGCTGCTTGGTTGTAAGAGTTTCTACTGAAGTTTCGCACATAGATCCCTTACCTCTCAATCCAAGCTTCTCAACCAACACTGGCTCACAAAATGTCATTGATGAACCCGGATCGAGTAAAGCGTATGTCAATACTTCTTTACCGCCATGGCATACTCGAACCGGAAGTATATCAAGATAAGTACTAAACGTTTTATCAACGTGCATACCAAATTCCCGGCTTTAGCACTACAGACTGGTGCCGGATCCTTAACAAGAGGTTGGTCGGGGTGCAACAAAGTATGGTGGTCAGTGCTGTTACATGACAACTCGGCGCAAGTATTGGAGCTACGACACTCTTTTATCATATGCCCACCTTTCAGGCAACGAAAACATAATCGCTTTGTACGCACTAAGCGTTTCTTATCGGCCAAGGTTTTACGACAGAATTCTTCACAAACATGCAAGCCATGTTGCTTTCCGCAGCACACACATTCTGAAACTTCCTTTGCTCCTGACCTGGCAAACTCAGCCTTTCTTGGAAGTTTCTGAAAACTGGGCGTTACATTATTAAATGATCTACCTTTTCCGACCCAGGCACCTGACTCATGCTTTGGAGTTGCATACATTGCTTTGTAATAAGCTGAGTTCATTTTCGAGGCCTCCATGCTTACAAAATCGGTAAAGTCTGCAAAATTTCCCATTTTACCTTCGCGGTGTAATATTTTAACAGATTTGGAAACCCATTGCCTGCGCAAATCATTCGGCAACTTATTTGCGATGCTAGCAATAAATCCTACCGAGTCAATTGCTGTAGGTCCCAATGTTTCCTTTAATGAAGTCAGACAACGCTTAGCTAGCACAGCTAACTTTTCAAGACCCTCTACGTCAGTTTGCGTAATTTTACCAATGCTAGCGAGTCGCTCCTCGCAGCACCTACTAATAATATGAGGCTGACCATAACGTTGGTAAAGCTCTTTCCATACTGACTCATAAGCCAATTGTTTATTGCTTTCGCATGCATGGTGTTTTATTTTATCCTGCACGAGTTTGGTGCAATGTTGCAGTAGGTACGCTAACCTCAAATCTGGACTATTAACTCTTCCAGCTATGTGAACCTCATATCTAGACACAAATGCCCAGTAATCCAACGGATCACCGTCGTACGGGTCAATCGATGGCTTAGGTAAAAAGCGTTCACTTACTTCCAAGGGATGAGGACCGAGGCAAAGTGGATTGACAGTTCTAGGTTGATGCCTTCTTGGGTCATGTTCATGGGTGCACGACTCAGCACTATGTCTGGGACAATTAGAATGGTCAGAGCTAATATGTTTCGTACAATCAGGAACAACACGTATGCCAGCTTCTTTACTGCCCAAATAAGGAGAGATTTCCCTGTGAGGCATTGTGGTCTTAGGGGCCTTGTTTATTTTGACACTCTTGCTGGAAACCGAGCTTGCTTCCCAAGCTTCTAGCTCGGCTTCAGCCATCTCAAGTTGTCTCATTTTTTCCCGAGTGGCCTCTTGCTGCCTTTCTTCCTCATGCTTCAGCGCCAAACGTGCCAGCTGCACCTTTACCTTGCTAGCTCTCAGACTGCTAGCGCGAGAACTCCGGGAAGATAAACAATCCTCATTCGCACTTCTTTCAGACAAATGATCAGTCACTTTCACCACCGGCGCAATCATATCATCACCTTTAAGACGAGGCACAATACCACTCACATCATTAACACCATCAGCACCAGACACTTCCATATCACGCAACCAAGATTCTATTCTATCTTGGAGCTTTCCCTTTTGCTTAATAACATCAACTTTATGAGACATGGTCCCAGGCATAGTCTCATTTTCATCAATATTAATTGCTAAGCACATTAAATTATCAAATTCAACATTAATATCATGTAATTTAGAGCGCAAACGATTAACATTAACCGGCTCTTCCGCGCACATTAATCTTTCGGCATCAAAATATTTGGCTTTTAAAGCTCTAAGACTAATTATTATACGATCATCATTATGAACTGCCATTTTACGATAATTAAGTAACTAATACAATTAAAATACAAATAATAATTCAAATTTATGACTTCAATTAAATTTAACAAAGCACACTATTCAATTTGATTTCGAGAGAAAACACAACAATTAAGCCAACTCAAGCTTTATCACAAAGAAATTACTACAAATAGAAACAGGAGAGTTTAGTTTTACAAAACCTTGAAAAGATCGGACACCGATGCCAGTTTTGATGCCAAGAACTTCAGAATTTTGTCCGGGAATCCGAAGAATCCAATCATGAACAACCAAGAAAAACTTTGTTCTCCACACAACAGAGAGCTTAATGACGATAATCCCCACGTGACAGAGATCCCAAAAAAGTTGAAAACGATGTGCACTACCACGCCACGCGGCACTCGCACAGAAATTTTAAAACTGGAATAGCCTTATAGTCGTTGAGGATCAGAACGCGTTATCCACCACAAATCGCAAGCCACCGAAAAATTTATTCCACAAATTTTCCAACACGATAACGAGCAATTGATGAATAACGGTTTTCTAAATATTACATATTAATTTATAAGCAATGCGAGACGAACGTTAAAATTTTAATACACAAATTTGGGATTTACTATTTAGCCGGAAAACAGTTCTTATATATATTTTAAGCTACTAATTATAAATTACTTTCCACTAAGCTATAATTTAATTTTGCAACTATATATATAAAAAACAACACAATTATAAATTTTTTCAACAAAACCAATAAAAAACAAACTCACCAACTTTTTGCGGCCAAATTACAAACAATATTTCAATATTTCAGTAAACCAGTTTTGCTGTTAATTCTATTAATACTATTGATTCTTCAGGGCCGATCTATTTAAGACGCAGCTAACAAAGCGTTTTTGTCACATGATGTTGCGTTTTGTCACATGATTTTGTTCGAAGCGAAAATGTCCAAACGGTCAAACGATTTACGATTAGTTTCGCGCGAATAAGCGCGGACGACGACGTGGTCAAGCCGTTTATTAAACAAATGACGTCGCGCCCAACTTTATCTAAACAAACAAGGCGCGAAAATCCACAATCCTAAAGTTTAAAACGAGTTGAGATTGCTCAACAAATTTTCAAATATTTTTTAGAAAAAAACATTTAAAAAAAGATTTATCAATAGTTTAAATTACAAGTTTTACGCTTGCTGTTACTTAAGTTCTGTTCACACTGGTTCAATCACATGAGAGAATCCGAAAATTTTGAAATGGCGGACTCGTCGAGGCAAGTTGGGATCGGGGTAATTGTTATGATGTCACAATTTTCTCAATCTTTATGGCTAGGCAACTCCTTCTATTTTATTAGTTATTGACACGTTGTATTTTTTAAGTAGACTGAAAATTATAATTAAACCTGCTGTATATTTGACCAGCAGGAATAATTAAATTACAAATATAAAACAAAGACCGATACAATTAATCATATAGAATACAAGGCTGCAGCAATTAGAATAGGAAAGGATAAATGCTCAGTTCAAGTAGCAGCTTAGCAACATAGTCTATGTCACATGACTTTAAAACGTTACGTGCATAAGGTTAAGGAAGATGCCGGCACCACTCCTGGTTACCGTCGCCACGGACAGATATTTTCTCGGGATCAAGAACAATGCTCAGTGAATGCATTTAAAAAAATGTATCGAGAAATATTGGAGTATCATATGTGGAAGTCAGAAAGCTAGCTTACCAGTGTGCAGTCAAGAACATTATGAGTTTTCTTTCCTCGTGGAATACAAGCAAAGCAGCAGGAATTCATTGGTGTCAAGGTTTTAAGACGAGAAATGGTTTGTCATTGCGAATCGCAGAGCTATTGGTTTTAATAAAATGCTAATGACTATATTTTTTGATAAACAGAAGTTTGTTTCAGAATCCGATTACAATGAAATTACAAATGAAACAGGTGTTACAACCGTGCTCAAAAATGTTTGGGTGGTTGCCAAAAGAAGTGGACGTTTACTAGGCCAAATTGTTTTTCAAGAAAAAGGAACCCTTATTTCGGTTATTTGGGCCAGTAACGCAATTGGCAATTCCACCCCACCGATGTTCCTGCTTTCCAAAAACAAATTATGGGATTTATCTTAATAATGGGGTTCCATCCGGATCCGTAGGAATCTCCAATGCTTCAGGATGGACGAAAAAAGAAAATTTTTTGGATTATAAACAACATTTTGCAAGTTATGCTAAACCAACACCAGAAAGACCAGCTTTTTTTGAACAATCATATACGTCATCTATCTTTGCCAGTTATTTAATTTTGTAGAAATATCACGTAACACTTTTATCAATACCGCCTCATTCATCACACAAAGTAATTAATCTCAAGTAATTTTCGGATCCTTTAAAACTTTTTTTAACGACGATCTCATACCTGATCGAAAAAAAAAGATTAGTGAAATATATGATGTACTGCTGTATGTTGAAGTTGGGGAAGCACTTCCAAAACCATGCTTCCGACCCAAGTTATTGCAGTTTTTAAATGAACTGGACTTTGGTTAATTAACAGATATTTAAATGCTAATTTTGCCGTTTTGCAATTAACCGAACGTCCAGATTCTTCATATTTTAGTCTAACAGACACATAATTATCAGCAGCAACAAAACCATTAGACACCTGTAACAACTCAACTTCAATATCTTCTTGCAATTTTCTACGATCAAGATCAACTTTTATGTAGGAACAAATTGATTTTTCAATAACATGCTCAAGTTCGACTGCTGAACAGTCTCGTAACAACCACGTATCAAATGCTGTATATTCTGTTAAAGCACAGCTTTTTATTCCAACCATAGTACGGTACATCAGCTTCAATTTGTACCTTGTACTCAATTGACATAAGACACTTTCAAGCAAAGACTTAGATATTTAGACTTAAATAAATATAATCAAAAGCAAATTTATCGCACCAATAAACAGTCAGGTACTTCATTAGTATGTCCACAGCTTTGAAAATAGATCTACTGTAGATTCAAGCTTGCCAAAAAGTATTTTCATATAAAAGGCAACTGATGCAACAGGGCATCAAACAGTCGGTTAGCCCATAAAATTTCCTCCAAAAGTCCATCTCTCATACACCAAGAAAACAATCCAAAAGATCTTAAAAAACAAAAGAAAAAGTAAAGTGCTTATTTAGTGGTGGATATTCAAAGTTAGGGCCTTCAGGTAAGGATCTCCAAAACTTAATGTTCTCTAAAAAAAACTATGGCTTTGATCTCGTATTTCCCTTTTTCTCCCAAAATCAGGGTGATCTCTAAAAAAAATGGTCTTCACTTCAATTTGATCTCACATTTTGCTATTTTTCTCCCAAAATCATGGTGATCTCTAAAAAAAAATGTCTTCACTTCGAATCGGTCTCCTATTTCCAACTTTTCGTCCCAACTTCATAATGATTCCTAAAATAACATATACCGCAAAATGAGCCTATATAAGGTATTTTCGAGGGGGGCCCGAGGCAACTGCCTTATTCGCCTTACCCAATATCCATCACTATGCTTACTAGCACGCCGTAAAATAACTTTATGGTTGGGCGTAAAAACAAAGAAACTGGAAGACCACAAAAGAAAAAGCCAGTTAAAGGTCAAAAGAAAAGCAAAACTGAAAAGACACCTTACAAGGATTTGTGGTCAGAATCAGAAGAAGATTATTATTGCATCATATCTGTAGAAGTGTATAGTAATAGCCGCTCTTGCAAAAAATCGATCAAATGTATGTTATGTGAGCATTGGGGACATGAACAATATACCAATGTAAAATCTCGCAATTTTTACGTTCGTCTGCCGGAATTGTGAATCTGGTTAATTATAAAATCTTTTTAAGACGGTAGGTTTAGGAGTGCCACATATGTTAAAGCAGGGATGAGGAATCTGCGACCCGAGGGTCAAATGCAACCCACAAAATTTTTTAATGCGGCCCCTTGGGTGGTTGGAAGAAGCAAAGCCAGCACTAGTTTTTCGCGACGAAAATCGAAAAATCAGAGATATATTCTAAGTGATGACCTTTTTCTTGTCTTCACCATAAATTGAAGATGCAATTTCTTCTCATATCCGTGAAGTGCTCGAAAATCATAATTTAACCAATTTTGGGAAAACTATATTGCTCCCCAAAATTTATGCGAACCGCACCGATTTTTAATTTTTGGAAACGTTAAGGTTTCTCACCTATGCTCTAAAGCAATGCTTCTCAACTCTTGGGTCGCGACCTAAAAGTGGGTCGCCGACAAGTATAACTCTGTAAAAAATAAATCATTTTGGTTGTGATTCGATAGTGGTTTGATTGATTTCTTTATTGGTTCATAGTCGCACACATTCTTGTGGAACAGAATGGCAGAGGCGTGCGGTCAGGGCATGCAAGTAATGGTTTGCATGACCAACAAACTTTTGGGTGATAACCTTTTTTTTACTTAATAAAGAACACCGCGGTTTTGGGACGAAAAATGAGAAATCTGAGACTGATTTCAAGTAAAGACTCCCTTTTGTTTTAGAGAACACCATGATTTTATGACAAAAAAAGATTTTTTAGCACACTATAAACCTCGTCATTTAAAATAACTGTCTAGGAAACTGCCCCTTCTACGTGAAAGCTTACGCCACCAGTGGGGCAAAAACTTTAAAACCTTATCCTTAAATAGAATTCTGGAATAAAAAAAGTAGACAATTTATGATAAAGAAAGAAATAGCAGCCTACAGAGTAAAACTTTAAAAACATTTAAGAAATTTTGAGAAACATTCATGCTGTAAATTGGGCTGGAAAAAAAATTAACTTTTTACCCCATTTTTTCCTAACCAATAAGTAGCACGTAGCCTTTTTGGTAGCAATCTTGATAGTAAAATTTGTGTAAGGATGTCATCAATTCAATGGTGCTTGCGTATTTAACGGGTTATTTATTACATGTAAATAAATAATATTATATATTTAATATAATTATCATATGTAAATATGTAAAATAAATAAAATATATGTTGGTCATGCATGCTCTAATTATAGCTTATTCTTCACTGTGACTCTTGAATGAACAATTTTCGATTGGCTGGTTGTAATATTAATAACTTTCGATCAAATGCCTACAAGCCGTTGAAATAACGAAGTAAAAATCCAATACAAAACTTTCTTGGCTGAGGCATTAAATAGCATGCTCATTCATTGAATGTATAAAGCCGTTAAAAAAGCTTATCTTGAGGAGTTTGCACACTTAGTTACGAATATTATTTAAGATAGGGATTCCCACACTTCTTTTGGCACTATGCATCTGTGCTTACCTACTATCAAAAAAGTACCGAGGAACGCTAAATCTGTGCGAAGAGTAATTTAGAAAGTTCTTTAAAAAGTTTAATAATTTTGTCGTAATACATTTGACCAGTGATTTCCAACCGGTGTGTCGCGAAAGATTTTGGAAAAGCTATTTAGGGACGTCGAATTTTGCGGTTTATGTACGTGAGATTCTGAAGAAAAGAAAGAGCGTGAGTTCAGGCAGAGATCTTTTCTATCTTTTTTTTTGAGATCACCATGATTTTGGGACGAAAATTGAGAAATCATTGACAAATTTTCAGTAAAGACCTTTTTTTCATTAACCAATATAATAGGTGTGCTGCAAAAATTTAAATAGCTGAATAGTGTGTCGCCATATAGAAAAGGTTGGAAACCACAGCAGTAGACTACGACTATTCAAAGATATGCCGTAAAATCTTTCTAATTTTAAAATATTTGATAAGAAGGCAAACCGTAGTACCCGAAACATTTACTAGGCAACTATGATATGTGTTTAAAAACTGTATATGACAATTTTAGAAGCCATTTGTTGCAGTACTCAGCAACACAACAAAATTCATGAAATTTTATTTTCGATTGGTTCGACTTCTTAAGCATTTTTCAAGAAAAACTTGAACTTAAATGAAATTAATAAGTTCTGACTGTTTAGTTTAATGATTATTGAATACACCTTCCTTTACATGTAAAACCCTTTACGCCAGTGTTTCTCAAACTTTATTCACCTACCGTTTCCTTAGGGTTGCCAAAAATTTAATAACGCCCCCTATCCTGTGCACAAAGAGTTATGCTTTACTATAGCATTTGATATATATAATAAATTTACGCAAGTTGCATGTAAATAACAGACACACATGAAACACAAAAATACATTTATTCTGTTAGCATACATAATCAACATATCATGTACTCACATCTTAATGAGATGGATGCGCCTGATGCGATGATACCAACTTGTCAGTTTTTGGCTTTAGTGCAGTGAGGAAAAGTCTTAGGTCGCTTCGATCTGTGACAGCTAGTCTATTCCTTTGCTTGCAAAGAACCTGGGAAACTGCACTGAACTTTTTCTCAATTAGATAAGATGTTGGAAAAGCTATAAAATACAGCTTCACTTTGTTTCACACTATTAGGTAACGTTCACGGACAGCTTTCTGCAGCCAGAAATCCTGGTAGAAGTTTGAAAGCTTTAGTCTCAGTTCAATATTATTTCGGAGTGATATTAGTTCTTCTTTTAAGACACCTGCCACTTCCAGACTCGACTCATTCTTGGGATCTATCACCCAATCAGGCAAGGAAAAAAATGTCTTGAGATCTACTGGTCATATCCTTGTGGAGCTGATCTAAGTGTGAGCAGTATTCTTGCAGATCATCATCTAGTACGGCGCTTTTTTGCAAAGCTCAGCCAGGCTTGGAAATTGAAAAAGCTCATGGCGACCTAAGTTGCACTTATAACGTTCCAGCTTGAATATGAATGCCAGTACAGTTGACTTCACGTTGATCAGATCAACAAGGTTTCTCTGCAGTTGTAGATTGACCTTAAACTTCATGAAAATGTCTGACAGATAGGCAATGTCAGCCTCAATGCTGATTAATTCAAGGCTGACGCTATCATCGAGAGCTTGGAAAAATTCCACTACAGTGCTAGAAAGTAAATAGAAACCCCTCAAGCAGTTTCCATTGGACAACTATCTAACTTCTTTCCCATGGGGTTCCCATGGGAAACATCCCATGGGATGGGATGAGATGGGACCGCCACATTTGTATTTCCTATGAGACAGTAGCCATGTCATAGGAACTTGATTACCTCAAAGCTACCCTTAGTTTTTATACTTTTTACCTTTTAAGAGCTTTTTACTCTCCTTTTTTCTTTATATACTTGAATCTATTATTTATTTTGTGGTGGGAAACCGGATAAATAAATAAATACAGATAGCCTTTTTTTATGTAAGATTACCTTTTGATGCGTCACCAAAGTTAACATTATGTCTTTACCTGTTGTTGGTAATTTATGAAAAAGTGGCGCGGTTTTAACTTGATGCGCATTCGCAGCAGTGACGTCATAGTCTATTTCCTGCTTATTTTTGTGATTTTCATAAATTTAATAATTTTAATTGAGCTATATTCCATATTAATATTATAATGGGAATCTCGTGGGATGGGACGGGCATAAATTGCCATGGGATGGGATGGGACAGAAAAATATGACCCATGGACAAGCCTGCAATTTTTACAAGTGGCTAGATTGAAAAAAAGTAGCTAGATTTTTCATTTTTTGAAAAGATTTATTTTTAAAGATTTCTGTTTTCCAAAATCAACTTTAAATTTAAAGATAAAGGTATTTAAGTTTCCAATGTTTAGCACCAAGTAAGGTCATCCATAAAAAGTCATTAATTGTCCTTCATCTATATTTCTTCTCATTGTTTCCTATCACCCCTTGTTTTCTTACCGCCCCCTAAATCTTGCCAACGCTCACTGGGGGGCGGTAGCGCCCACTTTGGGAACCACTGCTTTACGCCCTGCTGTGACAAATTTCTCACATAAAAAATAATGATTTATAGAGCGAATAATTGCATAGGTTGAGTCTAGCAAGCGATTGTGACGATTACGACACATGGTGTGATTTCATTAAGCGAAGTCTTGCGTCATTTTTACTTTCCATTTTTCAGTAATTAAACAAACAATCGCTCAGGCAACACCATAGCTTTTGTCTGCTTTAAAAAATAATTCCTGGCATAAAGGATTAAGTTTAAGTTAAGTTTTCACGAAAAGGGCTAAAGCTTAAGAAGACAAAAACGTGGAAAAATAAAATTTTATGGATTTAGTTGTGCTGCTGAATATCGCAACAATGTCGATCAGGTAACACCATTAAACAAACAATCGTTCAGGTAACACCATAGCTTTTATTTCCTTTAAAAAATGATTCCTGGCGTAAAGGATTAAGTTTAAGTTAAATTTTCATGAAAAGGGCTAAAGCTTAAGAAGTCAAAAACGTGGAAAAATAAATTTTATGGATTTAGTTGTGCTGTTGAATATCGCAACAATATCGATCAAGAAAATTTATTCCTTGCCAAAATTAAATTTTAGAAACATCAAAAGAAGTTTCAGGTTGATTGTTTGTGAGGAATATTCTGGATTTTATACAAAGCTTTTCACATCCTTCCGCCTTTCACAACAACTTACTTATGTAAATCTGCTTGCTCAAACCTTTCATCCATCAAGAATAAAAAGAAATCTGAAATGCATTCTATTGAGCAAGAGTCGAGAGTTTCCTTGTCTGTTATTTGGCCTTGAATAAAAAAACTGGCTGCTTTGAGCAATCTCACGAATCTCAATCATTAAATAAATTTTACGTGGAGTTACCGTTGCCGTTGGGATGTATTTTAAAGTTAGATGAATTTATACAAAATAAAGTAAAACGGTTTAACCCTAAAAATTTTAAGCTTGGTGTAACCAACTGGTGATATGAAGAAAACTGCCAGAATTAAGTAAAGAAATAAAGAAAAATCGCTGTTTCATGTGTCAAACACAAACATTACTACAAGGTTCCATCTCTACCAAATCATAATAGCGTTGTATGGAGATCCCGAGAGATTGCAAACCCCCAATTCTTCACACAGTAAGCGTTACATTAGTTCCTCTTAGATTGCCACCACTTGGAATGCCACGTCTGAGGCGTAGGTCGCAGAGTGCCGTTCCTAAAAAAAAGTTTTTGAAACTCAAGGTTGTATAATATTACTGCGCCACAGACTTTTAAATGAAGCAGAAGTTTTTTACTTTCTTCTGGAAGCATGGAAAAAAATAGATGAGCAAAAATATGCAGGAAAGCCCAACCTTTTTACTGAATTAAAAAAATTTGACGAAATAGGTAATCTAGTCATTCGTTTAAAGTGTTTTGGTAGTTAAAATTCAATTTGATTACGAGTAGCAATAGTTTAATTCTGCGAACTCTAATTTTGCAACATTTTATCGTGGAGAACAGCCGCCTATACAGTAGTAGCAAGGCGTTGGCGACCTAGTGTCTGATTTAACAAGCATTAAAATGAAATCTTTTGGGCCAAAATCCGTCGAGCTGAGCAATTGCATCAAAAGTACTCGGGGAAAGTTACATTCAAATCCTTTAGCTTCTTTATCGAGTTTTTCACTACTATTTGCATCCGTATTATAATCACGAAAGCTTTATTGCTTGTTTTGCTTGTATTAATGAACACAAACAACTTCGTTGTATATAATTTAGATAGACTTCCTGAATTACATCCTGATGAAGAGGAAATTAAGGCAAACGCAGTTGTAAGAAACAAAAAACTTGAGAAAAAAGTCAAACAAGTGTTTTTGAAAGTTTTTAAAGTCAGCCAAGAAATATTTCGACCAATTAACTGCTGTACATGGACAACTAGAAGTACTGCTAGGTCGCTAGCAGTACTTCTAGTTGTAACGGGCGTTATGAGGTTACTTTTATGCGGCATAGAACTAAGACTTTTAGAAAATATAACTAAATAATAAAAATTTTATAGCAGTAAAATTGAGTAAATAAAAATTTTGTTGATTTTATAAACCAAGTTTCATTTATAAAGAAAGTCAATTTTAGAAACTAACTCACCACTGTTACTAATTGTTAAGCTCAATTATTTCACATAAAATTTAAGTCGAAACTTGTTTAAGATGCTCAGTACCGTTACTTATTTGGCGCCTGGTAATTGAAATAAGGCGCCTATAATCCCATTAAGGGATATAAGAATTTGATTGTAAAATAAAATAACAATGACTTAATAATGACGTCACAAATACCCAAAGATCAGAATTATAATGCCTTCACAAAAGTTCTATTGTTACGTTACAATCACAATCATGTACACATATGTACCACTGTCCCTTAAAGGGTTAAAACAACATTTGTACGGTTGTAAGTCGCAGTTTTTTACGTGTTTGCGCAACCGTAAAAAACTTGTTCTTGAAAATTTTGATTTGCTTCAAAAAGCTACTTTGTAGAAATTAGTATAGTTTTCCAAACAAGGGATTTTTTTTAACAATCAAATTTATAAGATGAAATTTTTATCAGTTGTTTTGCTTGTGTTCACTCTGGGTTACGCAAGTGAGTAAAAAATTACTGTAACAATAATTAGACTAGAAAACAAAAGTTTTTTTTTTCAGTTTTATTGAAAGAAATGGTCTCGGCTACAAACCTTTCCTATGCTCAATTGAAAAAAGTATAATAATTTATTAACTCTTATAATTCATAATATTATAAACTACAAATACAAAGTAATGGCAATGTACAATACTTATTCTGTGTGTCTAAGAATTTTAATGGAAAAGTGAACAAAGTTGTCTTGGCTCAACTCTAACACAGGTCATGAGACCATACCCTTAAAAGAGTAATTTATTGCAATTTCTTTTGTTGAAAGTTCTACAGAACAATTTTAAGTTACATTCATACGAATGCAAAAAATAAGAATAAAATGTTTCTAACAGATAGTAATACATTGGTAAAGCAGACTAGGTATCACTCGACATTTTGCTTTACGTTAAGCTTTTGCTTCAGCTGAGCAAATAAGCAAATTACGAAAAAATACCATTACAAACATCAGCCAAACACTTATTTTATATGAGGAGAAGTGGATGACCAAGGGGCGCACCAACCAAGGTTCAATAAAGAATCGTTTTATCTTCCAAAATTAAATAAAGAATAAAGGTGGGGAAGAGCCTTCAACAGTGCGCCTGTGCAAACAGCGCACCTTTGTGTTTTATCTTTTTATTTCTCTTAAAGTGAAATCACACTTGCATGGTTAAACGCTTTATTCATATATCAATTTCATTTTACATTTGCAGAAATACCGTAAAAATAGTAATTTTTTTAGAAAGCTTTTTTTTTTATTGTTTTACAGGTAAAGTATTATTTTTAATATATAAAAGGATTTAGAACTACGTGAATGAGACACAAGCTTTTATATGCTGTTAAGTAAAGCCTGGTAAAAGATCGTTGTTGATTATTGTAATTTTCTTCTGAAACCTTGAGATGAAATCAAATTTGCAGGGGTTGTTAGAGTGCGCCGCTTAGAAGCATCCATGAGTGCGTTAGGGGGTCAGGGGGCCAGGAGGCGTACTGTTGAAACAAACACAAAATATCATATTACAGAAAAAATCTGCCGACTCTTCATAATAGGCTTTAGAATCAACTTTTTCTTTCTTTTTTTTATGGTCACCGCAGCTTTTTTGTTTTTTTACGATAAACATAACAGCTTTGTTTCAAACAACAATTTTATGCTTTTTATTTTTTATTTATTAATCTTTTCATTAAAAAATGGACGGTGAACAAAGAGACTACTCATCTGCAATAGCCATATTTGCGGTTTTGTCATCTATGATACTCCTATACTCGTTTGTAAAGTGATATCAAAGGGACAAGAAAAAATCAGAAAAAAATTTTTTTTAACTTTGAAATTTAATAAAAAAAAAGCATTCTATAAAAGCTCTCTGCAACTTTTTTAGTAGCAATCAACTAAAACTTTAACCTTTAGCCACTTGTTCTAGGCTACGCCGTATCAACTCCATGCTGTTATATCGAAGAAATAAAAAGTGGAAAAACAAAACATGCATTAAAGTCGACGGAGTTTTGCATTAATCACACTATCGTTTGTGAGCTACTGCTCACTTTGTCAGGTATGACCGAAGACTTGACGTCAGATGTAACGAAAGTTACGAAACACCCGATAAATCTTTCGTTGAATCTGACAAAGTGAGCAGAAGAGTTCACGAAAGCTTGTGTGATTAGTAGAAAACTTAATCAACTTTAGTGCACATATTTTGTTTCTTTTCATGATGCAATAAAATCTATCTTATTAAAAGATGGATCTTAAGATCGGTCAAAGTCAAGAAAGTTCTGATATCAGCGAGTTAACTCAGTGTGAAAACGCTCTGACCTTACAAGCAGAAGTACGCGAGTTTTATGCTTAATCTACCTGAGTAATATCTGTTATGCTTTTCAAAAAGGAACTTAACAACAAATTTTTGAATAGTGTCACGCTGCTTATATACCTACAGTGGTGACTTTGCTTAAAGGCTAATAAACCCATTCGAAAAAATAAATTTTCATTCAGCCTTTTTCCGCTCTCTTTTTTATAGAAAGACGTTAAAAAATATTGTATTAATCTAAATCTTGTTGCAACTCCCTTCAAAAAAACTTGGCGACAATTACAAGGATCGCCTCCTCGAGGTTTTGAAACCCTCTTCTTGTAAATTTCTTGAAGTTGGTAAAGCTGTGCTAAAAAAATTGGGTCAATCCAAAAATATCTCAAAATTATGGGGTTGCGAGATAAAGCTCTGATAGATATTTGCCAAAGCATTAATTGAATTTATTAAAAACGTTTAAAGCTTCATACTTCCAGCGATTACCTCGACCTGATTTCACAAATACCAAGGTGTTGATGTCTGGTTGAAATCTTTTTGTTTTGTTTTTTAGTTTTTTTATTTAGAGATATCAAAAAACTTTAGATCTGTTAGTTAAGACCGCCAAGAGGACAGCGCGGTTAAGTGTCTTTTCCTAAAACCCAACAATATTTCGTGAGTTGGTTTTGATCGTGTTTGTCATCAATTACGGCGCTGTTAACCACTCGCCCACAGTGCTTACAAACTGTGTTGGTCATGTTCATACGTGTTCGCAGCGTGGTTTAGAGCACCGTGATTAATGGCAAACAAGATCGACACAATCGCGGTTCAAAAACTATTTGCATCATTCTGTTGTGTCCTTAGAAGGACACTTGCGGCACTTTATTTTGCTTGGCAATTTTGGCAAGCAGCTCTAAATATAAATAAAAACAAAGTAAAAATTTTTAACCGGACAGTAGTATTTTGGCATCTCTGGAAGCGGATCGGGGTAATTGCTTGACAGTTGCCCTATTTGATGCCTCTGACGCTTTCTTGCGAGTCAAAGCAATAAATAAAAGATGAAAATAAAAAAATACAAAATAAAAATGTAACGAAATTGAATATGTATGTTTGAATATCATCTGTTTGTTAAATATTTACATAAGAAAAAATAAAGACTTTGTTTTATTGTCCGTAGTTATACCATATGTTGGCCTTGATCAATTCTGCAATTTGTATTTTATTGTTTGAAGTGCTTGAAAAGTTGATTTTGTCATTTTATAAAAAATAAAGCAATTTTCTGACCAAAAAATTTCACATATTTTGCTGTTAAAGCAAAGAAAACTTCATACCAAAAGAAACGTTTAAAGTCGATTTATTTAGAGTGTTATGTGACTACGTTGTATAAAAAACAAGGTGGCGCAGTGTTGGAACCATAATGGCGCACTGTTGGAGCATAGGTGCCACTGTGGTTCGACACTCCGTTTTTTACTTTCACTTTAAAACCATTTTCTGGGGAGATGAAGACTTTCAACAAAAACCTAATGAAGCATTTTAAATAGTTATTAAAAGAGATTAAATTGCATTAAAATTTTTTTGTCTATACCTTTCCAGCTTCTTAAATTTAAAAAAAAATCCGAAATGTTGAAGGCTCTCTCCTATTCAGTTTAATTGAAAGATTGTTGCAATTTTAAATGGTTTTTTAGGAAAGTGAAGAAAGTGTGAAAAATTTAAGGGAGAAGCCACAGTCCCCGCCTTTATAATTTTACGCCTATGATTGTGATGATGATAAAAAATGGGGTGTGGCCGAGTGTTCAAGAGCGCCGTATGTGATTGGAACGGTCTCGATTGAAAACCTATCAGTGTCATACTGATGTGTTCTTGAGAAAACACTTTATGAAACTTTTCTCTGCTGGGAAGTCTCAGTAAGGAACTCTAAATTCAATCATTCTCTCAGTGAAAAGCTGAAAAATTAGATAACAAATTTCAACCGGGCAGCAATATCTTAGCACCTCCAAAGCGGGTTGGGTTTGACGGTTGCCCTAAGTATAGCGTCTCCAAAATTTTGCTGTGAGTCAGTAGGATAAATAGAGTTGAAAAGATCACAATTCTATTCATCAACATTTAAAATATTCTTGAGTCATAAAAGTTTTGGTTTGACTATTTCAAGTACTAAACTGAGAATTGGTGGGTTATAGTAGGATGCCGTAATTTCTTCATCGTAGAAAAACTAATTTCAGAAAAATTAAGAGTTAGGCTTTTTAGCTATGATGCAGTCTGAGCGCATAAAAAAATTAACGTGGAAAGAATCATTATCACAAATAAAAAATTAATTTTCATCATTAAACTGCTGACTAAACTGAAATTTCCCTCTCGCCGCCACTTGAAAGTTAAAAACATATTGGTCTAGATTTTTTAAAATAATTTTCCTAGTAAACCTATTTTTTGGTCTTGTTTAAAAGCAAAAATCTTTTTTTAATCTGATCTTCACTTTCACGCAAAAAATTTAGTGTCTTTTTTGCCCCTTAGCTGCCACTGTACTGTATATGCCAAAAAGAATTTATCAAAAAATTTCGTCTACATGTCAGATTTGCAATGGATTCAACATTAATTCAACTTGACATTCTCAAAAGCAAATCGAAAAACCTCTTTCGTTTTCATCGAGTTTTTGACGTTGTCTAGCACGACAAACTGATTATAAATTTATGATAGATCCATGTGACCTGCCTTGTAAATGATGCAAACAGTCAAAGCAAGATTAAATATTCCAGAAGTATATATGAGTATTTGAATGACAATAAAAAATGTTTTACTTAAGTTTTTTCTAAAAACGTATGGATTTGAGCAAATACGAAAACAATTTACTTTTAATTTTATTTTTGCAGATTCTAAATAACTGCAAACAATATTGCAAGAAAAACATTCACGATACGCGCTACTACGTCCAACCACGCTCTTGCTATTACTTCTTGCACAATTCGCAAAAATACGGCAAAATACGAACAGGTAAAACTTTTTTCGGTAAGGGTTACTTTTTAAGTATGCAATCTACTAACAAAATTTTTGTTAAATATCCGGTCTACCATATTTTTTTTAGTCCTTTTTAGCTCTTGATGGTTCTTTTTAACTTCTTTTAACTTCCTTTTAACAAAGATGGTTCTTTTTAACTTCGTTCTTTTTGTATGATTCATACTAAATCCGGGTAGACTGCATATTTAAACAGTACCTTTTTTCTTCATTTTAAAAAAATACCAAAGAAAAAAATTTTTTTATAATAAAAATACTTCATAAAAATTTTTTTACCAAAGCAAAAATAATTTATTGTTGGTCAGGACTACCGAATTCCTTCATTGAATAAGTCCAAAAAAGAAAGTTTAATTAGATACAAGATATTAAGTGGGTTTTAATTTTATTGAAATACTTTTAAAGGTCTTAAAGTAAAGACTTTTTTGGCGTAGTTCTACACCACGTGTCAAGGGAATACTCCTCCAGAATTTTCTTTAGCGACAAACATTATAGATTCCTGAAAAATTGCTTACTTTGGATCAATTCGTCAGCGGCGGGAAAATTGTTCGACCACCATGCGATTTTTGTTTATTCAAGTAGCAAGTTGGTAATACAGAAAGAAAATACGTAGAGGTGATGATGATTTTTAGAGCAGACAGAGACAGATTTTAATAGTTGAAGTTTCATAAGCGAAGTATCAAATTATGTTCATCGGTAACTCTAAAACGTAGGCTACTGTCTGTTTGGTGTAAACCAGGAGTAAGCAAGCTTTTTAGGTCAAAGGCTGCAGTCGAAAATTGATATGTTTGCTGGCCGCACTAATCACGTGATCTCTAAAAAAAGGTCTTTACTTTGGATCTGTCTCGGAATTTTTAATTTTCGTACCCAAAATAAACTGTTTTCCAAAAAAAGGACTTAAGTGGTAATCTGGGACTTTCGTTAAAAGAAAAAAAATTATCTCTGAAAAGCAGTGTTCTCTAAAAAAAGCATTTCACTTTGGATCTGTCTCGGATTTCTTGATTTTCGTATCTAAAAATCATGATCGCTAAAAGCACTGACCAAGATTTTGATTGAAAACAAAATATAAATTAATAATTTTTAAAAATTTTTTTGAAACCTTCTGGGACAGTAGTTTGCCCACCCCTGGTGAAATTAATTATTTTTTAAACAGCTATTAATTACCTTTCAATTACAACTTTTTCAGAATTTTGCAAATTTTGTCGAAACAAATTTGGATGCCTATATCAAGACATAATTTTTGGAAAATAACTAAACAACAACATGAAAAATAAAGTTTCAAGATTTTTTACATTTGTGCTCACAGTTTATACTCGATCGCTCGCTTGATGAATAAAATCAGACTTTACTGTAAAACAGAATGGATTTTATGTCGTGTAATTGTTTCAAATCGCAAACTTTATGATCAGTTAGGAGAATTTTTTTGGCACATTCATACTTATCAAATCCGCTTTAATGCGAATTGTTGTCTACTATGGACGATATATCTTGTACTATGGACGATGTACTATGGACGACTTAATGAGACTTCTAGCAGGAAAACTTCAACTTAAACGTACTGAGAAAAAAGCGGATTAAAAACATCATCTGCTACAAAGGAAAAATTTGCCTCTTTTTCACAACAGTTGTAGGCTACAAGTTCGAAGCTTAGGAGAAAGGCGTAAATTGGTATTGTTAAATTATGTGCTTTTCAACCTTTTTTGTGGCGATACAAATGTTAAGCGGAAATAGAGAGCAAAGCTTCGGCGACCCAATCTTTTTTAAAGACTTTATCGCAACATAAAAAGTGAACTAAACACAAGACAATTTAACATAGGCCTAACCATAGCTTACTGTTCCACAAGAATGCGCAAGACTTCGACGAAATAAAGAAATCAGTCAAACCATTGTCGAATCACAACAAAAAGGATTTTATTTTTACACAACCACGATCGTCGACGACCCATTTAAATTAAGCGGTGACCCATTTTTGGGTCGCGATGCAGGGGTTGAGAAGGAGTGGTTTAATTGGTTGATTAGTTTGCTTTAAACCAGGAATTCCCAAACTTTTTGTTCATCCGTACCCTTTGGACAGTTTATACGTTCGCATGTACTCCCAAAATTTTGTCACATTTTTAAGATTTATTATCACTTTTTTATCTGCTTTTCCTGCTATGATGTTGGCAAAACAGACTGTACTATCATGACTTGGTGAGATGGTACTTGTCCCCTGTCCAGCCTACACTTGTTATTGGTCTCAATTCTGTTTACGAAACTAAAGAATTTTTTGTTGGAGTAGTGTAAGCTTGAAAGGAAGAAAATACATGTATTTCAAGAAGGCTAAGGGTAATTAAAACTTTTTCATGCCTAGAACAAATTTCAAGCAAATTACTTCACCTTACGCTATTGCGCCTAAAGCTTGAAACAATCGACTGTTTGTAAATTTAGAAGAGTGATGATGCTGTTTTGAATTGTCTTAGATCAGCGTGGTCGAGCGGTTAGAGCTCCGAAATCGTGATCAACATGGTCTGGGTTCAAACCCACTCGCTCCAATCTTTTGTGTCCTTGGGAAGACAGTTTACGGCACTTTCCCTTCCTAGGTGGTCTTGGCAAGCAGTTCTAAATTAAAGTCATATCTTTATTAAGATTTTAACCTGACAGCAATATCTTGGCATCTCCGGAAGCAGGTCGAGGTAATTGCTTATCCTATAAATAACGCCTCCGGCGCTTTCCTGCGAGTCAGGAGGATAAAAATAAATCAACAGAAAAAAAAAATTCCGAGATACTAAGGTATTGCTGTCTGGTGAAAATTTTTTATTTAATTTTTTTGTTTTATTTAGACCAGGGTTCTTCAACGGGGGCGATATCGCTCCCCAGGGGGCGATTAGGGGCGATTTAAACAATTTGAAAAATTGGGGGGCGATTTTAAACAATTGGGGGGCGATTTCACAATTACAAATATTGTTATAAAACGATAACTAAAAATGGATACGTTGAAAACGTTCTCGCTGATTTCATTATTTCTTTTGTTATTGTTCTTCACTTCTTCAAACAGTTTTGGGTTCTCCTCATGCTCATGTATGCACAATTGCACATGCACACACATGCAATGACGTACATCTATGCAAGTGAAAAAAACGTTATGACCGAACAACGAATGAAATGGTAGTTGACACGAGTTTCCAGATATGCCAAAATTTTTATTTGACTGCGCAGTCAAGCAAGACTTTTTTCATAAGTGATCATAAGTCATAGACTTTACACATCGCTAAACACCAACTGTTACGTGAACTGGCAATTTGATTGGCCTTTCGGAAATCGCTACGACAAATCTTAATTCGTCCTATAAATTTGGCTACGTCACTGTCATGGGATCGCGCGATGGTCACAAGACCGCACGAGGCACACATGACCAAAAATCATGGGACCTCATGTGACTCATCGCTATAAAGGCCAGAATTGAAACCGGTGTCTTACTTTGGTCGTGGCTAGGAGCGACGAGGTAACGCGTGATAAGTAATCCAGAATATGTAAAATAAGTAAAATAATTATTAATTAATAAATTAACGTGTCACATGCGATGAGCAGTTTTTTCTGCTCATCGCATGTGACGTTTCTGTCTTCAGAGAGAGATAGCGATCTATAGCACTTGCTTTCATACAATCTTTTTCAGTAGTCCAGGGAAGGACAGAATTTTTAACAGTAGGCTTTCAAGAAAATGATCGTAATTTCTAAAAATTTAGGATTGTCATTATATTATTTTATGTGCCGCAGGCTACTTTCAGTTTCTTTTTAAGAGTAAATTTTATATGGTAATCGACTAATCGTATTGAAAGAGTAATAGCTTCTAATTCCAAAAAAAAGTGTCGTACATATCTTGTGGATTATATCAGGTTTGGCTTTGTGCCATGCCCATCCAATATTCAACTTCCAATGTGTCTCTTGTGCAAGAAAATTCTTACAAATGAGGCAATGAAACCGTCAAGGCTGAAAGATCACCTAACCAGGCTTCATCCTGATAAAGCAGACAAATCTATTGAATTTTTTCAAGCATTGAAAGAGCGTGAAGCTCAAAGTTCTATAAACAAGGCCTATGCTAAAAATGCTTGCCCAAATGTCAAAGAACTTATAGCCTCGTACAAGATTGCTTTTTTGATTGCGAAAAAGGGTTTACCATTCAACGTTGGGGAAAGTTTGGTAGCACCTGCTGTGAAAGAAATTATTTCTACTGTAATGGAGAAAGATCCCACACCTGTACTACGAGCTGTTCCACTGAGTGATACCACAGTAACCCGACGAATTAACGAAATGGGTACGAATATTGAAGATCAACTCTGTGAAATCTTACGAAACACTTCTTTCAGCTTACAATTAGACGAAACTACCACATCAGACAATAACGCTTTATTAATGGTTTACGTCTGTTACATAACTGATGGAAATATTATGGAGGAGCTTCTATTTTGCAAGTGTTTGGAAACAGACACTAAAGGTCTAACAATATTTCAGACTTTGTCAGACTACTTGCGAAACAAATCCATCCCCCTTACCAACATAATAGCATGTGCTACTGATGGAGCTCCAGCCATGGTAGGCAGGTATCGCGGGTTTGCTTCATTACTCAAAGAAAAAATACCCAATCTATTTATTGTGCACTGTGTGCTTCACCGTCAGCATTTGGTAGCAAAGCGTCTTTCTCCACGTCTGCAAGAATGTTTGGGAGTTGCTATCAAAGCAGTTAACAAGATAAAAGCCAACGCTAAAAATGACCGATTGTTTCGACAGCTATGCGAGGTAAACGATGAAGAGTTCGAGCATCTCCTTCTCCATACGGAAGTTCGTTGGCTGTCGAAAGGCATATTTCTGGCAAGGTATTGCAAACTTAAAAACAGCGTGGTGGAGTTCCTTGGTGAAGATTCTGACCTTGCCAAAGATGTAATTGCCTGCCATCAAGATAACAGTTATCTAGCTGATTTTTATGAAAAAATTAATACAGCAACGGACAAACTCCAAGGTAAAAAGATTACTTTGGTTCAAAGCAAAACTATAATACGTGGCCTAATCAACAAACTTGAGCTCTACCAGCAAAGTTTGAGCAGAAGAAAGTTCGATCACTTCTCTCGTCTGTCAAAAATGTCTGATAGTGTCACTGACGAACATTTGCTTGTTTACGTTGAACACCTGAAAGCTGTGATAGAAGACATGAAGGTTCGCTTTAAAGATCTGCTTGACCTTGAAGTTTTTCCGTGGCTAGTGGAACCATTCGCCACTAACATCAATGACTGCGATTCCACCATGCAAGAAATGCTGATAGACCTGCAAAGTGACGAAGAAGCGCGCGCAATCTTCAGGGCACATGGATGGGCAGCCTTCTGGATTAAGTGGAAAAACCGATTTCCGCAACTGTGGGAGAAAGTAGAGCTCTTTATTTTGGCCTTTCCAACCACATATATTGCTGAACAAGGATTTAGTGAAGTGCTCTACATGCGAAATAAATATCGCAATAGACTCGACATGAATGCGACTGGGGGAGATTCAATTCGACTGAAGCTGACTAGCTTGATGCCAGCTTTTTCTAATCTTGCCGAGCAACATCAGCCGCAAGGGTCGCATTAGTTTCATGAACTGTTGCATTTTAATAAATTGCCATTGCTTTTATTTGTGTTTTCCTTTTAAAAGCTTCTTAGATATATTTCGGGAAAACTTTCAAATGAAAGTACAGTAATCGTTTTTATGGGGGGCGATTCGGACCAACATTTTTTGAAAAGGGGCGATTTCATAAAAAAGGTTGAAGACCCCTGATTTAGACCATAACTGAAATTTAGAGCTGCTTTATAAATCAGCCAAGCACAAATAGGAGTCTTAAAGTGTTTTTTACAAAGACACAACAAAAGGACTTGAGTTGATTTTAAAGCGAGACATCATGATTGCGTTGGGATTCATTAAAGCTCTCATAACTACTAGGCCAAACTACTTGATTTTTTGATTATTATGTTTTGTCCTTTACTTTCTGCTATACAAGGAAGGATACAAGTATAAAATGCAAAAATACAAGTAAAAACATTTAATCAAATCAAAACTTTAACAGTAATTTCAAGGTAGTAAACTTTGTGGTTAATATGAAGACAAACGTTGTTACAAAAGTGAAAGTAAAAAAATCCAAGGTATTGAACAAAATTTGTTGTTCATAAAATGAACCAAATAGGCGTAGAATTATGAGATTCGAAACTTTTTTGCTTGAATTCTGTGTCAATTTTAAATTTTATTTCTTAAAACTTTACATATTACAACGTTTATTGCTTGGATCGAAGCAGAAGACATAAATCTGATTGTTTTTTTGCTTTAATTTCTGTGATAATGTAAATCGAGTCTGAAGACAAAATATAAGTATTACCGGTAAAAGAGAAAAAAACAACTTTTTCAGCGAGGGGAAAAGTTTTTCAAAACATTTTTTGTGAAACGTAATCTAAACTCGTTTGCCATAGGAGCAATGAGCTCATTAACTCTGCTAAAAAAATTTTCAGCTTTGTTCTAACGTGGATAGCTTCGAGTTTTTAAACAACTGTTTGTTAAACAAACGCTGAAAGCGCATTCATACCAGAGATCACCTTGTCTCGAAATGCTTATATTTATTAACTGTGTAGGACACGCGCAAGCATGACAAAATGCCTGAAATACTAGGAAAAGATTGCAAATGTTTACATATAGTGTAAGCAAGACGGATCCGACTAAACATGCAATCAAGTTCCCTTCCTATTAAAAGATTGAAAGCACTGCTTCTTGGTATTAAAATCTTAACTTTTGGGTTGCATATATTTGTTCTATAAAATTAAAGGAATTCAAAAATTAAGCATCTATATCAGAGGTTGAAAACGGAGGCCAATTGGATGTCTTATTGTATTATTATATGTATTATTGGAGGCTAATTTATATAAGGCAATAACAAAGGAGGTTACATAAGTTGAAATACCTAAAAAAAACAAAAAATGTCATCACTTTGAATCTATCTCGAATTTACTAATTTTCGACCCTAAAATGTAGTAATCTCTAAAAACAAAGTTCTTGAAATTGTCTTGAATTTCTTGATTTTCGCTTTTAAAATGTAGTGACTTCTAACAAAAGTCTTCAATTGAAATTGTCTCAAATTTCTTGACTTTCGTCTAAATAAAAAAAGGTTTTGCATTATTGGTAGTAATCATTAACACGTAATTCTATTACTTTTTAAATTATCATGGGGGCCGCACAAAAAACTCAAGGGGGTCGCAGGTTGCACCCCTGATCTATACAAAAACTTCACAAAATTAAATGTATAAATAAAAATGGTATAAAAAGTGACCATAATTTCATATTTTTAAATTTTGATTTAAAACTATAGATTACATATTCAAGCAAAAAGGACAATGAACAATAATTACTCAAAATAGAAGTTGATTTGAATAGCGTCACTAAAAATCTTCTTAGTTTTTAACATGTTGATGAAATTCGTTACATTAAACAAATAAATTAACCTTTGCAAAACGTTTCAAATAAAAATAATTACAAATGATTACATGATGAACTCTTGACTTTCTTTAAAACAGTGTTTCTCTGCCTGTGCTCTGCGAGAGATTTCCAAGTGTTTGCAAAGGTTTTTAAAAAACATTAGTCCATTGTTCCGCAACCTTTTTTTTTAGAGAACACTATTTTTAAGGGACAAAAATCAAGAAATCTGGTCCAAGTGTGCAGCTAATTTCAAAAAAGTCTCAAAATGTGCCGCATTCGGAAAAAGGTTGAGAACCACTGCTTTAAAATGATTTCAATTTTTTTCAATTAATCGTAATCCAAAATTAAGCTACGAAAAATGTAAAGGGTTTTACTTTCAAAAAAGAAAGTTTCTGTCTATCTGTTTCAAGTCAAGACTAAAAGATCGTCTACTTTTCAAATTGGGTGTGGGAATCCAAACGTTCTCGATATTGGTATTTGGAAGAACAATTTGTAAAACATAAAGTTTTACCCCAAATTTGACATTTTTGGTCCTACTATACTTCATTGTCTGTTGTATTGGGGGTAACTTTTTTGTTACGATAACTCCGTCGAACCACGTGTTATTTTTAATACCCGACAGCTCTTAGCAGCGATTAAGAAAGACGTGTTACCTTCCCATCATCACAGCAATGTTATTTACCAGTTTGTGTGTCACTGCGATAGTCGGTACGTTGGTCGCACGTCTCAACGCCTAGAAGAGCGAATTAAACAACACGTTCCTAGATCCATCGCCAATCCTCGTGCCTCGCCCAACCGCCAAAGCCTTTTCCGTTCTTGTAAGGCCAACACACGCCCACAACAATTTCACGAATTCTCCATTGGTCAACATCTTCTTGGCAACGCCCAATGCGCTCTTCACTACAGCAACGAAAAATTTTTTATTCTCGCTCGAGGTCGCTCTTCTTTACACCTTTCTGCTCTTGAAGCGACTTTCATTAAATCTCTCAATCCTCTTCTGTGTAAGCAAAAAGAATTCGTCTACTCTTTGAAAATTTCTTAATCTTTTCTCTCATTGGCTAACTTCTTTCAGCCAATGAGAACTCTGCTTTCCCATTTATAACTCAATTCGGTTCAATTCTGCTTTATTCTGACGATTTTCCCTGAAGAGTGTCAGATAAAAAGCTTTGGGAAGAAAAATCTTTTACTTTTTGCTCTAGTCTTATGGTTTTCAAGTGCTCAATACCTAGGGTTGGTTGGAACGTCCAAGGGCTCGAATCAGAGTGGATAAATAACTGTTTGGGTTCATTGCAGAAAGAAAGCAACGGTGCTAAACTGAGAAACGTAAAATTATTAAATTGAAAGTCTTTTTTCTTCTTCGCTTGCTTTTCTTCACATCTAATGGAAAAACAACACTTGCACAAAGCTGAAGCCAAAAAAAGGTTTTTACTTTAATGATACATTACATTAATTAATAGTGTGTACTGGATTTAAAAGGTCCATCGATAGAATATTTTTCCTCGAATTGGGGTTAACGTTCAGAAAAGTTCGAGAAGTGCCAGTCTAGTCGATATCGTTCTAAAACAAATTATTCCACTTTCACAGCGGTAATTAGCAAAGTTGTAATTCCGTAAGAGCTTTCTATTCCCTGTTCACAGTGACTACTTTTAAAATAAATCGTTTTACTGTTTCTCGTCACTATAATTGCAAAGGAGCAAAAATTGTTGAGAACCTTTCTAACAACCGAATCAAAATGATTTATAGTTAATTATGTTGAACCAAATGTTAAGAAAAGAACAAACAAAAGGTTTGGCAATCAGTGTAAGCTAATAAACAAAAAAAGATTTTTGTACAATCTAATTTCACTATTTAATCTTTGAGTTTTTAGTAAAAAAGCACGAACGTATTGAAGAGAAATGAGTAGTCTATAAGTAGTTTGTAAAAAATTTAATTAAGCGAGAAAAACATTAAAATGTTCAAATATTTTTGTAGAAGACGTTTTTGCCTTCAATATTAAATTCTTTCCGAAATTTGTTACGTTATAAAAGATTTAATGAAGTTGCGGGCGTCTTATTTAGAAAAGAGAAATGAGTTAACGAAATAAAAGCTGACAGTATTTTAAAATGAAGGAAGCGTTCTTTTAGCCATAGTCAATTTGCATTCAAATCTTCAGACTACAGCAAAAAACTTGGTAAAAGATAAATTCGAATTCTTGTTTTAAAAGTCACCAGTAAATGTCCATCTCAACTTTAAGCTCATCCTTAAGTTCAATATAGTTCAAGAAAAGAATCTGCCTTTCCCCTTTTTAATTCGCGGCCGCAGCTTCAGTCTTGCCACAAAAGCGTCGATTGCATTGTAGTTTTGATACAGTTTATATTCTTGTTCTGCAAAATTAAACTTAAATCATTTAACAATGAAAAAAACTAAAGGCTTATTTTTATGGCCAGAGTGTTTTGTTTGAAGATGATCCTGCAAACAACTTAATTACTTGACTTTTGCCGTGAAATCTATAAAACCATAATTTGAGCAATCACTGTCACACCTTTTCTTTTTTCCATTTATTTTACATCAGTGTAGCTCTCTATTCAGTTTGAAGCCATTAGCGTGCACCGTCCTTATGAACTTTTACGCTCCACAAGGGGCGTGCACTCGCAGTTTAAGAGCCCTTGCGCTAGCACGTGTAGTTACGTGTGTCAAGTTTATTCTTGTTTATCCATAATATTTATGAACTTTATTTGCAAGGGATTAAATCTAATATCTTGCTGATATTTTAGGAGTATCTGTTTCCACAAAAAAGACTTAGTCTTGTTTTAAAATTTACATTTTGATTCAATTTGAGGATCAACTTACTTGACCTTTTCGCAGTTATAATTTTTTGGATTCTTTTTATTTCATGTCTCAAAAAGTTTATAAATTTCAAAATTAAACTTTTTTTTGTAAATTAAAACCAAACTAAGCTTTCATTCTTTTCTTGGCCTTCATTAAATAATTATAATTGCTCTGTACGATTTACTAGTTTTATAGGGAAGAAAATAAAATCATGAAAATTATCTTGTTTTTTATGACGAAGTGTGAAACGATTTACGGCGGTCATTCACGGTGTTGGTCATCTCCGTTATATTTCGCTGGGGCGAGCCATTGTATGGGCGAGCCATTGACAATAACGTGCCAAATTTGCAAGCTGTGGAACCAAACTTAGACCTTTCGAGGTAGCAGGGAAACTTAAATTTGTTCCAACTAACATTGAGAAAATTAAAAACTGCTGTGATTGAGTCTCTTTTCCATGTTGCCTCGGCTCTAATTTGAATGCTTTTGTTATAACTAAGCAAATAAAAAATACATTTTACATGCGAAACAATATTTCGCTCGTCTACAAACTTTTAATATTGATTGACATTCAGCTTAATTTATCGGGTTAAAAATGAAAATGCTTGCATTTCCAATGGTTCTTGTCCTTGTTTCATCTTGCTTAAGTAAGTGTTTTGCAAATTATACTGAAAGAGTGTAGTTATGGTGATGTAATTAGAAAAAAATGTTTTATTCTTATTGTCTTCTTTTTTTCGTATGGCCAGATGTACAGTTATTACTCATATTTTATACCGGCCTGGTTGCTGTTTTCTGTTTTAGGAAAAGGCACCAATTGAGGTTAGCAGCGTGAACCCGTTTTTGAATTTTTCTTGAAAGTGTATTTCCTTAGAGCAGAACAGAAACCGCTTAGGGCGACTGAGAATCGAACTCACATCCTCCTGCTCTCAAGGAAGACTATCAAACACTGCGCTCTTCGGCGAAGATTGAGAAAATACTTTGTAGGCTTATCTTGAAGTATTGATAATTTATTTTGTTTTAACACAATTGTCTAATGCTTTAGAAAATGTTTCATTATTTATTTAAAAATATTTTCGAAGAAATCGTGCTAATTTTTAGGTTTTGACGTTCACTTGCGTAGTTTAACCTAGCCGATTCATTTTAAAGTTACCCCTGACTAAATAATCAGTAGCCTAAAAACAATCTGTAATGCTTTTTTTCTTTTATTTTTGAAGCATTTTAAAGCGTTAATGTTTTTTAGTTCCTGACATTTACATATCAACACTAAATGGACGCTAAATTGAATAGTTTTCTAACACAACAGAAACGTTTCAATTGATGACTAATAGGTGGTCATAATCAATGCTCACTCTAGGTTATGTAACTGTGCTATGCGCAGTATTACGATTGCTGTCTGTTTAGTTAAACTCCCTTCTCGCGCTAACACATTTATTAAACACATAAAATTTAATCTGAAACAAAAAATTTTAGTTCGAATAAAAACTTTAATAAACACTGATTAATAAAAAACAAATCTATAAAAGATATCTTATCAACTGCCTTTGTAATAAATTTTTTAAATTGTGACAAGACTTTATAGTCAACCTTATAACAAACATGTGTATAATTTGTAAGAGGTATCTTGACTAAGTTGAATTAAAGGGTTAATTTTATTTATAAAAAAATCAACAATCCCCATTTTTAAAAGAAAAACAAACATCGAAAAAAACCCGCGTAATACTTATGCACCAACCCAATAAAACATAACTTACTTTGCATTTTCATAACAGTTTATCTTTTTGCATTTTCATAACAGTTTAAAAGTGTCGCAAAAGCCTGAATTTAAATTTTTTTAGAGTTATTTGTTTCATTTTTTATTAAAAAAAGCTAAATCTTGCAGCACTTACCGAAGCATCGCAAATGAACACAAAATAAACTTTTACGGGATTTTTCTAAAAAATTTGATGAAAATTATGTAAGCATGGTTGTATAAACAAAGTTTTTAAAAAGGTATCTTTGTTTTTCAATAAATTTATCATCTTTTTCCAGTAGATGCCACTCCTTCAAATTACTTTGCGATTGACAATCACGTTCCGGTAAGAGAATCTAAGATAATTTATACTACTGTTTTTAAATATTTTTTCTACATAGTATATTGTTATCTATACTGCAAGAAAGTATATGCTTAACTGCCGCAGTGAACTGGTGACCACATGAACACGAATCTAACCTTCTGATTGCTCAATGCAGTAAACTAAACAAATTTAAAGTTTTAAAGCGTTTTATATCTAACTTAACCAACTTATTAAAGATGCAAATAGCAATGCAATCACATTTATGCAAAAAAGAGAAAATAGAATTCAATTTATCTTTTTACTTAACAGCCAATTTGGCTTTACTTTTAAACATAAGTGTAAGCTAATAATGTATTTATTTATGTCGTTACATTAACTAATTGCTAACATTAAACTATAGTGTTAAATCTATTGTAATTACGTATTTTCTTTATATTATTGTGTTAAATTATTGGGCTAATATGTGAAAAGAACTCTCTTTTTGAAAGTTATGATAACGTTTAATTTGGAAACCGCTAATGGGACTGAAATAAGATTTTGTAAAAACAGGAAAATGTATCGTTTTTTAGGGTTGGTAGAAATCAACACATTTTACAGTAAATAGGATATTTTTAAAATATTTATTTATAGACACACCAATGCACAATTGCTGGATTTAAATCGAAACACTCTTGCATAGAAGAAAATGACAAAAACCAATAAAACAGGCGAATAACAAAACACAGAATAGACTTAATTTGGTGTTCTTAAACTGGGGGAGCGCCCTTCTGGGAAGGTATGAAAAGTTTACCAGAAGAGCGCTAGCAACTCGCTGCAAACTAAATTGAGAGTTCCACTAATGATTTCTTTTGTTTTCACATTAAGCTTGGGACGAAAATAGAGAGTTTGGACGCTAGTGGAAAGTGAAGACCTATTTTTTTAGTCTTCATCTTGAATTCCCGACAAAAATCAAAAATATAAATAGAGGGCTTGCGTTTAATTTTTGGTTTTTGTTTGTTTGAGTTTTGCTTGCATGAAGAAAAGGAGGCGCTAGTTTTGTTTGCGTAAAAAAAAGGGGGCACGTGGCAAAAACTTTTTGAACCCCTGGACGTAACAAACAAACTGTTTCAAGTCACAAAAAATTTCTATCGTAAAAAACAAATCAAAGTTTTTTAAGGAACTTTTGAAAGCAGTCTATATGTCAGGCATCATAATTTCGTTTGAAAGTTTACTTCAAATATTTAGTGCCTTTCGTCTTTCGCTTATCGCTTTATTTAGATGAGTTTGACCATGACCAAATTGTTGAATTAAATCAGCAGTCACATATTTATTAGACATGCCTAGAGACACTCCTATAACTTTATATTAAACACTACGTATTTCAGTTTTTTAAACAAAAACATGAATTAATTGAAAAGCTGTTCGTGAACATTGTTAAGTCAGCTTCGTCTTTGCGAGATAATTTACTAGACAATAGCGCAAATACGCGCATTTTGAACGCATAGAGGACAATCAACTTAACAATTACAAATTAAATAAAAATTTGAACCGCTTTCTCTAATGCTTTCGTACGTACATGTAAAATGATTTAGAATATTTTGCCTATCGTATTTCTCATGTTAAGATTTAATACGTAATCTCTTTTAAAACTTCATAACCCAATTTTAGAAAAACATAAGACTGCTTTGCTATTATAAAATATATTATAGTTTAGTAAAAAGAATTTACAAAACTTCGTGTCGTCTGGCTTATTTTTTTGTTTTTAAAAAGTGTCCATCTATTTGTCGAAAATTGCATCTTACGAGGTTTGAGTTTCCGTTTGTTTGCAAACAACTCCGAGTAAAAGCCTTGCAAAGTAAGTTTTTTAAATAGTCAAATGTTGTAATTGAAATAATTATTTTTAGACGTTTATTCATTTATAATAGTTGGTTTATTTAAAAGAGTTTTTTCTTTAAAAAATTTATCAGTTGATTATAAAAAGTAAGTTTATTTTGTTAATAAGGTTATTGTATTTTTCTTTCAGGGATGTGCCTCATCTGCAAATACAAGTTACACTGTTAACTCAAAATAATTTTTGGATGAATAAAATAAAAAAGCAACCTTTTTTGCTTCAAACCGCAGTTAATTGTGAAGCTGTTATGATTTTGTAGAAATTGATTTATTGCATAAGTAAAATGTAATGAATAAATGAATTTCGAAAAAAAGTAGGCTGCGACAGAAAGTATCATGATAAACTAATGAGAAAAAACAAAACAGCATTGTGTCACGACAGAACGGAGTCAGCAACAAAAAATGATCAAAATTGAGAAAAACGCTAAGTCAATTTAAACTGTAAAGCTACTTATACGTTTAAAATATTTAGAAAATTTTTAAATAAAAATTTGAATTAATAATTTATAAGTACTAACAGCAGCAGTAGTCCTAGAAGTGACGTGAAAACCAATGGGTATGGGTTTATTTTTATATTGTTTTTGAAATAAATTGACTTGAAGATCTTGAATTGTTTCTTGAATATCTCTAAAACTCCTGACATTACGTAAAGTAAATTGGGGTAAAAAGGTTACATTGAGTTTATGGCGTGTTTATGCATTGTATCATGAGAACCACGAGGTTAGGATGTAAGCATTTACATTCTTTATAATCCTTGTGCACTACCACGCCACGCGGCACTCGCACAGAAATTTTAAAACTGGAATGGCCTTATAGTCGTTGAGGATCAGAACGCGTTATCCACCACAAATCGCAAGCCACCGAAAAATTTATTCCACAAATTTTCCAACACGATAACGAGCAATTGATGAATAACCGTTTTCTAAAATTTACATATTAATTTATAAGCAATGCGAGACGAACGTTAAAATTTTAATACACAAATTTGGGATTTACTATTTAGCCGGAAAACAGTTCTTATATATATTTCAAGCTACTAATTATAAATTACTTTCCACTAAGCTATAATTTAATTTTGCAACTATATATATAAAAAACAACACAATTATAAATTTTTTCAACAAAACCAATAAAAAACAAACTCACCAACTTTTTGCGGCCAAATTACAAACAATATTTCAATATTTCAGTAAACCAGTTTTGCTGTTAATTCTATTAATACTATTAATTCTTCAGGGCCGATCTATTTAAGACGCAGCTAACAAAGCGTTTTTGTCACATGATGTTGCGTTTTGTCACATGATTTTGTTCGAAGCGAAAATGTCCAAACGGTCAAACGATTTACGATTAGTTTCGCGCGAATAAGCGCGGACGACCACGTGGTCAAGCCGTTTATTAAACAAATGACGTCGCGCCCAACTTTATCTAAACAAACAAGGCGCGAAAATCCACATCCTCCCCCCCAGTGTGAACTGTAAAGTACACACGTCACACACACACAAAGGATTTTCGCGGGATACACAACCAGAATGCATTCACGCCTCACAGATCAGACTTTTTCGGCCGAAGGTAGCACACGCAGCCCCTAGCGTAGCTCGAAGCATCAGCAAACACATGCAACTGAATGCCACAAGAGACTCCGAACGGCTTGACACAGCGAGCAATTCTAATTTTATTCAAAGTGGCTAATCCCTCCTTCCAGGTCTTCCATCGCGCTGCTTCATTTTTGGGAAGTGGATCGTCCCATCCTAACCCTTCCAAACACACACTTCGAAATATCAAACGCGCTTCCAAAACAACAGGCGCTACCAAACCCAAAGGGTCAAACAGTGAGCTGTAAGCGGAAAGAAGGCCTCTACGAGTGGCAGGCATTTCAGGCCACGTCACCTCATACGCAAAACAATCATTACCGACGTACCACTTCATACCAAGCACTCTCTCATTTACATCTCCACTCAAATCAATCACATTCTTCACCTTTGCTCTTTCTTCCACCGGGATACTCTCCATGATTGAATTGCAAGTTGACAACCACTTTGTCAGATGGAAACCGCCTTTAGACAACAACTCAGTCAAGTCTTTAACCAAACGCTTTCCCGTTTCTGCATCATCTTCACTGACCAAACAATCGTCAACGTAGAAATTTTCTCTTACCACTGTAGAAACATCTGGCTGATAGTCTTTACCATACACTTTCACCGTCCTTAGTAACGCAAACGCAGCACAACTAGGCGACGATTTGGCGCCAAACAAATGAACTTTCATTCGATATTTTAACGGTTCAAGATCAAACCTCCCATTTGGGTACCAAAGGAAGCGTAATGCATCTCGGTGATCTGGATCACAACGAACTTGGTAAAACATCTTTTTTATATCCGACACTACCGCAATTTTACCGGCACGAAAACGCAACAACACTCCCATCAAAGAATTGACGTAATCGGGACCTTTCATTAAGTTCTCATTTAGTGACGTACCATGGCTTTGTGCGGCACAGTCATATACTATTCTCACCTTTCCAGGCTTATTAGGATTTAAGACAGGATGATGTGGTACATACCACACCCTTTTTGCGGTTGATAGGGATTTCTCTTCATCATCTTGCGACACCTCTTCAACGTAGCCTTCATCTAACAGCGCTTGCATTTCAGAAATATACAAGCCTTTTAGGACTGGATCGCGATCTAAACGTTTTTTAACCGCTTCCAACCTGCGTTTTGCCATAGGCAGACTATCCGGCAAAGTCACTCCACTATTACGCCATAACAGTGGAAGCTGAAAATGGCCATCAACCAACTTGATTGCTTTATTCATGAGCTCATAAGACACAACATCTTCCAATGAATACCTTAATCCAAACTCCAGGACTTCGGTGTTTGCCCTCAGCCATGACATTAAATTGTCTATATCCCCAATACCGACATTTTTATCCCGAGGGAAGATCTCTCCATCTTCCGTAACTATTGTATCACGTACATCTTTCAAATGATCTGGCAGTTGACTATGGCGCAGCAAGAAACTGCAACCACTTTCCGCAAGTGTTGCACTGGTGCAAGGTCTCGGCCCCTTCAGAATCCATCCTAAAGGAGTCTTTATCGCACATGGGCTGGTGTTTGAGCCACAGTCCCCTCGCACTTCTAACGGAAATTGTGCCAGGTAATTATCATTACCGATCAACAGCGTAACAGTTGCATTAGGTATTTCAGGTAACGTTACATCCTTTAAGTGGTCAAATCCTTTAAGATCATTTCGCACATTCCTGCATGAAGCAGTAACAGGTATTTGCTTTACCACAACCACGTTTCCAAGTTCAAACTCGCGCTCAGCATTTAATGGCTTGATAGACATAGAATAACATTTTGACTTAAGGCGCTCTGGCTGCTTGGTTGTAAGAGTTTCTACTGAAGTTTCGCACATAGATCCCTTACCTCTCAAACCAAGCTTCTCAACCAACACTGGCTCACAAAATGTCATTGATGAACCCGGATCGAGTAAAGCGTATGTCAATACTTCTTTACCGCCATGGCATACTCGAACCGGAAGTATATCAAGATAAGTACTAAACGTTTTATCAACGTGCATACCAAATTCCCGGCTTTAGCACTACAGACTGGTGCCGGATCCTTAACAAGAGGTTGGTCGGGGTGCAACAAAGTATGGTGGTCAGTGCTGTTACATGACAACTCGGCGCAAGTATTGGAGCTACGACACTCTTTTATCATATGCCCACCTTTCAGGCAACGAAAACATAATCGCTTTGTACGCACTAAGCGTTTCTTATCGGCCAAGGTTTTACGACAGAATTCTTCACAAACATGCAAGCCATGTTGCTTTCCGCAGCACACACATTCTGAAACTTCCTTTGCTCCTGACCTGGCAAACTCAGCCTTTCTTGGAAGTTTCTGAAAACTGGGCGTTACATTATTAAATGATCTACCTTTTCCGACCCAGGCACCTGACTCATGCTTTGGAGTTGCATACATTGCTTTGTAGTAAGCTGAGTTCATTTTCGAGGCCTCCATGCTTACAAAATCGGTAAAGTCTGCAAAATTTCCCATTTTACCTTCGCGGTGTAATATTTTAACAGATTTGGAAACCCATTGCCTGCGCAAATCATTCGGCAACTTATTTGCGATGCTAGCAATAAATCCTACCGAGTCAATTGCTGTAGGTCCCAATGTTTCCTTTAATGAAGTCAGACAACGCTTAGCTAGCACAGCTAACTTTTCAAGACCCTCTACGTCAGTTTGCGTAATTTTACCAATGCTAGCGAGTCGCTCCTCGCAGCACCTACTAATAATATGAGGCTGACCATAACGTTGGTAAAGCTCTTTCCATACTGACTCATAAGCCAATTGTTTATTGCTTTCGCATGCATGGTGTTTTATTTTATCCTGCACGAGTTTGGTGCAATGTTGCAGTAGGTACGCTAACCTCAAATCTGGACTATTAACTCTTCCAGCTATGTGAACCTCATATCTAGACACAAATGCCCAGTAATCCAACGGATCACCGTCGTACGGGTCAATCGATGGCTTAGGTAAAAAGCGTTCACTTACTTCCAAGGGATGAGGACCGAGGCAAAGTGGATTGACAGTTCTAGGTTGATGCCTTCTTGGGTCATGTTCATGGGTGCACGACTCAGCACTATGTCTGGGACAATTAGAATGGTCAGAGCTAATATGTTTCGTACAATCAGGAACAACACGTATGCCAGCTTCTTTACTGCCCAAATAAGGAGAGATTTCCCTGTGAGGCATTGTGGTCTTAGGGGCCTTGTTTATTTTGACACTCTTGCTGGAAACCGAGCTTGCTTCCCAAGCTTCTAGCTCGGCTTCAGCCATCTCAAGTTGTCTCATTTTTTCCTGAGTGGCCTCTTGCTGCCTTTCTTCCTCATGCTTCAGCGCCAAACGTGCCAGCTGCACCTTTACCTTGCTAGCTCTCAGACTGCTAGCGCGAGAACTCCGGGAAGATAAACAATCCTCATTCGCACTTCTTTCAGACAAGTGATCAGTCACTTTCACCACCGGCGCAATCATATCATCACCTTTAAGACGAGGCACAATACCACTCACATCATTAACACCATCAGCACCAGACACTTCCATATCACGCAACCAAGATTCTATTCTATCTTGGAGCTTTCCCTTTTGCTTAATAACATCAACTTTATGAGACATGGTCCCAGGCATAGTCTCATTTTCATCAATATTAATTGCTAAGCACATTAAATTATCAAATTCAACATTAATATCATGCAATTTAGAGCGTAAACGATTAACATTAACCGGCTCTTCCGCGCACATTAATCTTTCGGCATCAAAATATTTGGCTTTTAAAGCTCTAAGACTAATTATTATACGATCATCATTATGAACTGCCATTTTACGATAATTAAGTAACTAATACAATTAAAATACAAATAATAATTCAAATTTATGACTTCAATTAAATTTAACAAAGCACACTATTCAATTTGATTTCGAGAGAAAACACAACAATTAAGCCAACTCAAGGTTTATCACAAAGAAATTACTACAAATAGAAACAGGAGAGTTTAGTTTTACAAAACCTTGAAAAGATCGGACACCGATGCCAGTTTTGATGCCAAGAACTTCAGAATTTTGTCCGGGAATCCGAAGAATCCAATCACGAACAACCAAGAAAAACTTTGTTCTCCACACAACAGAGAGCTTAATGACGATAATCCCCACGTGACAGAGATCCCAAAAAAGTTGAAAACGATGTGCACTACCACGCCACGCGGCACTCGCACAGAAATTTTAAAACTGGAATGGCCTTATAGTCGTTGAGGATCAGAACGCGTTATCCACCACAAATCGCAAGCCACCGAAAAATTTATTCCACAAATTTTCCAACACGATAACGAGCAATTGATGAATAACCGTTTTCTAAAATTTACATATTAATTTATAAGCAATGCGAGACGAACGTTAAAATTTTAATACACAAATTTGGGATTTACTATTTAGCCGGAAAACAGTTCTTATATATATTTCAAGCTACTAATTATAAATTACTTTCCACTAAGCTATAATTTAATTTTGCAACTATATATATAAAAAACAACACAATTATAAATTTTTTCAACAAAACCAATAAAAAACAAACTCACCAACTTTTTGCGGCCAAATTACAAACAATATTTCAATATTTCAGTAAACCAGTTTTGCTGTTAATTCTATTAATACTATTGATTCTTCAGGGCCGATCTATTTAAGACGCAGCTAACAAAGCGTTTTTGTCACATGATGTTGCGTTTTGTCACATGATTTTGTTCGAAGCGAAAATGTCCAAACGGTCAAACGATTTACGATTAGTTTCGCGCGAATAAGCGCGGACGACGACATGGTCAAGCCGTTTATTAAACAAATGACGTCGCGCCCAACTTTATCTAAACAAACAAGGCGCGAAAATCCACAATCCTAAAGTTTAAAACGAGTTGAGATTGCTCAACAAATTTTCAAATATTTTTTAGAAAATAACATTTAAAAAAAGATTTATCAATAGTTTAAATTACAAGTTTTACGCTTGCTGTTACTTAAGTTCTGTTCACACTGGTTCAATCACATGAGAGAATCCGAAAATTTTGAAATGGCGGACTCGTCGAGGCAAGTTGGGATCGGGGTAATTGTTATGATGTCACAATTTTCTCAATCCTTATGGCTAGGCAACTCCTTCTATTTTATTAGTTATTGACACGTTGTATTTTTTAAGTAGACTGAAAATTATAATTAAACCTGCTGTATATTTGACCAGCAGGAATAATTAAATTACAAATATAAAACAAAGACCGATACAATTAATCATATAGAATACAAGGCTGCAGCAATTAGAATAGAAAAGGATAAATGCTCAGTTCAAGTAGCAGCTTAGCAACATAGTCTATGTCACATGACTTTAAAACGTTACGTGCATAAGGTTAAGGAAGATGCCGGCACCACTCCTGGTTACCGTCGCCACGGACAGATATTTTCTCGGGATCAAGAACAATGCTCAGTGAATGCATTTAAAAAAATGTATCGAGAAATATTGGAGTATCATATGTGGAAGTCAGAAAGCCAGCTTACCAGTGTGCAGTCAAGAACAATATGAGTTTTCTTTCCTCGTGGAATACAAGCAAAGCAGCAGGAATTCATTGGTGTCAAGGTTTTAAGACGAGAAATGGTTTGTCATTGCGAATCGCAGAGCTATTGGTTTTAATAAAATGCTAATGACTATATTTTTTGATAAACAGAAGTTTGTTTCAGAATCCGATTACAATGAAATTACAAATGAAACAAATGTTACAACCGTGCTCAAAAATGTTTGGGTGGTTGCCAAAAGAAGTGGACGTTTACTAGGCCAAATTGTTTCTCAAGAAAAAGGAACCCTTATTTCGGTTATTTGGGCCAGTAACGCAATTGGCAATTCCACCCTACCGATGTTCCTGCTTTCCAAAAACAAATTATGGGATTTATCTTAATAATGGGGTTCCATCCGGATCCGTAGCAATCTCCAATGCTTCAGGATGGACGAAAAAAGAAAATTTTTTGGATTATAAACAACATTTTGCAAGTTATGCTAAACCAACACCAGAAAGACCAGCTTTTTTTGAACAATCATATACGTCATCTATCTTTGCCAGTTATTTAATTTTGTAGAAATATCACGTAACACTTTTATCAATACCGCCTCATTCATCACACAAAGTAATTAATCTCAAGTAATTTTCGGATCCTTTAAAACTTTTTTTAACGACGATCTCATACCTGATCGAAAAAAAAGATTAGTGATATATACGATGTACTATGTTGAAGTTGGGGAAGCACTTCCAAAACCATGCTTCCGACCCAAGTTATAGCAGTTTTTAAATGAACTGGACTTTGGTTAATTAACAGATATTTAAATGCTGATTTTGCCGTTTTGCAATTAACCGAACGTCCAGATTCTTCATACTGTATTTTAGTCTAAAAGACACATCATTATCAGCAGCAACAAAGCCATTAGACACCTGTAACGACTCAGCTTCAATATCTTCTTGCAATTTTCTACGATCAAGATCAACTTTTATGTAGGAACAAACCGATTTTTCAATAACAAGCTTAAGTTCGACTGCTGAACAGTGAACAGTCTCGTAACAACCACGTATAAATGCTGTATATTCTGTTAAAGCACAGCTTTTTATTCCAACCATAGTACGGTACATCAGCTTCAATTTGAACCTTGTACTCAATTGACATAAGACACTTTCAAGCAAAGACTGTTAGATATTTAGACTTAAATAAGTATAATCAAAAGCAAATTTATCGCACCAATAAACAGTCAGGTACTTTATTGGTATGTCCACAGCTCTGAAAATAGACCTACTGTAGATTCAAGCTTGCCAAAAAGTATCTTCATATAAAAAGCAACTGATGCAACAGGGCATCAAACAATCGGTTAGCCCATAAAATTTCCTCCAAAAGCCCATCTCTCATACACCAAGAAAACAACCCAAAAGATCTTAAAAAACAAAAGAAAAAGTGAAGTGCTTATTTAGTGGTGGATATTCAAAGTTAGGGGCTTCAGGCAAGGATCGCCAAAACTTAATGTTCTCTAAAAAAAACTATGGCTTTGATCTCGTATTTCCCTTTTTCTCCCAAAATCAGGGTGATCTCTAAAAAAATGGTCTTCACTTCAATTTGATCTCACATTTTGCTATTTTTCTCCCAAAATCATGGTGATCTCTAAAAAAAAAGATCTTCACTTCGAATCGGTCTCCTATTTCCAACTTTTCGTCCCAACTTCATAATGATCCCTAAAATAACATATACCGCAAAATGAGCCTATATAAGATATTTTTGAGGGGGGGCTCGAGGCAACTGCCTTATTCGCCTTACCCAATATCCATCACTATGCTTACTAGCACGCCGTAAAAATAACTTTATGGTTGGGCGTAAAAACAAAGAAACTGGAAGACCACAAAAGAAAAAGCCAGTTAAAGGTCAAAAGAAAAGCAAAACTGAAAAGACACCTTACAAGGATTTGTGGTCAGAATCAGAAGAAGATTATTATTGCATCATATCTGTAGAAGTGTATAGTAATAGCCGCTCTTGCAAAAAATGGATCAAATGTATGTTATGTGAGCATTGGGGACATGAACAATATACCAATGTAAAATCTCGCAATTTTTACGTTCGTCTGCCGGAATTGTGAATCTGGTTAATTATAAAATCTTTTTAAGACCGTAGGTTTAGGAGTGCCACATATGTTTTACGATCACGGTTTTTATATTGTGCTGTGATAACTAAGACGGACACAAAATAAACCTCTGAAGTGCAACGTATTAAATCTCAAACTCTAAAGCAGGGGTGAGAAATCTGCGGCCCGCGGGTCAAATGCAACCCACAAAATCTTTTAATGGCCCCTTGGGTGGTTGGAAGAAGCAAAGCCAGCACTAGTTTTTCGCGACGAAAATCGAAAAATCAGAGATATATTTTAAGTGATGACCTTTTTCTTGTTTTCACCGTAAATTGAAGATGTAATTTCTTCTCATATCCGTAAAGTGCTAGAAGGTCATAATTTGACCAATTTTGGGAAAACTATATTGCTCCCCAAAATTTATGCGAACCGCACCGATTTTTAATTTTTGGAAACGTTAAGGTTTCTCACCTATGCTCTAAAGCAGTGCTTGGGAGGCTCAAACTTAGGCTCAACTCTTGGGTCGCGACTTAAAAGTGGGTCGCCGACAAGTATAACTCTGTAAAAAATAAATCATTTTGGTTGTGATTCGATAGTGGTTTGATTGATTTCTTTATTGGGTCATAGTCGCACACATTCTTGTGGAACAGAATGGCAGAGGCGTGCGGTCAGGGCATGCAAGTAATGGTTTGCATGACCAACAAACTTTTGGCTGATAACCTTTTTTTTACTTAATAAAGAACACCGCGGTTTTAAAAAATGAGAAATCTGAGACTGATTTCAAGTAAAGACTCCCTTTTGTTTTAGAGAACACCATGATTTTATGACAAAAATTGGTCTTTGTCTTAGAATCTCACAGATTTTTTTGTCCTACCTATAAAGTATTGCATGTCAATTGCATAACCAGCTTTGGCATACCAACTGCATGACCAGCCTCAGAGGTCACCGCACGCCACTGCAGTATGGTTAGACGTTTGCTAAATAATCTTGTGTTTAGTTTACTTTTATGCTTGCAATAACGTCTATAAAAAAGATTAAAAAAGTTTTACTCTCTACTTCCGCTTAACATTTGGGTCGCCACAAAGAAAGGTTGAGAAGCACTGCTCTAAAGCATACTTAATGATTTTTGCGGAAGCGCTTAAGGTCTAAAGTGTTTAAGTATAAAATTTTCAAAAATAACCAAACAACCGATGAAATTTTAACTTAAATTTTAGCAATCGGAATTAAATTTAGTTTGTGTCTTGAAAGCCGAAATTAATTTGATTTCTTCGTTATTTGTGTGCTTGGATTTGTTATTTAAAATTCATTCTTTGTGTTTAGTTTCTATGAATACACCACTACGTACGAAAAAAAATTTTTTAGCATACTATAAACCTCGTCATTTAAAATAACTATCTAGGAAACTGCCCCTTCTACGTAAAAGCTTACGCCACCAGTGGGGCAAAAACTTTAAAACCTTATCCTTAATAGAATTCTGGAATAAAAAAAGTAGACAATTTATGACAAAGAACGGAATAGCAGCCTACAGAGTGAAACTTTAAAAAACATTTAGGAAATTTTGAGAAACATTCATGCTGTAAATTGGGCTGGAAAAAAAATTAACTTTTTACCCCATTTTTCCTAACCAATAAGTAGCACGTAGCCTTTTCGATAGCAGTCTTGATTGTAAAATTTGTGTAAGGATGTCATCAATTCAATGGTGCTTGCGTATTTAACGGGTTATTTATTACATGTAAATAAATAATATTATATATATGTATTATAATTATCATATGTAAATACGTAAAATAAATAACATATATGTAGGTCATGCATGCTCTAATTATAGCTTATTCTTCACTGTGACTCTTGAATAAACAATTTTCGATTGGCTGATTGTAGTAACTTTCGAGCAAATGCCTAAAAGCCGTTGAAATAACAAAGTAAAAATCCAATACAAAACTTTCTTGGCTGAGGCATTAAATAGCATGCTCATTTATTGAATGTATAAAGCCGTTAAAAAAGCTTATCTTGAGGAGTTTGTACACTTATGTCACAAACTTTGTTCGGGAATCCCAAAGGACCCGTTGAGCTAGGTAACCCGAATACCTGCGCTGAAACAAAGCTGTGTCTAAATTTTATTTTATTCCGGCTCAAGAAGTAGTCTTGCTATGAGCCTGACGGTTTATACAGTTGGTTTAACGAAAGCTCGGATTGGTTTCGCTGAAGACTTTTCTTCACAACAAACAGAGACCACTGTCTCTAATAAGAACGAATGTATTACAAAAATCACGTCCGACCAAACTTCTATTTCACGCTTTGCCAAACTGCAAAGCGAAATCAACACTATAACTCGATTCAATCAACACAAATAATTCTACCTCTGTAGATCAAAACTGCCAACCACTGGCACAAAATAAATTTAACACTCGGCGACCAATATAAAAAACTAACGGGTCTCCCGCGCCCAACCAAATTACTTCCACTCGAGTCGTCTCAAAATCACATCTAATCATAATAATTCGCTACGCATCGGCTTTATATAGAAACCAAAATCACTTGACGTAAACTTTCTCCTAAATTCGAGATTAAGGCAGAACCCCCTGGAGAGATCGTTACGCTCGAATCAAGTGGCATATACGCGAACCTTTTAGTACGATGACTTTGGACAAAAACATATTACGTCAATACAAAGAGAAAAAAAAGAGAAAAGAAGATACATATATCGAGCAATAGAGCGAATCGGATAATACGACGGCAGCGCTAAAAGAGACTCAATTATTTCTCTTATAATAACACTACGAATTAATATAACGGGGATAAATTACATCGTTACGATTAAAATTATGAATGAAGTGTGACAACTAAGTTACGAGTATTATTTTAGATAAGGATTCCCACACTTCTTTTGGCACTATGCATCTGTGCTTACCTACTATCAAAAAAGTACCGAGGAACGCTAAATCTGTGCGAAGAGTAATTTAGAAAGTTCTTTAAAAAGTTTAATAATTCTGTCGTAATACATTCGACCAGTGGTTTCCAACCGGTGTATCGCAAAAGATTTTGGAAAAACTATTTAGGGACGTCGAATTTTGCGGTTTATGTACGTGAGGATTCGGAAGAAAAGAAAGAGCGTGAATTCAAGCAGAGACCTTTTCTTTTTTTTTTTTTTTTCAGATCACCATGATTTTGGGACGAAAATTGAGAAATCATTGACAAATTTTCAGTAAAGACCTTTTTTTCATTAACCAATATAATAGGTGTGCTGCAAAAATTTAAATAGCTGAATAGTGTGTCGCCATATAAAAAAGGTTGGAAACCACTGCAGTAGACTATATCAAGATTTCCCAAACATTCGAAGGTATGCCGTAAAATCTTTCTAATTTTAAAATACTTAATAAGAAGGCAAACCGTAGCACCCGAAACATTTACTAGGCAACTACATGATATGTATTTTAAAAATTGTATATGACAATTTTAGAAACCATTTTGTTGCAGTACTCAGCAACACAACAAAATTCATGAAATTTTATTTTCGATTGGTTCGACTTCTTAAACACTTTTCAAGAAAAACTTGAACTTAAATGAAATTAATAAGTTCTGAGTGTTTAGTTTAATGATTATTGAATACACCTTCCTTTACATGTAAAACCCTTTACGCCAGTGTTTCCCAAACTTTATTCACCTACCGCCCCCTTAAGGGTTGCCAAAAAATTTAATAACGCCCCCTATCCTGTGCACACAGTTATGCTTTACTATAGCATTTGATATATATAATAAATTTACGCAAGTTACATGTAAATAACAAATACACATGAAACACAAAAATACATTTATTCTGTTAGCATACATAATCAACATATCATGTACTCACATCTTAATGAGATGGATGCACCTGATGCGATGATACCAACTTGTCAGTTTCTGGCTTCAGTGCAATGAGAAAAAGCCTTAGGTCGCCCCGATCTGTGACAGCTAGTCTATTCCTTTGCTTGCAAAGAACCTGGGAAACTGCACTGAACCTTTTTGAATACACCTTCCTTTAAATGTAAAATAGGTACGGTGACCATGCACAATTTTTTGTGCATGATATAACGTATATCGTTTAGTTGCCGTCTCCCTATTTGCAACCTTTGCTCTATTTTGTCTTCAATTATTACCAATTGTTTCTTTTGGGTGCGAATAAAAACAAACTACTACTACTACTACTGCTACTACTACTACTACTACTACTACTACTACTATACTACTACTACTACTACTACTACTACTACTACTACTACTACTACTACTACTACTACTACTACTACTACTACTACTACTACTACTACTACTACTACTACTACTACTACTACTACTACTACTACTACTACTACTACTACTACTACTACTACTACTACTACTACTACTACTACTACTACTACTACTACTACTACTACTACTACTACTACTACCTTTTCTCAACCAGATAGGATGTTGGAAAAGCTATAAAATACAGCTTCACTTTGTTTCACATTGTTGGGTAACGTTCACGGACAGCTTTCTGCAGCCAGAAATCCTGGTAGAAGTTTGAAAGCTTTAGTCTCAGTTCAATATCATTTCGGAGTGATATTAGTTCTTCTTTTAAGACACCTGCCCCTTCCAGACTCGACTCATGCTTGGGATCTATCACCCAATCAGGCACCTCCAAGGAAAAAAATGTTTTGAAATCTACTGGTCATATCCTTGTAAAGCTGATCTAAGTGTGAGCAGTATTCTTGCAGATCATCATCTAGTACGGCGTTTTTTGCAAAGCTCAGCCAGGCTTGGAAATTGAAAAAGCTCATGGCGACCTAAGTTGCACTTATAAAATTCCAGCTTGGATATGAATGCCAGTACAGTTGACTTCACTTTGATCAGATCAACAAGGTTTCTCTGCAGTTCTAGATTAACCTCATTAAACTTCATGAAAATGTCTGACAGATAGATAATGTCAGCCTCAATGCTGATTAATTCAAGGCTGACGCTATCATCGAGAGCTTGGAAAAATTCCACTACAGTCCTAAAAAGTAAATAAAAACCCCTCAAGCAGTTTCCATTGGACAACCATCTAACTTCTTTCCCATGGGATTCCCATGGGAAACGTCCCATGAGGTGGGATGAGATGGGACAGCCAGATTTTTATTTTCTATGAGACAGTAGCCATGTCATAGCAACTTGATTACCTCAGAGCTACCCTTAGTTTTTATACTTTTACCTTTTAAGAGCTTTTTACTCTCCTTTTTTCTTTATATACTTGAATCTATTATTTATTTTGTGGTAGGAATCTATTAAATAAGTAAATACAGATAGCCTTTTCTTATGTAAGATTACGTTTTGATGCGTCACCAAAGTTAACATTATGTCTTTACCTGTTGTTGGTAATTTATGAAAAGTGACGCGGTTTTAACTTGATGCGCATTCGCAGCAGTGACGTCATAGTCTATTTCCCGGTAATATTTTGTGATTTTCATAAATTTAATAATTTTAATTAAGCTATATTCCATATTAATATAATAATGGGAACCCCATGGGATGGGACGAGCATAAATTGCCGTGGGATGGGATGGGACAGAAAAATATGACCCATGGACAAGTCTGCAATTTTTACAAGTGGCCAGATTGAAAAAAAGTAGCTAGATTTTTCATTTTTTGAAAGGATTTATTTTTAAAGATTTCTGTTTTCCAAAATCAACTTTAAATTTAAAGATAAAGGTATTGAAGTTTCCAATGTTTAGCACCAAGTAAGGTCACCCATAAAAAGTGATTAATCGTCCTTCATCTATATTTCTTCTCATTGTTTCCTATCACCCCTTGACTTCTTACCGCCCCCTCACCTCACCCTTTCTTCTTACCGCCCCCCTAAATCTCACCAACGCCCACTGGGGGGCGGTAGCGCCCACTTTGGGAACCACTGCTTTACGCCCTTCTGTGACAAATTTCTCACATAAAAAATAATGGTTTATTGAGCAAATAATTGCATACGTTGAGTCTAGCAAGAGATTGTGACGATTACGACACATGCTGTGATTTCATTAAGCAAAGTCTGCGTCATTTTTACTTTTCGTTTTTCAGTAATTACGCTTGTAAACAAACAATTGTTCAGATAACACCATAGCTTTTGTCTGCTTTAAAAAATAATTCCTGGCGTAAAGGATTAAGTTTAAGATAAGTTTTCATGAAAAGAGCTAAAGCTTAAGAAGACAAAAACGTGGAAAAATAAAATTTTATGAATTTAGTTGTGCTGCTGAATATCGCAACAATGTCGATCAAGAAAATTTATTCCTTGCCAAAATTAAATTTTAGAAACATCAAAAAAAGTTTCAGGTTGATTGTTCGTGAGGAATATTCTGGATTTTATGCACAGCTTTTCACATCCTTCCGCCTTTCACAACAACTTACTTATGTAAATCTGCTTGCTCAAACCTTTCATGCATCAAGAACAACAAGAAATCTGAAATGCATTCTATTGAGCAAGAGTCGAGAGTTTCCTTGTCTGTTATTTGGCCTTGAATAAAAAAACTGGCTGCTTTGAGCAATCTCACGAATCTCAATCATTAAATAAATTTATGTGGAGTTACCGTTGCGGTTGGGATTTATTTTAAAGTTGATGAATTTATACAAAACAAAGTAAAACGGTTTAACCCTAAAAATTTTAAGCTTGGTGTAACCAACTGGTGTATATGTCCAAAACTGCCAGAAGTAAGTAAAGAAATAAAGAAGAAATGCTGTTTCATGTGTCAAACACAAACATTACTGCAAGGTTCCATCTCTACCAAATCATAATAGCGTTGTATGGAGATCCCGAGAGATTGCAAACCCCCAATTCTTCACACAGTAAGCGTTGCATTAGTTCCTCTTAGATTGCCACCACTTGGAATGCCACGTCTGAGGCGTAGGTCACAGAGTGCCGTCCCTAAAAAAAAGTTTGTGAAACCCAAGGTTGTATAATATTACTGCGCCACAGACTTTTAAACGAAGCAGAAGTTTTTCACTTTCTTCTGGAAGCATGGAAAAAAATAGATAAGCAAAATTGTGTAGGAAAGCCCAACCTTTTTACTGAATTAAAAAAATTTGACGAAATAGGTAATCTAGTCATTCGTTTAAAGTGTTTTGGTAGTTAAAATTCAATTTGATTACGAGTAGCAATAGTTTAATTTTGCGAACTCTAATTTTGCAACATTTTATCGTGGAGAACAGCCGCCTATACAGTAGCAAGGCGTTGGCAACCTAGTGTCTGATTTAACAAGCATTAAAATGAAATCTTTTGGGCCAAAATCCGTCAAGCTGAGCAATTGCATCAAAAGTACTCGGGGAAAGTTACATTCAAATCCTTTAGCTTCTTTATCGAGTTTTTCACTACTATTTGCATCCGTATTATAATCACGAAAGCTTTATTGCTTGTTTTGCTTGTATTAATGAACACAAACAACTTCGTTGTATATAATTTAGATAGACTTCCTGAATTACATCCTGATGAAGAGGAAATTAAGGCAAACGCAGTTGTAAGAAACAAAAAAACTTGAGAAAAAAGTCAAACAAGTGTTTTTGAAAGTTTTTAAAGTCAGCCAAGAAATATTTCGACCAATTAACTGCTGTACATGGACAACTAGAAGTACTGCTAGGTCGCTAGCAGTACTTGTAGTTGTAACGGGCGTTATGAGGTTACTTTTATGCGGCATAGAACTAAGACTTTTAGAAAATATAACTAAATAATAAAAATTTTATAGCAGTAAAATTGAGTAAATAAAAATTTTGTTGATTTTATAAACCAAGTTTCATTTATAAAGAAAGTCAATTTTAGAAACTAACTCACCACTGTTACTAATTGTTAAGCTCAATTATTTCACATAAAATTTAAGCCGAAACTTAAGATGCTCAGTACCGTTACTTATTTGGTGCCTGCTAATTGTACGGTTGTAAGTCGCAGTTTTTTACGTGTTTGCGCAACCGTAAAAAACTTGTTCTTGAAAATTTTGATTTGCTTCAAAAAGCTACTTTGTAGAAATTAGTATAGTTTTCCAAACAAGGGATTTTTTTTAACAATCAAATTTATAAGATGAAGTTTTTATCAGTTGTTTTGCTTGTGTTCACTCTGGGTTACGCAAGTGAGTAAAAAATTACTGTAACAATAATTAGACTAGAAAACAAAAGTTTTTTTTTCAGTTTTATTGAAAGAAATGGTCTCGGCTACAAACCTTTCCTATGCTCAATTGAAAAAAGTATAATAATTTATTAACTCTTATAATTCATAATATTATAAACTACAAATACAAAGTAATGGCAATGTACAATACTTATTCTGTGTGTCTAAGAATTTTAATGGAAAAGTGAACAAAGTTGTCTTGGCTCAACTCTAACACAGGTTATGAAACTATACCCTTAAAAGAGTAATTTATTGCAATTTCTTTTGTTGAAAGTTCTGCAGAACAATTTTAAGTTACATTCATACGAATGCAAAAAATAAGAATAAAATGTTTCTAACAGATAGCAATACATTGGTAAAGCAGACTAGGTATCACTCGACATTTTGCTTTACGTTAAGCTTTTGCTTCAGCTGAGCAAATAAGCAAATTATAAAAAAATATCATTACGAACATCAGCCAAACACTTACTTTATATGAGGAGAAGTGAATGACCAAGGGGCGCACCAACCAAGGTTCAATAAAGAATCGTTTTATCTTCCAAAATTAAATAAAGAATAAAGGTGGGGAAGAGCCTTCAACAGTGCGCCTGTGCAAACAGCGCACCTTTGTGTTTTATCTTTTTATTTTCCTTAAAGTGAAATCACACTTGCATGGTTAAACGCTTTATTCATATATCAATTTCATTTTACATTTGCAGAAATACCGTAAAAATAATAATTTTTTTAGAAAGCTTTTTTTTTGATTGTTTTACAGGTAAAGTATTATTATTTTTAATATATAAAAGGATTTAGAACTACGTAAATGAGACACAAGCTTTTATATGCTGTTAAGTAAAGCCTGGTAAAAGATCGTTGTTGATTATTGCATTTTCTTCTGAAACCTTGAGATGAAATCAAATTTGCAGGGGTTGTTAGAGTGCGCCAGGGCGCCAGGGGGCCAGGGGGCGTACTGTTGAAACAAACACAAAATATCATATTACAGAAAAAATCTGCCGACTCTTCATAATAGGCTTTAGAATCAACTTTTTCTTTCTTTTTTTTATGGTCACCGCAGCTTTTTTGTTTTTTTACGATAAACATAACAGCTTTGTTTCAAACAACAATTTTATGCTTTTTATTTTTTATTTATTAATCTTTTCATTAAAAAATGGACGGTGAACAAAGAGACTACTCATCTGCAATAGCTATATTTGCGGTTTTGTCATCTATGATACTCCTATACTCGTTTGTAAAGTAATATCAAAGGGACAAGAAAAAATCAGAAAAAAATTTTTTTTAACTTTGAAATTTAATAAAAAAAAAAGCATTCTATAAAAGCTCTCTGCAACTTTTTAGTAGCAATCAACTAAAACTTTAACCTTTAGCCACTTGTTCTAGGCTACGCCGTATCAACTCCATGCTGTTATATCGAAGAAATAAAAAGTGGAAAAACAAAACATGCATTAAAGTCGACGGAGTTTTGCATTAATCACACTATCTTTTGTGAGCTACTGCTCACTTTGTCAGGTATGACCGAAGACTTGACGTCAGATGTAACGAAAGTTACGAAACACCCGATAAATCTTTCGTTGAATCTGACAAAGTGAGCAGAAGAGTTCACGAAAGCTTGTGTGATTAGTAGAAAACTTAATCAACTTTAGTGCACATATTTTGTTTCTTTTCATGATGCAATAAAATCTATCTTATTAAAAAATGGATCTTAAGATCGGTCAAAGTCAAGAAAGTTCTGATATCAGCGAGTTAACTCAGTGTGAAAACGCTCTGACCTTACAAGCAGAAGTACGCGAGTTTTATGCTTAATCTACCTGAGTAATATCTGTTTTGCTTTTCAAAAAGGAACTTAACAACAAATTTTTGAATAGTGTCACGCTGCTTATATACCGACAGTGGTGACTTTGCTTAAAGGCCAATAAACCCATTCGAAAAAATAAATTTTCATTCAACCTTTTTCCGCTCTCTTTTTTATAGAAAGACGTTAAAAAATATTGTATTAATCTAAATCTTGTTGCAACTCCCTTCAAAAAAACTTGGCGACAATTACAAGGATCGCCTCCCAAGGTTTTGAAATCCTCTTCTTGTAAATTTCTTGAAGTTGGTAAAGCTGTGCTAAAAAAATTGGGTCAATCCAAAAATATCTCAAAATTATGGGGTTGCGAGATAAAGCTCTGATAGATATTTGCCAAAGCATTAATTGAATTTATTAAAAACGTTTAAAGCTTCATACTTCCAGCGATTACCTCGACCTGATTTCACAAATACCAAGGTGTTGATGTCTGGTTGAAATCTTTTTGTTTTGTTTTTTAGTTTTTTTATTTAGAGATATCAAAAAACTTTAGATCTGTTAGTTAAGACCGCCAAAAGGACAGCGCGGTTAAGTGTCTTTTCCTAAAACCCAACAATATTTCGTGAGTTGGTTTTGATCGTGTTCGCCATCAATCACGGCGCTGTTAACCACTCGCCCACAGTGCTTACAAACTGTGTTGGTCATGTTCATACGTGTTCGCAGCGTGGTTTAGAGCACCGTGATTAATGGCAAACAAGATCGACACAATCGCGGTTCAAAAACTATTTGCATCATTCTGTTGTGTCCTTAGAGGGACACTTTGCGGCACTTTATTTTGCTTGGCGATTTTGGCAAGCAGCTCTAAATATAAATAAAAACAAAGTAAAAATTTTTAACTGGACAGTAGTATTTTGGCATCTCTGGAAGCGGATTAGGGTAATTGCTTGACAGTCGCCCTTGTAAGCTCGTCCCTTCAAACGCTTCTGAAGTTTCGAGTGATTCTACTAGAAAAGACTTTGGGAGAATTTTAACATCAAATCTTCAAGCAATCAGAGTACTTCAATCAAATAGTGTATTTAATTTTATTACGTCAGAAAGCCAATTAAAGATTTAAAGGAGGGTTAAATTCGATTATTCCATTGTCTTATTCAAATAAAATCAAAATTACTACAATTTATAATTGCCACATTATGCTGCGCACGTTAATTTACTAATTAATAGTTATTTTACCTATTTTACATATTCTGGATTGCTTATCACGCATTACTTTGTCCCTCCTAGCCACGACCAAAGTAAGACACCGGTTTCAAATCTGGCCTTTATAGCGATGAGTCACATGAGGTCCCATGATTTTTGGTCATGTGTGCCTTGTGCGGTCTTGTAACCATCGCGCGATCCCGTGACAGTCCGTAGTCAAATTTATAGGTCGAATCGTAAGTCGTCGTGGCAAATTCTAAAAGCCAATCAAATTGCCAGTTCACGTAACATGCCCCCCAAAACTTCATTTATGAGGTTTTTAACTTCTCAAAGTGAACTGGTCTCCCAACACAAAATACTCTAGCGCGACAAATACAAACACAATACAAACACAGTATAAGGATTTTACGATAAACGGTTTTTAAGCGTCCGTGCCCACCAACGCCATTTTTGTTATGTCTTTTTTTTTCACTTTCCCATCGGACATACGCACGATGACAGAACGTACGTGTCCGTCCGATCCTTTTATTGTCTCTTTAATTACGGCGTAAGGATATTGCAGGAACCGTGGTGGGTCTTCATTACAGAGAATCACTAGATTCCCGACTTTAAAGTCTCTGGTTTTGTGTCGCCATTTTTTACGCTCTTGTAGTCCAGAGAGGTATATTTTACGCCACCTCTCCCACCACAACTCGGCGATTCTTTTAGTGAAGCGACATCCTCGGCGAAGTTCATCTTGTGGGATTGATAAACATGGAGGAGCACAGTTTCTCCTAGGCTCCATAGCCCCAACCATCAGGTCGATTGGTCTTAGGGGCGGTAGGCCGTCATCGGATGGGGATTTAGCGAGCGGTCGACAATTTATGATATACTCTGCCATTTTGCAGCAAGTTAAAATATCATCATCGGTGGGATTCCGCGGATATAACTCCGGAAAGCCTGCGAGAGCTTTTCTCAGATTACGAATCTGCCGTTCGTAGATTTCTCCGTGATGTGAGGCCTCAGGAGTTCCAAATTCCCATTCGACCTCCCACTCATCCATTTTTGATTTGAAGTCGCGTGAACCTTGGATGGAAGTCAGGGCCATTTGGACTTCCCTTTTTAACAAATTGTTTTCTCCCACATAATTTGTTCCGTTGTCCGTTCTCATAAATTTTTCTCGGAACCCTGTGGAGCACAAAAACCTGCGAAAGACGTTCATAAAAGAAGACGTGGTTAAATCAGCTGCCACTTCAATACGAACCGCCGTGGTAACCATGCAAACAAAGATGCATAGCCAGCGCCTGACTGTGCTCCTGCCGACCACGACGTTGAAGGGCCCCGCAAGGTCAGAAGCTGTACACGTGAAGACATGCGTAAAAGGTTTTAACTTGCTGGCGGGAAGCGGAGCCATTAACTGTTCCCCCCTTTTCTGCCGCCTTAATCTACAACCTAGACAGTCTGTTAAAACGTCAGCACAAGTGCTAGAGAACTTAGTCAGCGTAAACCCGGTAGAAGCCAGAAGTTTTGTGGCTTCCTTTATAACTCTTTTGGCTTCTGCGACAGTGTTAACGGATGTGATAAAGTCGTCTACGTAGAAGTCATTCTTAACTCTATGTACAGTGTCAGGAGAAACATTGGCATGATTTTTTAAAGCAGTGTATCTGATACAAAACCCTGCAATGCTAGGTACGCAAACAAGGCCATAAGGCATTACTGTAAATCTCCATGTTTGAAAGTTTTTATCTACGTCTACATTAAATTATAGAAACTGTAGCATATCTCTATCGTCAAAATGCAGACTATTAATTTGTGACATGAGACGCCGTTTGGTAATGTGTAGGCTCTCAAGCACCTCGTTGGGGTACCCTTTTTTCCAGGGTAGGGGCAATTGCAATCGCCTTTGACCGTTATTGTCTACTATCTCAGTCAGGTTTTCTACGTAGAAAGAGTGTATTTGTTCGTCTTCCCTACTCATTATCAATTCTTCACTGTTAGGGTCTATTATTAATTGGTCCTTGTAATAACGAGATATGTCTTGGATAAGTCCTATTCATTAGCCGAAATATTGTGCTCCGCCGATACAACTTCAAGGATCTGATCTACGTATTGAGGCTTATAAACGCGTTGCACTGCACAGATATAAGGATTACTACCATCATTAATCTTTACGCCCCAGTATATAGATCCCAGTGGGTGTTTTCCTACAAGGGGTCCCTGTGATAAGCCTTCCTGCCACTTGCAGGTTTCTAAAAGCTTAAATTGCCGCATGTCTTGGGCCCCAAGGATCATATCGATTCTACGTTCATTTTGGATTACGGGAAAGCATTCTTCCGGTAGATCGAACTTCCTTAAGACCTGATCGCTAGGAATGCATTCTTTATATGGAAGCACAGTGTCAATAAACGATATTTGGTTTAATTCTACAATCTTTGTTTTATCGTACCTAAGGCGCAGCGTTTGTTTTATGCATGGGTAGCTTTCTGCCGCCTTTTCAAGAAACTGAATGCTTATCTCATCTTTTGGTTTCCAGCCGAACAATTTTTCTGCTAATTCCCGAGTGCAGAGGCTTGTATCGGCGCCCGTATCTACTAGAGCATAAAACGGAATGTCGGCTGCTTCTTCGTCTGCATCATTTGTTACAGCTGTTAATGCTATCAAAGGGACCGACGTAGTGTTTCCAACCCGGGTTTTTCCGAACCCGAAACCCGGTTTTTTTGCTATTTTTTTAACTACCCGAAACCCTGGTTTTAAAATTTGGAAACCCGGATTTTAAAATTTAAAAATTTCAGTGTCCCTCAGGAATATTAACTACGATTTGAGCACCCGCAGGCCGCAGAGTACGAAATTGGAGTTTGGAACAGTGAAATTAAGTAGACGCCGATTAAAGTATTGGCTGAACATTAAAGTAAAAGCGATCGAATGATTGTCGTGTGTTACAACATCACATGATCAAAAACAAAAATAAAAAGCTGTCTTTTTTAAAAGTTGACCATTTACCACTTATACAGGGTGGTCCAAAATGATCTGACACATTTGTAAGCTTAATAAAAGCCAAACATAATAAATCATTTGAAAAAAACTTTTGTTTTCTGAATGTACATATAATGCCATTTTATTTCATTAAGTTTTAAAAATCAAATCAACTAAATGCTTCCCATCATTGTCAACACACTGTTGGAGACGTTCATGAAAATTATCAATAACTCTATGAATCATTTCTTGTGGAATGGCTGCTATTTCTAATGTTGATCCACTTATTCTAAAGTTTGCAACCCATAATAAAATTGTGTTACGAGTGGGTGGAGGATCATGTCTTTTGAGCTTAAAGTGCAAACGGAATGCTCTTTGTGTTGCTGTTATCGATTCGTTTTTTTTGAAAAATGTTTCAACAATGAATGCGCGATGCTCGCCGTTCCAGTTCATAAGGAATAAATAAAATAAAATAAATAAAAAAAGCTTATCAAATACATAAATACATTTTGGTATAAATAAAATGGCATTACATGTACATTCAGAAAATAAAAGTTTTTTTTCAAATGATTTATTATCTTTGGCTTTTATTAAGCTTTCAAATATGTCAGATCATTTTGGACCACCCTGTATTACGTTGCTGAATTTTGTAGACACAAACAAAACATGTCAGACATTCAGTTTCAAGACGTTAGTGACCATAGAAAATCCGAAGTTTGGAAACATTTCTTATATGACAAGGCTTAACAAAGAGCACAGTGCAAGTTATGTTCAGTTATACTGAAAGCAGCTAGTTCAAGCACCAAAAGTTTGATCAGTCACTTGGAATCAAAGCACAGAATTCAAGTCAAAAGATGCTATGAAATAGCTGCTGAGGATAATCAACCAATATTGAAAGTTTCACGCATCGAGTCTTACTTTAAGAGTAAGAAGGAGTCCATCAGCGAGGTCATAGCTCGGTTAATGTCCGTCGATGGTCTTGCTTTTAACCAAATTGCAAGCAGTTCTCTAATTAGTAGAGCTTTCAAAGCTGATGGTTATTCTATGCCCAAAACTCCCCAAACCATCCGTGATCACTTCGTTATAGAGTTTAAAAACACTCTCATGACTGTCAGTGAAAAAGTCAAGACAGCCAAGAAGAACGGAAATCGTTTTTCAATTAGCTTTGACGAATCAACTTCAGTTAGGAATCGCGATACATGAATCTCAATCTACATGACGGACAAAGTTTTCAGTCTCTTGGTATGATTCGTGTCAAAAGGCAGCATGAAATCTGAAAAAGCAATCGAGCTTGTTCAAGTAAGACTTGCCAAGTTCAATCTTAACTTGGACACGGACATTGTGGCCACAATTACAGATGGAGCTAGTGTTATGATGAAAGTCGGTCGAGAAACATGTCTTCTACACATTGCTTGTTTATCTCATGCAATTCATTTGTGCATTTGTGACGTACTATACAAAGAGAAACGAATTTAACAACAAAAATAATAATGCCAATGATAATGAGGTTGAGGAAGAAGACAGTGATATAGATGAAACTGCTGAAGACCACCTCGATGAACTTCCAGACATAGTTTTGGTTTCTGAGTTTCGTACAATCGTTACAAAAGTGCGCAAGACAGTTAAAATGTTCAGAAAATCCGCGGTGCGCAACGATAACAATCTACAGCCTCAAAACATTGCCTCCTTTGGAAAAGAGAAAGCTCTATTCCTGGATTGCAAGACTCTGTGGAATAGTTTCTCAAAATGCTCCGGCGCTTTTACGAGCTACGCAAGGAAATAAAGGTAGTGATGGTTGAGCTTGAGCAAGAGTTTGAGTTTTCCGATGATGAATTGAAAAAGATCAACGAGCTCTGTGAAGGCCTTGCTCCAATGAAAATGGCAGTCGAATACCTTTGCAAAGACAAAGCTGACTTACTTCTGGCTGAAAATTTGGTTATGTTCACTCTAAAGAAACTAAGAGATCTGGATACAAAGATCAGTAAGGCCCTACAGGAAAAGTTTCAGATACGGGTGCAAGAAAGGCGAAACACGGAACCGATTAACTTACTTATTCTTACCTTTCTTACCGATCAACTTACTTAAGTATTTGAGGTCTTCTAATTACCTGGACGAGTATCAGGACCATTTTGGAAACAAAATCAGTAAAACCAAAATTGCAGCCTTGGCGATATCTTTTTTGAAAAGGCTCTATCCACAGAACCCTTATAATCATGTGGAAGAAAATGTTGAGAGTGAACTCGTTACTACTAAATCTGGCCAGCCTGACCAGGCACCTAAAGTCATGACTTTTTCCGTGGAGTTTGTTTCATTTTTCGAGAGTAAAAATCACGAGTGTGAGGCTATTTCGGCACAAGAAGAGAGTCGATCACAAATTGTAAAAAAAGAAATGAGTCTTTTTAAAGCTACAAAAAAGAAACCTGAAAATCTTGAGAAGCTGTATCACGCATTGCTAACAATCAAGCCCACATCAGTAGAGCCAGAAAGGGCTTTTTCAGCCATGGGACTAATTGTCACGAAATTGAGAAATAGACTAAATGATGAGAGTCTCGACGCTTTGATTTTCATGTGTCAGTACTACAAAAACCAGTAAAAGCTCTACTTTAGCAATAAAGACTTAATTAATTCATGCATTCTTCTTTTCGTTGTCTTCATAATCATTTGCTAAACTAGTTTTTTTTGGTTGTTGTAACAATTGTTTCTTAATGTTTAACTTGGTAACTTGGTGTGTATTTTTGAAATTTCAGCTTGTTTCGTACATTTAAACTTCAGCATTCTGCACTCTGCTATATGATTGGCGTGGTTGACTTTAAAAGCGATATTGTCCGATATAGACATTTTGCCGTTTCCTTTGTGTTATGTTTCCACTATAGAGAACTAATGAGTTGCTAATAAAGTACGCATTAAATATCAGTCAAACAGTAATAATTTCAACGTAATAATGGGTTTATTTTGTGCAAAATCGCTTTTTCATCAAAACCCGAAAAACCCGAGTTTTCCCGGGGTTTTTCTCTCAGGTACCCGAAACCCGGGTTTTAAAATTTTACCCCAAATTGGAAACACTAGACCGACGCATTACATTCCGAGTTTTTCACTTCTCTTTTGTTGTTTGTTTTAGCCGTGTTTATATGCCCACTTAAATGCGTTAAGCTTTCAGACATGACTTCTCTGTCTGCCATGCTCGTTTGAGCTGCCTTATTAGAATGACTTTCTTTCTGGTCATTAAATTGCAGCAGCGGCGAGTGCGCTCCTTGACTTTTTTTCGCACCTTTTCTTGTTTGTACAGCTGCTAGCGTAAATGCAGCAGCAGCGGCAAGTGTGCTCTTTGACATTTTTCGCACCTTTTCTTGTTTGTACAGCTCCTAGCGTAATGTTTCTGCAAACAATAATAGCACAGGCCGTGCGCTCTTACAAGCTCTCGCCTTTCTTTGATCGCTTTATTTAAGAATTGCCTGCAGTCTACATTTTGTGTTGCGCCAGGGGATGAACGACACAATTTGATTCGTTACATGCCTTTCTAAGATTCTGAGAGGCTACATTATGCGCGTCATTTTTGGGTAAGCTGCGATTGGTTTCTTTAATAGCCACCTGCAAATTGTTAGCCCTGGCCCTGGTTTGTTTTCTTTCTAAGTACGACTTTCTGTGAGCCTTGCTGGTCTCATCTTCGTCAATGATGGCTGAAATGTCGTAAGAGTGACTTTCCCTGAATTGTAAATTGCAAATTTGTATCTAAGTATAGCGTCTCCAAAATTTTGCTGCGAGTCAGTAGGATAAATAGAGTTGAAAAGATCACAATTCTATTCATCAACATTTAAAATATTCTTGAGTCATAAAAGTTTTGGTTTGACTATTTGAAGTATTAAACTGAGAATTGGTGCGTTACAGTAGGATGCCGTAATTTCTTCATCTTAGAAAAACTAATTTCAGAAAAATTAAGAGTTAGGCTTTTTAGCTATGATGCAGTCTGAGCGCATAAAAAAATTAACGTGGAAAGAATCATTATTGCAAATAAAAAATTAATTTTCATCATTAAACTGCTGATTAAACTGAAATTTCCCCCTCGCCGCCACTTGAAAGTTAAAAACATATTGGTCTAGGTTTTTTCACTTTCACGCAAAAAATTTAGTGTCTTTTTTTGCCCCTTAGCTGCCACTGTACTATATATGCCAAAACAAATTTATCAAAAAATTTCGTCTACATGTCAGATTTGCAATGAATTCAACATTAATTCAACTTGACATTCTCAAAAGCAAATCGAAAAACCTCTTTCGTTTTCATCGAGTTTTTAACGTTGTCTAGCACGACAAACTGATTATAAATTTATGGATAGATCCATGTGACCTGCCTTGTAAATGATGCAAACAGTCAAAGCAAGATTAAATATTCCAGAAGTATATATGAGTATTTGAATGACAATAAAAAATGTTTTACTTAAGTTTTTTCTAAAAACGTATGGATTTGAGCAAATACGAAAACAATTTACTTTTAATTTTATTTTTGCAGATTCTAAATAACTGCAAACAATATTGCAAGAAAAACATTCACGATACGCGCTACTACGTCCAACCACGCTCTTGCTATTACTTCTTGCACAATTCGCAAAAATACGGCAAAATACGAACAGGTAAAACTTTTTTCGGTAAGGGTTACTTTTTAAGTACGCAATCTACTAACAAAATTTTTGTTAAATATCCGGTCTACCATATCTTTTTTAGTCCTTTTTAGCTCTTGATGGTTCTTTTTAACTTCTTTAACTTCCTTTTAACAAAGATGGTTCTTTTTAACTTCGTTCTTTTTGTATGATTCACATACTAAATCCGGGTAGACTGCATATTTAAATAGTACCCTTTTTTATTCATTTTTAAAAAAATACCAAAGAAAAAAATTTTTTTATAATAAAAATACTTCATAAAAATTTTTTTACCAAAGCAAAAATAATTTATTGTTGGTCAGGACTACCGAATTCCTTCATTGAATAAGTCCAAAAAAGAAAGTTTAATTAGATACAAGATATTAAGTGGGTTTTAATTTTATTGAAATACTTTTAAAGATCTTAAAGTAAAGACTTTTTTGGCGTAGTTCTACACCACGTGTCAAGGGAATATTGTTCGACCACCATGCGATTTTTGTTTATTCAAGTAGCAAGTTGGTAATACAGAAAGAAAATACGTAGAGATGATGATGATTTTTAGAGCAGACAGAGACAGATTTTAATAGTTGAAGTTTCATAAGCGAAGTATCAAATTATGTTCATCGGTAACTCTAAAACGTAGGCTACTGTCTGTTTGGTGTAAACCAGGAGTAAGCAAGCTTTTTAGGTCAAAGGCTGCAGTCGAAAATTGATATGTTTGCTGGCCGCACTAATCACGTGATCTCTAAAAAAAGGTCTTTACTTTGGATCTGTCTCGGAATTTTTAATTTTCGTACCCAAAATAAACTGTTTTCCAAAAAAAGGACTTAAGTGGTAATCTGGGACTTTCGTTAAAAGAAAAAAATTATCTCTGAAAGGTAGTGTTCTCTAAAAAAAGCATTTCACTTTGGATCTGTCTCGGATTTCTTGATTTTCGTATCTAAAAATCATGATCGCTAAAAGCACTGACCAAGATTTTGGTTGAAAACAAAATATAAATTAATAATTTTTAAAAAATTTTTTGAAACCTTCTGGGACAGTAGTTTGCCCACCCCTGGTGAAATTAATTATTTTTTAAACAGCTATTAATTACCTTTCAATTACAACTTTTTCAGAATTTTGCAAATTTTGTCGAAACGAATTTGGATGCCAATATCAAGACATAATTTTTGGAAAATAACTAAACAACAACATGAAAAATAAAGTTTCAAGATTTTTTACATTTGTGCTCACAGTTTATACTCGATCGCTCGCTTGATGAATAAAATCAGACTTTACTGTAAAACAGAATGGATTTTATGTCGTGTAATTGTTTCAAATCGCAAACTTTATGATTAGTTAGGAGAATTTTTTTGGCACATTCATACTTATCAAATCCGCTTTAATGCGAATCGTTGTCTACTATGGACGATATATCTTGTACTATGGACGATGTACTATGGACGACTTAATGAGACTTCTAGCAGGAAAACTTCAACTTAAACGTACTGAGAAAAAAGCGGATTAAAAACATCATCTGCTACAAAGGAAAAATTTGCCTCTTTTTCACAACAGTTGTAGGCTACAAGTTCGAAACGTAGGAGAAAGGCGTAAATTGGTATTGTTAAATTATGTGCTTTTCAACCTTTTTTGTGGCGATACAAATGTTAAGCGGAAATAGAGAGCAAAGCTTCGGCGACCCAATCTTTTTTAAAGACTTTATCGCAACATAAAAAGTGAACTAAACACAAGACAATTTAACATAGGCCTAACCATAGCTTACTGTTCCACAAGAATGCGCAAGACTTCGACGAAATAAAGAAATCAGTCAAACCATTGTCGAATCACAACAAAAAGGATTTTATTTTTACACAACCACGGTCGTCGACGACCCATTTAAATTAAGCGGTGACCCATTTTTGGGTCGCGATGCAGGGGTTGAGAAGGAGTGGTTTAATTGGTTGATTAGTTTGCTTTAAACCAGGAATTCCCAAACTTTTTGTTCATCCGTACCCTTTGGACAGTTTATACGTTCGCATGTACTCCCAAAATTTTGTTACATTTTTAATGCTAAGCGCAACTTGCTCTGGTGTATAACTTACTTTTTATAGCTGAGCAATTCATTGCCATCTTTTAAAAAACTTTAAAATTGGTAGTTTATAGTGATTAGGTGCATTATCTCCAAGTTTTATTGCGGCAGTTCAAACTCTAAAGGTTAACCATTGACTTGATTCTATTTACATTTATTTCCTTACTCCAATAAAGAATAAAAACAAAACAATTACAATATTTCAGACAACTTATTTTGTCATAATTAAAACAAAAGTTTAACGTTACCCCTAATGATGTCTGTCTTCTAAAGAGTAACTCTATGTATTACGGTCAGTGAGAAAGCTACATCACTGTATGAAAGTGAGTCTCACGTAATCACGCGATATGGAACAACAGGATATAAAATTTGAAGATGTATAGAAATAGAGCTTAAAAGGGTTAAATTTAACATTTGAAAAAAATTTTTATTACTAATATAATAACTACAGTTAGATTCGTGAAAATATAAAATATTATTTTCGCCTATCAAATTAATGGCGACAGTTTTAATTAGTAAAATTTAGTTTAACATGAAAAATGTGATTATAATTAAATAAATTAAATTTTAAATAAACAAAATAATAAAAAGCACACTAAATCATTCAGACCTACGTAATACAAATTTAAATTACCCAGCAATACTAGCCACTGATGGCCTTACAAAAAGCGAAGCCTGATGCAAGAAAAGTAGGGGAGGCCACTATTTAATGTTACAAGCAAAGCAATCTGTAAAAAGCGTCATTGTTATAGGGGGATCCACTTTTTAAATTATCAATACAAAATTATCTCTAAAAAAATCTTTATTTTAGGGGGGGGCACTGTTACGTATTCCAAAAAAGTGTGGTCTCCAAAACAAAAGTCGTCGTTTTAGTAAAGCCCACTTTCTGGTATCTCAAAACGAAATTATCTCTAAAAAAAGTCTTTATTTTAGACGTGCCACCAACGTCCTGGTGTTACTATGAAGAAATAGAGCATTGCTTTGTGTAGGGGGGCAATTTTTGATGTATTTTAGGGGGCCCGGTGCGGCCGCTCCTTTCGCCCTCTATTAAAGCCATCACTGATACTAGCTATATGGATGAGCCTGATTTTTAGCAACAAGCTTATGGATACGAGGTGAAAAATTAGCAGCAACACAACAAAAGTCATGTTTTGGTGTTTTGAGGTAATTTCAATTTGATTTCAACCAGCACTGAAAATGTCGATTCACGTAGCCGTGATGATGGAAGCAGCAACAATGCTTGAATAGCAGATGCAGCAATCTTTTTGTATGAGTTGCAAATCATAAACCAAAAATTCACATAAATTTATCGCGAGCAACTTTACTGGTTGAACTCTAACATAATGGTTTTGCACGCAAAGACACATCCCGTGCAAAACCATCATGTTAGAGTTCAACCAGTTCCTCTTGCGTACCTGTTCTAACCTGCAGCATCTGAACGTTTGCAATAAAAAGATTGTTAATACATGCAAACTCATCTTTACCTAGACATAAAAAATATCCATAAAATTTTTGTTTTAACTTCATAAGATGATCAATGACCAGTTTTGTCAAGCTTTTGGTCTCAAAATGTGGAATTTGACTCAGACATTTTTTTGTAGAAGGACTTCTTGATGGAACACTTAGAAATTGTTTTAGTCTATCCAATTTTGGTAAATCATTGAAAACTAGCAAAAATATAAAGAAAATATAAAGAAAACATGCAAAAATATAAAAAAAATGTGCTTTTTTTAAAGCTGTTGATTTAATTTGAATTCAGTTCAGCTCAGTTTTCTTTTATTTCTGCTCCGCCACATGAACAAAATAACAAAATGTTGAAAAGTTTTTGAGTTGTTGAAAGACGGAATTAGAAAAAGAAAGAAGCAACAAAACGAGTTGACGTTGTGACATGCTAATTAGCGATGAAATGTGGGACCTGTTGTATCATATAGAAGCAAAGATTGATTTTTGATCAAGGTTTGTGTTCCTAAGGCCAATGGCGTACCGAGGATTTTTAAAAGGAAGAACCATAACAACCACAATCAAATATGTTCAGCGGAAAAAATTTGGAAGTTATAAAAAATGGTCTTCAATTTGAATCTGTCACGGTTTTGTCGGTTTTTTGTCCCAAAACACATAGTGATCTCTGAAAAAATCCTCATTTTGAATCTGTCTCTGATTTCTCGTAGCAATGATTTCCAAGGGAGGGGGCATGGCACAATGTCCCTCTCGAAATACGCTTACTGCTTAAGGCCAATTAAAAAAATTTTTGATATTACACCTTGGTAGTTTTTCAAACGAACTCTGCTATATTTTGTTAGGCGGTCGTGATTCGCTCAAAAGGCAAATTTTTACTATAAGCTTAAATCATTAAAATAAACATTTTGGATATATTCTTTCAACATCAACAACGACGGGAATAGATTTTAGAAGCATATAATAGTGGTGAACCACCTTATTGCTGTTCCCCGGCGTATTAAGAATTAATTTTAACAAAAGCTGACAGCTGCTTAATCTTCGATAGAGAACTAGGTTAAGACCAAAAACGTTATACAAAATTTTATCATTTAACATTTACTTCTGGGTTACTTGAAGACGAGTTGTTACCCGACAGTGTAGTCTAGTGATGTTGTCTACTACGTGTAGGGCAGGGGTGGGAATCCTGCAGCCGGTGGTCCAAATGTGGGCTGCAAGAATTTTTAACACGGCTCGCGTGTGGTTGGGAAGAACCAAAGCTAGTATTAATTTTTTGTGACGAAACTCCAAAAATCAGAGCCACATTCAAAATGATGACCTTTTTTTGAGATCATTGTATTCTTAGGACAAAAATTGAGAAATCAGATGCAGATCCAAAGTGATGACTGTTTTTATGTCATCATCATAAATTTAGGATACAATTTCTTCTCATATCCCTGAACTGCCGGAAGGTCATGATACGGGTAAACGTCTATAAAATTTGGACAAAATTATATTGCTCCCCAAAATTTTATGCGGACCACAACAATTCTTTAACCTTCGGATACAATTTTGACTTGAATAAGGTTTTGACTTAATTTTACGAAACATGAATCAGCAAAACGCACCTCGAATTGCGACAATGAGCAACGCAGCCGCGAGATGGTTCGCTATTAAATGCAATGACTAGATTGCCATGAACAAAAATAAAGTGCGCGGTGACTAAAATAAAAAATTGTTTATGAGCAGAAAAACTCTAAAGCAAGATAAAAAAGTGTTACGCTAAAACTAAAAGACCAGTAAATATTCTTTATTTGAACAACTATATCACCGAATGGAGCAAATAAAAAACTTGAGAACAGGATCACTCCCAAAAGACGTTCAGCTTATTTCGCCGAGTGGTATTTAGCTACAATTTTTTCGCTAATGGTTTTTCAGTTTATACATTCTATTATCAAGGTTAGCATAGAAACTGACCGAAAAATAAGCACGGCTAATAACCCAAAGAAAGGGTGTGGCAAAGCATAGGAGGTTTAATTGTGTTCAAATTGTTTTTACTATGACAATTTCAAGTAAATAAAAAGTCTACAATTAATAAAAACAAAAAATTGACTTTTAATGTGAAGACATTTCTGCTTTTCACTTGCCTTTACTGGCACAATAAGAACGTTTTCTAGAAATGCTAATAAAACTAAAACTTTGAAACATTAATGATGGAAACAAAGTATTTTACAGTAAATCCAAAACAAGCCCGTTTCTTAAAAATAAGCACACTAAAACTTTCTAAGATAATGTTATTAAAAATAAGCGCAAATTTAAAAAAAAGCACGAAAAGGTAACTCTGCCTATGAGGAATTTACCATTCATTGCCAGTTCGGACCTGATTTAGTTATTATTGACAGTTTTGCATTACACCACGGAAAAAAATCTGCAGGAGTACGGCTATACTTATTGGCCACCACCTGTTGTCCAATTTCTGCTAAATAAAGTTTGTCATATTTTTTCTATAGTGCTTGTGCCAATTTTTACATTACTTTTGACATATACTATGATGGCCTATAAGCATTTGTTTAAACATGTTTTAAAAGTTTTTACCAATTTTCTAGCCCAACGTAAGCTTTTCACTGTAGCTATAGTAAGAAAAGAGTCTTGTGTTTTTATATATTAATAAGTTAATATTAATTCTTCAAAAAAAAGTTTTATTAGCAGAAAAAGATAGCTAAATACAAAAAAATAAATTATCATTGTTGCTAGTCGTAAAATATTTAGGCATTAAAAAATGATTCACAACCTTTTTAGCGCCAGAGCCAAATTTCAAACCTCAAAATTATAAAGAGCCGCATGTAAACAAATCAAGTTATTGAAAATCATGAAAAATAACAGCAACCACAAAAGTCAAGTGAAATATAAAAATCAATTTGATTTTGGCTCTAATTTTTCAGAAATTTGTTAAAGCGAAGCGTAATCCCGAAGGATGCAGTGCGCGAAATTTGCTTGAGATGATTGTCAGTCAATCAGTTTTTAATTCTGACAATTTTGCTAAAAACTGCTTCATATACGTCATTTGAGTTGCATTACAGGCGCATTCTGCAATGTATCGGCAAACATAACAGTAGTTGATATATTTTCTCCACTGAACTCCATATCAAAAGTCAACTAGATCTTCACTTTGAAATGCTTTTTTCAAATTGACTTGTGATTGCATATCTGAAGCAAATCCAATTGAAAATTATTAGGAGCGTTAATTGTAGTCCTTGTTTTGCGTCAAGCATGGAAGGGACACAAATGGATTGCCACTGCTAACACCTTTGATAGGCCCAATTGTACTTCAAAGAAAGTAGTCTGAAAATTGCGAAATATATGTATTCCTTCGTTGAGCCATGAAAGTAATATAAAGTACGTATAATGATCCTGGTAAATCTTAAAGTCTGGCATGACTTTCCGCTAAAATTTTTCAAAACAAAAGCAATGAAGAAAATTTTCGAATTGTGAAGAAGTTGGTTGTGTTAGTCGTTTTGAGTATCGTTAACAAGCTGTGATATTTTAACTTTAAACTAAATACAGTACATTCTTTAGCGAACATAAAAATAGTGTGTTTCATGATTTTTCCGGCCAAATACGATTCATATACTGTATTAATGGATTGCTCATTTTTTAAAATGTCATAATTATTTTTTCAAATTTCTTATATTTAGACAAACTCATTTGCGGCTTAGGTGCTGACTTAAGAAACTCCAACTTTCCCGTCTTTAATTTTCCTTTGCTGCAAATGTGCTTTGCAGGATGAGTTAATGCCTCTCAACCAGTGATGGTCTTACAAAAAAGGGGTTCCGGTGCAAAAAAAGTAAGGAGGCCACTATTTAGGGTTCCAAGGCAAAGCAATCTCTAAAAAAAGGTCATTGTTATTAGGGGAGCCATTTTTAGTGTATCAAAACAAAGTGATCTCGAAAAAAAGCTCTTCAATTTAGGGGGGCACTGTTCAGTAAAACAGTGTGATGTCCAAACAAAAATCAATGTTTTAGGAGGGGCCACTAACTAGTGTCTCAAAACAAATTTATCTCTAAAAAAAGGCTTTATTTTAGACATGCCACCGATGCCTTGGTGCTACTATGAAGAAATATAGCAATATCTTGCGCAGGGGGCCACTTTTTGATATATTTTAGGAAGGCTCAGTGCAGCCGCTCCTTTCGCACCCTATTAAAGTTATCACTGCTCTCAACAAATATTCAACACTACTTTATACTGGGTACACGAAAGGCAATGTGCTTTGTTATCTACTTCTATGGAAAAAAATCTTCACAGTGATTTGGAAATGCCCAATTTTTTGCTGAAGAAAACGACCCTTTTTGAAAGTTGTTCTGACGCTTGATTTGGCTGATTAACAGCTAAGTATTTTTTGCTTAGCCATTTTTATGCAATCTACACGCTAGCTTGTTTATGACTAGTTCAGGGATGGCAAACCTATTTGTAGAATGGGTCAAAAATTGACAGTTTTATTAAAATCACCATTAAGTGGGCTATTGGCTCTAATTTTGGCCAAAATTCAACGTGAAAACTAAAAAAAAGATCTTCACTTTTGATCAGCTACAAAGTCTCTATTTTTGGCCAAAGCTCAAGGTAAAAAAACAAAAAAACATCTTCACGTCCTACCCACCCTAAATTTCCAGAATTTTTCCGAAAATGTTCCAAAAATGCCAGAAATTTTGGAACATAAAATGGGTCATTGAATTTCAATTAGTGGGTCACTGTTCTGAAATCACTCAAAACACTACGGAATTTAGGTTTTAATCAACTAAGAACGTAGTTATCTAAACAGAAATGTACGTTAACAGAGAAACAAGCAACACAACTTAAGAACAACACACCTAAACAACCGCTGGCTGCGTTCTGCAGCAACCACGAGAGAAATAGAAAGCACAGTACAAAAAACTCAAGCAAGAACGTGCTTCGGGCTTGACTACGCACAATTACAATTACACAACAATCACTTTGTGACCCGCGGGTCAATTGTTCGCCATCCCTGGACTTGTCTAATATTTACTTTATGGACTAAATGTAATTGATTTTCCCATCTATTCAAGACAAAACGCATAAACGAATTTTCTTATATTGTGCTCTGTAGCGTAATTATTGTGAAAGAAAAAACAATACAGAGATCACAGCGACATATCTCAGTTTCCAGTGATTGATGAGAGCGGCAAAAAAGATGGTTAAGAACCGTTGTTAAAAATTACTGCTTAAAAAAGTTCTGTAAAAAAACAAACTAAAAAATAATTAAACTCAAGTAAAAATTTGATTTTTTAAAAATAAAAGTAAAAAATTTTGCACAAATACTTTTCCTTAGATGAATTAAAAAAGTTTGGCATGACCTGGTGAATTGTGCACACGGTATAGAATTATCCTACTCGGTGTCAGATTTCAAAAATCGTGGAGTTAGTAATCTACAACAATAACAAACAAAAATGAGTTTTTGACAGCTTTGCAAAACGCCGACACAGGAAGGAAGTAAAAAATTGAATCTCGGAGAATAGACTTTTTGTTATCTCTGTAAAATGCTGATTAAGTTTTATTTTTTTCTTTCTTTACTAACTAAACGGCAGCATAAATTTAACCTTTCCCGTATTTCAGTCACAAGACTTTGGTTAACATGTTAGTTTTTAGGGTTTTGTTCGTATAACTCAACCACCTTACTGTCAGAAACAGGGTGGTCAAACTTTCGCAAATTGATATTGGCATAGCCGTACCAGACCAAAAAATTTTGGAGGCAAATCATTTTTCACCGAATTCTTCAAAAATTTCCCATAACATGTTCTCGCGTAATTCCATTAAGATGCCCAAATTTTATTCAAGTTTCATGTAAAGACCCCGTTATTTGGTTTTCACATGTTTTTTTAGTTGAAAATGGGACAGAAACGATTGGTTTGCCAGATAAACTTTTAAAGATCAGAAAAGGTCTTCAGATGAAATCTTAGTTGTTTTTGCTCGCTGATCTGGATTGTTCTAAATTGAGTAATTTTTACAAAAAAAAAAGCTTCAGAGAATGTTTCTTCCGAAAATTACAAGTTGTCAATTGAATAGATACATTATCTCAGAATATATTAAAGTTTCTTAAACTTCAAGAAAAAACAAGAAGAAAACTATACTCGGTCTCTTATTTCGTTTTCCAATAGTGAATTCAATATCAAAGTGCAACAATTCTGTTTTAAAAATTATTAAAATATAAAGCGGAACCTAAATCACGTTAACAAACAATAATACAAAAGTTCAAAGTTAGTTGATTTTTTATGTGACCTTTTTCCAAAAAAAGAATATTTAAATTTGTACAAACGATTATAATAATAAACGAAATATTACATTGCAACAACAATATTTTAAATAAATCACTTTTGTAAGAACTGAACTTAACCAATATCTTGGTCTGAATATGGGGACCAAACTGGTGTGCTTATTTCAGTATTATAGAGTAAACGTACGTACGTCAAACATTCTTTTTGTTTCACCCAGTTTTTCTGCACACACTAAAGATTTATTAGCATTGTTGCTGTTGCGATAGCGCCATCTAACCACTCGGTGCATATGCCTTTTACTCAGAAATATAAGTTGAACTTCGATAATTATATAAACTAGTATATTACTATTGAAAAATAGAGTGATATTTTCAATTTTGCGCACATTGTTTAGTGCAAGATTTAAGTGCAGTCACTACGCCTGCGGCAAAAAAATTGTAAATCAGCAGAACTATTAAAAAAATAGATTTTTGTCTACAGCGTACAGTGATGGCTTTACAAAAAGAGGGTCTGATGCAAGAAAGAAAAGGGGAGCCACTTTTTTAGATTTATTATCGCATAAAACACGTTTATTAGAATGAAGATATTTTTTGGTGTGATTAAAGTCAAGAGGATACCATAAAATGAACATAAATTAAAAAACTGGGTGCAACCCACATAAATGGTGTTTCAAATTAAAATTTTAATTCAAACTCTAACTTTGTTATCGAGCACTTTAGAAGAACTGATTTTCATATAGTGTTAAATGGTGTTTCATGTAAGTGAAATTAGACAAAAAAATATTTACCTAAATTTAACAATATTTTAAAGCTTTTTGTGATGCTATTATGAAAGAAAGGGGAAAGTTTTTGCTTAAAGTGGAAAATTTTACGATGTTTTTAAGGGGGAGGTGGCAGGTGTGGCTCTTCCATTCATCCTATGTTAAAATCATTACTTATCGTCTACATGCAAATTATATACTACTATATAGAATAATAGAGATACAATAATTAATTAAGCACTTTGTATAAATGTAGAAATAAGCCTAGCCCGCTAAGTTGATTTCGGGAAGCTATTATTCAAGACAAGCAGTAGGCTAAACACTTTTACTTCTGATATTTAAAAATGTCTGTATCCCATTCCGTATGTTACGAAATCGCAATGGTACTTTTAAATGGAGAAAAACTCTGATTAGAAATTGCACCAAAAGTTTGTTCTTCAATTGGGCAGCAATTACTATTTTTTATAATGAATCAAGTTATATCATTGTAAAAAAATGTTTAGTTTTGCTCAGCATTTTGCCATATATCATCAACTCAGTCCTGCTTCGTCTCCTAACACGTCGTTCTGCTGGAATCTCCAAAATTAAACTTACTTTATAGTACTTTGTACCCGTTGACTCTCTTAAAACGCAGCTATAAAATGCTGTCATACTATTAATGCTTTATAAATTTTTAAAAAGCCAAATTAAAAATCTTTAACCAGAATGCAAAATTTGTCTTTTTGGTTATGGTTAAAAAAAATTTTTGGCTACTGATGGGTTTTTTCAGAGAAAAAAAAATCAAAAATATAAGGTGTTATTTTAAATGTTTATTGTTGCAATTAGCAATTTTTTATTGTTTTTAATGAAAAAAATTGTAAAAATACGGTTTTTTTTCAATTTTCCGTCAACATGGCCGAAAGTCTAATCGACCGTAACAATCTTCTCAACCAAAAAAAACTAAAACAAAACAGAAGTATCCAAAGGTATTCTACGGCAGTAAAGATGTACAATGTGGGAGAATTTCCTACTAAAACAAAAAAAAAAAAAGGACAAGGGACAAAGTCTGTTTGAAAAAAAACAGTCTTTTTTGTGTTGCAAAAATAGGTACAATATTCTTTGCCAAAAATGTAACGTGCCCATCTCCTGCCAATTAACGTATATAACTGTTTTAAACCCTATGACACTTAATTTGTGTAGAAAAAATTTTTGATAATAATTGTTCTTCGCAAAACGTGTTTTTTGGCCAACTCAAAAAAATTTTTTTTAACTTTGAAACATATTTATCCCACCTTTAAATAATGTTGGATAAAAACGTCCAACATCCGGTTTAGGTTTTATAAACAAAAAAAAAAATTTAATTTCTATTACTGAAAACAATCAGGTTAAAAATAAATTTATTTCAAAGCAGTATTGAAAAGATCAACAGTTAAAAAACTTGTTTTCCATTTCAGAAATAAATACTTAAAATGGAAAAGTCTCTAATTTTTTTTACATTGCATTCTTTGTTGCAGAAAAGTTCTATGATTTTATAGGATAAACTAAAATATTAAATAAATCGATATATTAAATTATTGAAACTTTAAATTACAATTTTATCTATTTGTGGGTTAGAAGCTAAAATTGGAAAAATGTAATTGCAAAATGGGCGAAGAAGAAGTTTTACCAAAAAGCTAAGAACTACTAAACTAAAATGAATTACAAATCATTACAAGAAAGTGTCGTTCTAAAATCAATATTTAAAACAAGTAGTTTGTGGTACAGAATTTAAATATTGCCTGCAAATACTTTTCTGTAAGCTTTTCGTCCAACACTTGTTAGGAGATTAAACGTCGGAATGAAAGAAAAAAAAATTCAATTGATTGTCTAATAAAACTGAACGTAGATGATTAATTGGATGTTTGAGAAAAACGTCAAAACGCGTTATCAGCGCAAGGTTTTTAAGTTGTAAACAAACTCTTTTTGGCGGCATAAATTTGGCTTAGATAATTTGATGTAAACGGCTTAAAAATCAGATAAATGAAAAGACGAACGGCCAAATGTAAGAACAGTAAATTTTTTGTCACTGTAATTTTATGCGCACATGGGTATTACACATTTAAAAAATGTTGACCAATCGCGAATTCACTAAATATGACTGGGGTTGAAAATTTGCCAAAACAAGTGGAGGTGTTGTGAGAATTTGAAATTTGTCCAATTTTAATAAATTTAGGCTCGTGTTGACAAATTCTGTCCTGTAATTGCTTGCTGAGTTTGAAGTTATTTTAGGTCAGTTATTAAATCACAAGCCTCATTTAAATAATTGTCCGCTCTTTGAGCAAAATTAAATGACGTAGGTCTTTCATGGTGTGACGCTCAGGTAATTGTTGGTGATTGTTTGATGAAGAAAGACTGTCTACAAGCATTCAAGTCTCTTCGCTCGAACAATGATATTATAATAATAAAACCGGACAAAGGTTTTGGCGTTGCTGTTATGGATAAAAGCGACTACATCCTAGTCTTGATAGATATCTTGATAGAACAAGATAGAAAAGATTTTGCATGATATCACCAAGTTTGAGTTGATTGGCCCATCCTGTGATTATGATAACACAGCTAAAGTTGAGTTCAAAATATAACGTCGACTTCTACAATTAAAAAAAAAGATGATCTACTGCCATCTAGTGGCTGCAAAGCCACCAGATCAGCCGGATCGCAACGACCTCCGTTGCATGAGTTGCTCAAGACTCATAAAACAAATTTAGCATTACGACCGATCCTATCCAGTGATGCTTTGCACAAACGGGGCCCGGTGCAAAAAAAGTAAAGGGGGTTCACTATTTAATGTTCCAAGGCAAAGTAATAAAATGATCTCTAAAAAAAAGGTCTTCAACTTAGGCGGGGTCATTGTTTAGTGTTCCAAATCAGTGTTGTCTCTATAAAAATAATTATTGTTTTAGGAGGGGCCACTTTTTGTGTCTCAAAACAAAGTTATTTAAAAAAAAATCTACATTTTAGACATGCCACCGAAGTCCTGATACTACTATGAAGAAATAGAGCAATGCTTTGTGTAGGCAGGGCCACTTTTTGATGTATTTTAGAGAGGATTGTTGCCGCCGCACCGTTCCCACCCTATTAAAGCCATCACTGATCCTATCCATGATTGGCTCAGTTCATCACTTAGCAAAATGGCTCACGTCTATTCTTGATCCTGTTCTGCTCTGATATTCTGCTAACTGCATTCAACATTTCTTTAGTTTTGCTGAAATAATTAGACAGTTGGATTTGCTTCCTTTTGCTTTCCTTTGCTCTTTTTGTATATTCAATCTTTTCACAACTGTTCACCAGGCAGAGACCATTAATATTTGTGCTGACGCCCTTTATGACAGTGACCTTATAGCTTCGTTTTTTTCTGCGTGGAGTTTTTATTGAATTTATTCAAACAGCGAATAAATCTGTTGAGTTCAGTTTCAACAACCTCGTGTACCGAAAAATAGATGGTGTAGCCATGGGCTCCCACTTGGGTCCTGCGTTGGCCAACATTTTTGTCGGGTATTATGAATCTTTATTATTTGGAAGAGTGAAGAAACCAGCGATGTACTATCGCTACGTGGACGATACTTTTGTTATCTTTGACAGCGAAAATGATTGCAATAAATTTCTTTATCAATTAAATTTTTGCAACCTTCTTTGCAGTTTACGCTTGAAAAAGAAATTAATCAATCTCTTCCTTTTCTTAATGTACGGGTGAAAAAGATAGGTTCTTATGACATGTGTTTACCGTAAACCCACATTTACAGGACAATACCTAAAGTGGAAATTCTTTAACCTTACAAAAATAAAAATCAGTTTAATTTCCACCCTTGTACATCAAGCTTTAGTGATTTGTTCCGGCGTTAGACTGCAAGCTGAACTTATAAAATCACCTACTTCACATGGAGAGAGAGAAAGAGATCTTTTTATTTGCATCAAATATTTTAAAAATATATAGCAGTTAAAACAAAACACAATGATTTTTACATAGTGAAATTAGTAAATTGATTAATAATGATAAGCAATTTATATTGAAGCAAAATGCACTATAGAAATATGATACTGAGGTAGGAAGGGATAAAAGTCATTTAATCACTACCCTCAGCGTATTGGAAAGTTTCACAACACGCAATTAAATATCCATTGATTAAGTTTTTGGTGAGTAAAACTGATTGCTAAGCATAGAAAAGATCAACACAACACATATTACATCAAAGGCATTTGATCGGATAAATCAGGGATGTCAAACTGGCGGCCCGCGGGCCAAATATGGCCCACCATGCTCTATTTTGTAACCCGCGTCTTGAAATCGAAAAATCCGAGACAAATTCAAAGTGAAGACTTTTTTTTTTATAGAACACTAGAAACGAAGATCAAAAAATCTGGTCTAAGTGTGTCGCAAATTTTGAAAAAGTCCCAAAATGTGCCATAGACTAAAAAAAGTTGAGACACACTGCTATAAACAATAAATGAAAATATCAATCGTGTAATTAATTGAAAAATTGTCTGGCCCGCGTAAAATGCAGTGCACAAATCTGCCCCACAACACTAAATGAGTTTGAAACCCTTAGGTAAATCATTATTTGCTTTTTCAAAATCTAATTGTGCGCAATGTTCCAATGTGTTTTGTTTGTTCATTAGTTTACTGGTACTCAACAAAGTATGCAAAATAGGTGGGTTAGATGTAATTCTTTGTTATTATCGTAACTAATGGTATTAAAAAGGTAGCATATTAAGTCCATATTTTTTTGCTGTCTACATAGATGAACTATCGAAAAAGCTGATCAAAATAAAACAAGAATGTTTTGTTGGCAAATCTCTTATTAACTATTTATTATTTGCTGCTGATTTGTGCTGTTTTTGCCATAGTATTCGTGATCTTCAACATATCATTGATGTTGCCACTCGTATGCTTCCTCTCATAATATAATATTCAATTGTCAAAAAACACTAGGCTTATCTATTGCATCTAGCAATTTTAAATTAAACATTAAACCAAATGTGGTACTTGGTGATTCCAAGATAAGGTTTGTAAATGAAATTAAGATACCTTGGGATATTTCTTAACTCCAAGTTACGTAATGATGAAGATATAAATAGACAGGTTTGTTATTTATATGAAACTGCAAATAGGTTAAAAACATGCTTTTATAACCGTTCAAAAAAATATAAAATGTATTATTTCGCACATATTGCTTGTCTATATATGCATGTTAATTATGGGATAACGTTTTGTCCTCCAGTTTAAAAAGAATACGTGTAGCCTACAATAATTTATTTCGATTTTTACATGGATTGCCTAGGTATGTAAGTGCCCGTGAACAGCAGGTATTGAATAACATTACAAAATTTGATGCAATTGTAAGAAAAATGTTCTGCTCCTTTGTTTATCGTTGTTACGAATCTAATAATAAATTAATTTCTTTTTTGATAGCATCAGAATGTTTTATCAATTCATCATACAATAAACACTACAACTCATTAGTTTATTTGTAATTGATACTTGGTAACTTTTTTTTAAGTGTTGTTTTTTTGTACGTGTCTCTTATTCGGCGAAGTTTCCGCTGTTTTTTTTCTGTTATAGACCGTGAGTCTGATTTAAATAAATAAATAAAAAAAAAAAAAAATTGATGTCTATCTTACAGGCACGATAAAAAAAAAATACAATAACAATAAAAGCACGAAAAAACAAAGGCTAATAAGATAAAATTTAAACGAGAGAACGGATCACAGCATAAATTAGATTGAAATAAACGCAAATAGCATAAAACAAACAACATAACAGATTTCAGTAAGCAATTAAGGATTAACAGGTGGACAAAAAACAATGCAAAACATAATGTTTTTTAAGTTAAAGCTTAAAAAATTAAATTAATTTTTACAGCATAGCTAGTTAATCTTGTATTAATACTAAAAAATTATAATTAATATGGGTAAAATTTGGATGTTGTTTAAATTTCATAGGTATCTAGCAGGTATTTGTACAATAATCTATTAAATGGTTTAATCCTTTTTTCGGTTCTTATATTAATTATCAGCTTGTTCCACATTTTCATACAATTTGCTGTAATACTATTTGATGATTTACAAGCCAAGAAATATGAAATAAAGATGTTTTTACTATTTGATTGCCGTGTGTAATAAGTATGAATTTCATTTACTAGGGGCATTTTATCTTTAAACTCACTGTCGTTGTATAATCGAAATATGAGTTTCATTGCAGAATATTGGTACAATTCGTTTACCTTTAATAATTTAGACAATGCATACAACTTATTTAATCGTGTTTTATATGGTTACATAATAATGTATCATATAGCTCTATTATCTCTATTATGCATTTTATTAAGGTTTTTTAATGCTGATTGATTTGCATTTCCCCATAGAACTATGCCATATTGTAATCTGCTTTTTATAAGTGCGTGTTACACGAGTTTTAAGTTATTAATGGACAAGTATTTTTTTAATGATACAGCATTCTCACAGATTTAGATAGACGAGTAGTTAATTCATCTATATGGGGTTTCCATTTTAGATTTTTATAGTAACTTTGTCTTTTTGGCAAATTTGACCGTTACCAAATAATATGAATGCTTATCATATTATTTACAATATTTTTCACCAAACATTATAGTGCTTGATTTTTGGGTGTTTAAAAGTAAGCTTGATTTTAAACAACCAATTTTGAATTTTTTTAAATTTTATATTGACCAATTTTTTTAATGAAGTAGAGTCATCACCTGAGTCAAAAAGTGCTGTATCATCAGTAAAAAGAAGAGTTTTTAAGTTTGAAGCATTTGGAAGATCATTTATACATAGAAAAAATAAAATAGCGCCAAGGACACTACCTTGTGGAAGACCATGATTTATTAAATTTTTATCTGATTTGGTTGAATTTATACATGTGAATTGATATCTGTTTGATAGATATAAAGAAATTAAATCAAAAAATACTTATTTAATACCTATTCCAATCAATTTTTGTTTTAATACAGTATAGTCTACTGTATTAAAAGTTTTTTTAAATCAAGAAAAACTTCACAAGTAATTTTATTTTTGGCCTGTTGTAACACTAGTAATTTTCTAATTTAAGAAGTGCATCACTAGTGTTTTTGTTTTCCTGAAAACCACATTGATATTCTGATATGATTTTGTACTTACTAATAAAATCAAGTGAATTATGATTAAGAATTTTTTAAAAACATTTTGAAAAGTGGGGTAAGATGGAGATTGGCCTATAATTTGAGGCAATGTCTCTATCACCCCCTTTATAAATTAGTAATACTTTGGAACTTTTTAATGCATTTGGAAAAACGCCTTTATTAATAGAGTAGTTGATTAAATAACATAATGTAAGTACCAGTGATGAAGGTCTTGAGGCCAATTTTCAGGGTCTCGGTCTCAGTCTCGGTCTCGATCTCGGCCTTTTGCTGGCGGTCTCGGTCTTGGTCTCGTAATGACATGGTCTTGGTCTTGTACTTTTTAAATTGGTCTCGAGACCGGACATTTTTTGATATTTTTGTCATTTGACCCGTTAACTGTGGAATTAAATTTTCACAAACCGTTTCTCAGTGCGTAATTAAAATGCGCCTCGCTTTTTAAAATGACTCTTTTCTTGCAATCGCGAGCTGTGTGGGGATTTTCCTATTAATCTGTTTTAGAAGCCATAAACTCAGGCAGACAAGAGTTAATCCTTCTTCAAATAATAGTCGATAATTGAAGTAAAAAGTACTATACACTTGCAAAAAATTAAACTTATGATCATATAAATTTACTATTTTTAGATGTTTCGATGCATTTATTTAGTTGTTCTGTGAAGAAATTATACAAAAAAGTAGTTGTATTTTTAACCAAATTGATAATTAGATTCTAGGTTTTGATCATAAAAAAATGTTGGATTCGATGTTCAGGATAAAGTTTTTTTAGAGCATTTTAATTTTAAATTTATTAGAAGCAAATGGCTTTATGGCAAGTACAAGGCTTCCTTGATTACTCGTATTTCGCTTATCTGGCATTCAATTATTCGACCACTATATTTTGTACAATATATTTTGGCACATCACAGCTGTAGTGCATACCACAGTACATATTTCAAAATTATTTTGCAATCTACTGAGAAAACGTGAATTTACTCGCAAACAATGCAAAATTTATTTTTTTTTTAGTATAGTGTAGATCTAAAAAGTGAATATATACGTACTGTATACTTTTGTTGTTTTGACAATAGAAATTTAATAAAAATTAAGCGGTTTTTTGCTTTTGACAATAAAAATTAAACGTTTTTTTAGCTTATCCGCTCATATTTTTGAAAGTAACTACCCAATTAGACCGGATAATTGAGGAAGCACTGTACTAACTATAATGCTTTTATGTTTACGTTACTTTTAGTAGCCTATTTACCCGACAATGTAAACTTTTAATGCTTACCCATTCTACTTGTTGCACCTTTGAATAATTGTAATTGAAAATGCTATTGAATAAAAAACGGGATTGGTGATTCTACGTTACATTTGTGAATTGCTTCTACCACTTAACAAAACCTTATTCTAAAGCTCATAATCAGCGATGGTCTTACAAAAAGGGGGCCGGTCAAGAAAGGGCAAGAAAAATAGGGAGGACCACTTTTTTGTCTTCCAAAACAAAGCGATTTCTAAAAAAACAGTCATCACTTTAGGAGAGGCCATCGTTATGGTGCTACTATAAAGAAATAGAGCAATGTTTTGCTTAGAGGGGGCCACTTTTGGATTTTTTTTAGGGAGCTCCGGTGCCTTAGCTCCGTTCATTCCGTACTAAAGACATCACTGCTCATAATCATCCGAAATATGCACATCAAAAAAAATATATATGTCTTCAATCTTGTAACAAAATATTTCGAATCTTGTAGGAAAACTAATATGGTACTCCAAAAAAACTAGAGTTTTAAAAAAAATAATTACAATAGCCACAAAATGCTAGCTTCGTGTAAATAATTGGCGGCATGGTCAAGTGGTTAATGTGTCCGGGATTGTGATCGACATGGTCTCGGTTCTAAACCTACTCGCGCCATATTTTCCTGCTTTGGTTATCTTGGCAAGCAGTTCTAAATTTCTGTCATATCTCTATTAAATTTCATGCGGGCTGCAATATTTTTGTATGTTTGGAAGCAGGTCAGGGTAATTATCTACTCTATGTATTAGCGCCTCCGTTACTTTTTTGCAAGTCAGGAGGATAAATACAGAGATTAAAAAAAACTTTTTATCTTATAAATGTTGTTCCATGTCAACCGCCATTTTATTCAACTGTATTATGTTTTTACGCAACGCATTGTTTTCGAAAAGTTGTACGGTTTTTTCAAAAAATATTCATATTTCAAACGAATTAAAATATTAAACGAAGTATATGTCACGGCCTGATAATACTGAGTTGCGTAATAGAACTTGAAAAAAGAGGCACCGTAAGCAAGTACAATTTTTATAGCGCCATTCAAACCCTGACTATGAATTTTTTCAAACACACCCCCGTAAACTAAGCAAAACATTGAATTTTGTTACGAAATCATGATTTCTTCAACTAAAAAGTTTTGAAATCAAGTTTCAAACAATGAGTCTTCGTAAAAAATCTTTATTTTCCATCTAAATTTTTTTTATGATATATTTTAAAATTGGCAGAGAGCTCTTATGGACGTTGACTATAAAAGTTACGAACCAGTAAAACCTAATCCGTTCCGAGTTAATTAAACGGCTTTGCAAACAAAGCAATGCGGGAAGCTGTCAAACAGTGTCTGTTAAGTTGTCGAATTGCTTAAGAACAGAAAAAATTGCGCCATAAAACAATGAGATCGCCGAACGAGAATTCTCGTTTTACCCAGGAAACGGGTTGATGTGGTTATGATGATTACTGCTTTCTTCACCATAAACAATCCCCCTTGCAAAATAAAATTAAAAGCCTTTTTTTGCCTCGCAAAATTTTTGAGTAAAGATAGTCGATAAATGGTTTAGTTTAGTGTTTCTTAACCGGGGAGGCGTGCGTAAATTTTTAAGAAGGCTCCATTGTTAAAATGTTTTACAACACATTCTTTATTAATTTTGATAATCAAATGACAGGGAACTTGACCTCAGCAAGAATCAAATTGAACAACGAAATCCAGCAAGCTTTTTTTAATTGGATTTTGCTCTCACAAACGGTAACTGTGAGTCCCAATTAAAGCACAAATAAAAACTCGTTTATCTGATTTACAAAAAAAAAAATTAATCAAATAAAATTCTTTTATAGATGAGAAGCAAGAAACATATTACAGTGCGAAATAGGCGACATTTTTGATGAAGCACAAGAACAGTTTCTCGAGTTAAAATTTAACTCAGCAGCCAAGGACAAATTTAAAGTGCTGAACCTTGAGGCGTTTTGGGCCAAATACCTTCCCGTTTACCATTTTATTACTACAGCACACAAATAAATTCTGAGTTTATTTGCGGCACATTTACTTTGTGAAGGCGAAAGCCTACTTAATACACTCTTTAAGTTTACGTACAGAAATTATATTTACTTCGATTTGATCTCATATTTCGCTATTTTTCTCTCAAAATCATTGTGATCTCTAAAAAAAAAAAAAAGTTCTTCACTTTGATTTCATCTCATATTTTGCTATTTTTCTCTCAAAATCATGGTGATCTCTAAAAAAACATATACAGCAAAATGAAACTATATGCGGTATTTTCAAGGGAGCCCGAGGCAACTGCCTTATTCGCCTCACCCAATATCCATTGACTCTATGGCTTTCTGTCAAAAACACTAAAATTTCGCGACACACTTTAATCCATTTTATGGCACACAGTTTGGGAAACCCTGCTCAATAGTATAAAGTTTTTTTCATAATTGTGACCTGATCAGCTAAAATACAATTTATTGCATTGAACAAATTATCTCTATTCCGTTCGTTACCGGCCTTTAGATGTTTTTTGCTAATAAAAAATTCTGACTTTAAAGCAACGCACAGCCGTATATAAAGGACTTTCGCATTTGCTGGGGTATTGTGACGTAAACAAGACTTTCCTCATGCGACCACATAGAGTAAGGCTTTCTTATAACATGCTGGGGATGCTAGTTTATTTGAAATGTCACTTTGGATTTTTGGAAAAATAAAAATTAATGTCATTAATAAATTAGATTTTTTTTCGAAAAATATCCTGGTCTCGATCTTGGTCTCGATCTCGATAGTTTCTCGTCTCGGTCTCGAACCTTAGGTCTTGAAAATTTTCCGGTCTCGATCTCGGTCTTGGTCTCAAAAAAATTTTACGGTCTCGGTCTCGAATAATGTGGTCTCGACTACATCACTGGTAAGTAGTATCATGTATTCAATTAGTTTAGTAATTTTTACAGGTATATCATATGTACAGGGGGGGATTAACCCATTGGTAGTTCGGGAATTTTCCTGGTGGACCGGTGCGTTTGTAGGCCGGTTTTGTAGTCAGTCGTAAATTTTTTATATTATGAATAATTACGATGAAAAAGTCTATTTTGGAAAACAATAGTTGAAACTATGTCCTCCTGAAGAATGATATAACCGAATTAGTCGGTTAAAGTGATAGCTTTCACCACCACCCATCTTTCTCTACCACAAGAGAAATTTGTGTTTGTAGATCCGGTTTGTGACAATTAGCATTGCATGTCACTATCGAAGTGATAACTGAAATGATTTCGTGTTTTACTGTATAGTGCTCATACAGTGGCCTAGGCTTAGCAAGTCAGAAATTCGTTCTCTTAGATCAGTGGTTTCTAACCTAAAACTAACCTATTTTTGGAACATTTGAAGATGGTTCTAAAGGTACATACTGTAATGTAGTTCAAATTTTAAACACTGCATCTACAGTAGGTCTGAAAAACTAAGCATTAAGGCCCGGTTCGATGCCAAAACATTTTTAGAGAATGTGATTCAATACCAACATATTCTCACGGCTATGACCTATCCACGCATCATGGAAAAAACTTCTGCTTCCTCCAAATATTTGCAGACTTCTAAATTAGACTTTATAAACGCTTTCAATATGGCGGTAGCTACTACTAATGATATCAAACAAATTTGTCACAATTTTAATACTGTTGTCACCCAAACCGACCACTTTGTAAAACATGCTGATGAAATTTTGGATGATCATGGATGTAATATCATAATTAAAAGCATCTGTCTTCCAAAACAGATTTGTAAAAATAAAAATCAGATATTGGATGTAGATTTTATAAATTTTCTGAAAAAGTTTGAGGTTGATGTACATAATAGAATTATGAATCTAGTGATTCAAAGCTTAGAGAGAAGGCTTGCCTCACATAGGAACCTGTATGTCGATTTAAGCTACTTTGATCCCAAGCGTTTTTCAAAAACACTTCAAAATGAAATTTCCATTTCTGCTGTAAACATAATATGCAGCCTCTTGCCAAATAAAGGTAAAGATTCTCTTGCTGTACAGCAAGGTCTGATGGAAAGAGCTTTTGGATTTCGCATCGAAATGGCTGTAATTGCAGAAAATCACACCTACGTACTGCACTGCTTTCGATGGGCCGGACGAACTAGGTTTGTGGCATTATTATCTTCCTTACCCATAGATTAGAGCTATTTATTAAACCTATGTTTTTATTGATCTTCCGTATTGCAATATGAATCATAAATACCCTTATAGCCTACTCATGTGACATCTTTGCTTTATGCAACATTATTTTTTAAATGCTTGTTTTTCATAAATAGACGATGAAAAAGATTTTAATATGACCCATAGCTCCAATAACCCTAAATGTCGATGTCAAAACTGTTTTCTGTGCTGTTATGTTGCAATACGGAGATACAGAATGTACTGTTAGAGTTATCCCCTTCTATATATCAGGCATACAAAATAATCCTTACTCGTTCCGCTGCACAAGTGGCTAGCGAAAGAACTTTCAGCAAGCTAAAATATGCGAAGAATTGTTTAAGAATACAGCTAAGCGAAGATCGTTTGGACTCGCTGCTTCTTGTGTGTGCTAGCACCCGCGTGTCGAATGACATGGTTATTGATGAACTACCTAGATCAAACGCTGAAACGTGAAAACTGCTGTGTTGCAGTGAAAAATAAATTATGCATTCTAATTTTTAAAAAAACTTTTGTATATCGTAGCCTACAACTAAACATAATATTACCCTGTTCAAATGATTTTTTCAACAGAATATTCTTATCTTGATCCAGGTAATATTGACAATGATATGAGTTACAAATAAAATCTTGTTCAAATAAATAGGCGCAATGTTTAGTTTCACCTGAGATATTGTCAGTAGCAAACACCATATTTTTTAATAACTTAGATGATAACAGTACTAATAGTTCTTGAATTAATCATTGTAGGCTAATATTTTTTTCATACAAAATCGAGTTGAAAAAAGTGGGCCGTTTTTATTTTCAAATTCCCGAGCCGGTTCAATTTGCTAATCGGCCCCTGCATATGTATCATTACATTAACTGTTGTCTAATAAATTAATTTATCTTATGATGTCTTCATCAATTACTGGTTTAATAAGTAATGAAGAGCCTGTAGAAACAGTATTTAATGGTTTTGGAAAACTTGTTTTTGGAAAAGCATATGCCAATTTAGATGCTATTTTTGTAAAGTAGTTGTTCCATCATGAAGATATGTCTTTAGGTGACAATAAGTCTTTACTAGATTTTGGACATTTAATGTTTGTAACTATGGTACCCTGGCAGGTTTTCGTATTATGATGTTTGTCGTCTTTGATGTATTTCAGCTGTTGTTTTTATTAAGATCTAAATGATACTAAATGATTCTGTTTTAATTGTTGTTTTACAAGTGTTAGTATATTATTAAATTGTTTGTATTTTTTGTAATGAATATCTGAATGTGAATGTTTACAAAAAATCTAATAAAGTCTATTTTTCTTTTTTATACTTTTTTGAATATTTTTTGTTAGCCAAGAGTTAAAATAAAATTTAATTTTTTCCAGAAAGTTTTTATTTTGGAGCATGAGTATCGAGACATTTTAGAAATATATTCAAAAATTCTAAAAATTCTACATCTGGGTCCAAAATGTTATTAACCTAGGTTGCTTTTGTCTAAGCCAGGGATGTCCAACCCACGCCCCACTGAAGGTTCTGGTGCGGCCCGCCGACGATTTCCAGTTTTCTGGCCATAATGAAGGTTACGAAAAAGATTGCTGAAAGACTTTTGAGGCGAAAATCGATAAATAAGAGGAGATTCTAGAAGATCTTTTTTTTTAGAGAACATCTGAGTTTTGGAACGAAACTTAAGAAATCGGAGCAAAATTCTGCGTTCATTTTTACTTTCATTTTTATGCAATTTCTTTTCATTATACTATGTTTGCGGGCCTTTCTAAAATAGCAAAATAAATTTTGGCCCTGTGACGCATTTTGGTTGGACATGGCTGGTCTAAGCCCTTTGTTAAGAAATCTAAAAAATCAAACTCAGAAAAGTTTGAAAAATCTCGTCTCAGTATTTGATACCTTGGTCTACTCGATCGCTGGTGATACCTTGTTTTTAGGTATTATTACAAATACTGGATTATGATCACTTATATCACACGCTATTGAGCGAGAAATAATATTATTAGTGGAATTATTGCAATAAATATGATCTAATAATTATGGAGTTTGCATGTTCATCTACTTTGTAAAGTGATTTAAGAGATACTTTATACTAAATAATTGAAGGAGCAGCACTTAACAAATTTATTTTAAAATCATGCAGTATAAAATACTTTAATCGTTCTAAATTTAATTTTTCTGTCACACATTCTAATTTAAATTGAAAGTTGAACATTGATGAATGAGAATGGAAGTAAATTCCACCCACGATATATGCTTCAGTACAATTATTTGGTTTAATTTCAACCCTAATATCTTCAACTAAATCTTCATTTAAGCATAAGTCCAGACGAATTTTATGATTTAACGATGCTTTTAAATATATGCCAATACCTCCACTGGTGTTGAAGAATTTGATAAATGAAAATGATAATTTTCAATAGATATGGAATTATAGTTTATATTTTTAAGTTTTGTCTCTCTGATAACCATCAATTCTGGAGAGCAGGGTAACAATCCAAGTAGTTCATCAATTTTATGTTTGCACAAAATATAATATTTTTTTTCATATGAATTCAAAGAGTCTTAATAAAATCCAATGTTTTTATTAAGACTCCTTGAATTCATATGAAAAAAATATTATATAATAATATTTTTTTTTATAAAATATTATTATTATATTATTATTATATATTATATATTATTATATAAATATTATTATTATATATATAAAATATTAAATATTATATAAAATATTATTATAATAAAAATATTATTATAATAATATTTTTTTCATATGAATTCAAGGAGTCTTAATAAAAACATTGGATTTTATTAAGACTCCTTGAATTCATATGAAAAAAAATATTATATTTTGTGCAATTTGTTTCACGGAGTAATTTAGGAAATTCAGAAATACTCAAATTTGGTTTGCATACAGATTCACGTATGTTGAACATTTACAAAAAAAGCACATGTTTTTACTGTATAATAATAAGAATTCAACAGCTTACTAATGTTGATCAATATTGAATTTGCAGGTGATTTTGATTCTTTCACTGGAGGTATTTTTTCTAATAAATATATCACCATTATACATATTTCCAAAGGAATTGATATTTTGGGGCAATTTTTTTCTTCTTGGAGTTAAATTTTTATTGATGAAATGGTTTGCATTACCATCAATATTATAGTCTCGTACTCCAATTAAATTTTTCCTGTTTTGAAATATCAAATTTCTCAGATCTCTGTTGGTGAATCTGGCTATTACTATCTGATGATTATTTGAAGAAGATTTTGGAAGACGATGAGAAGTTGATATGTTATTGTCTTTTAAATAAATGTTTAATTTTTTTTGCCATCGTTTTGATAATATGGTTTGTGTTTTCATTTGAGTCATTTGGGATGCTACGAAATTTTATATTTTCTCTTCTGTGATATTGGTCCAAATCGTCTCTAATTTTTCTTCTTCAATTAATTGTTCTTATAGGCATTGATTTTCTTTCATTAGAAATTCAATTTTTTTTGTAGATCAAGCTTGATTAAGTTTGCAACATTATTTTTCAAGTGTCCAAACTCATTATTCAAAAACGTTTGCCTGTTTATTACATCTTCTAGTTTCTTTTCTTGGTCTTTTAGCTTTCAAAATATTTCATCAATTTTAATATTAAATTTCATTTTTTGCTTCTTCAATGCCTCTTCAATTGTTTCCTGTATATGTGTTATAATGTTATTTTCCATTTCTTTCATCATGTTGACAATTTCCCTGCTTGGAGCCCTAACTTTTACAATTATTAAATAACAATTTAAACAATGTATACAACAAAAACTTATTCAAATCTAGAACGTATTCAAATAGAATAAAACCTAAGGTGAAAAAATGCCCTGTCTATCTATCTTCATCTGCCCTGGTTGGAACTTCTTCGGTTAGACATGAAACTAAAATCAAAGCTCGTGTGTGGAAAAATGCTTCATTACAGTCAAACAACGTGTTGCTTTTTCACATCGCCCACTTAAAACAAAAAAAACGTGTTGCTTGCTTTACTTTTAAACAATTTTGTTTATAATTCTTCGTGCCACTGTGATATTCGGTAAGTAGGCCCAACATCTCAACGATTACAGGACAGCATTCGTCAACAATTTAATCATTTAACAATTTAAATATCAACAATTTAAACATCGTCGTGCCAAAATTTATTAGAACTGGACAAATTTCAAACTCTCACAACACCTCCACTCGTTTTGGCAAATCTGCAACCCAGTCATGTTTAGTGAATTCGCGATTGGTCAATGTCTTTTATACCAGTAACATCTATGTGCGCCCAAAATTACAGTGACAAAAAATTTACTGTTCTTTCATTTGGCCGGTCGTTATTTCATTTATCTGCTTTTGAAGCTGTTTACATTAAATTATCTAAACCAGATTTATGCCGCCAAAAAGAGTTTGTTTACAACTTGAAAACCTTGCGCTGATTACGCGTTTTTACGTTTTTCTCAAACATCCAATTAATCATCTACATTCAGTTTTATTAGACAATCAATTGAATTTTTTTTCTTTCATTCCGACGTATATTTCCTGACGAATGTCTGTTGAAAAGCTTAGAGATGTGTGTAATATTTAAATTTAATATCTTTATGTCACCTTTATGCTGCTTTTCTAAGATTGTTTCATATTGCCAATGCATTTATGAAAAAGAAAATCCAGTTTCCTTGGGTAAAGTGGAGCATATTTAAAAATCGAGAAATATTAAGGTTTAACTTTTTTGGAAAAAATTTTCAATTTTCACAATTCATGATATGATCTGTTAGAGAAAAAAAAACAACAAACAAACAAAAAATTAAAACGCGAAGTCTCTTAGCACAAACCAGTAAACTGTACATATCCTCAACATCCTGTTCAGCTTCCTGATAAAAAAAAACAAAAAAAAAATTGCTGCCTTTAAGTGAAACAAAATCTACAAGAAAATTAGTTGAAGCAGTTTCGGGGAAAATATTTGAAAAGCAGATCTTTTACTATTTTTGACAACTTACTGTTTCATGAAAAATTGATTCAAAAAAGATATTGATAATAAGATGATTACTGCAAGATTCTATGGTAACATTTGTATGAAACTGCTACCAAAATTTTTAAGTAGCAGAATATTTATTAGGCCTAGACCAGGGATATATAGAACATCGGGGTCGCTTACTTCGCTTTTTTCAGTAATCACGCTTGACAACAGTGGCGCTAGGCAATTGTCGCTTGACTGATTACAATAGCTGCATTAGCGGTCTTGACAAGTTAGTTTAGAAAGCGCTTCGCACTTGTTTGGCAGTTTTATATTTGTTAGTACAATACAAGAAATGACTGTTGCTTTACGGTTATGTGAATGGATTAGAGTATATTTGCAACAGGCCAAATCATATTTTGCAAACTTTAGAAAAGATTATAGGTACGACTACAGTTTGAGAAAAGACAGAGAAGCATTGTAGTTTGGTCAGAAATATGGTTTGAAGATAGTATAACATTTAATAAAATAACTACCCTGCTACTGGTACTACAAAGTACAAAAACTTAAATTTAGCCAATTGTCACAGACTTCGTTCGGGAATTCTAAAGGACCAGTTGAGCTAGGTAACCCGAATACCTGCGCTGAAACAAAGCTGTGTCTAAATTTTATTTTATTCCGGCTCAAGAAGTCTATCCTAAAGGACCAGTTGAGTTAGGTAACCCGAATACCTGCGCTGAAACAAAGCTGTGTCTAAATTTTATTTTATTCCGGCTCAAGAAGTCTGCTATGAGCAATGGTGGATATTCCAATTTAGGGGCCCGAGGCAAGAATTTTCAAAAATTCATGTTGTCTGAGAAAAAAAAGAGGTCTGATCTGGGCTTGGATATTTTTCTCCCAAAATCAAAGTGTTCTCTAAAAAAAAAAAAAAGGTCTTCACTTCAATTTCATCTCTGACTTCCCTCTTTTTCTTCCAAAATCAAGGTATCCTCCAAAAAAAAAAAAGGTCTTCACTCCGAATCGTCCACTGAGCGAATCCAAAACTGTACATGCTGTTTTCGAGGGGGGGCCCTTAAAATCGAGGGGGGCCCCCAAAAAAAGGGGGGCCTGAGGCGACTGCCTCATTCGCCTCACCCAATATCCACCACTGGCTATGAGCCTAACGATTTTATACAGTTGGTTTAAAAGAAGCTCGGATTGATCCGTTAAAGATTCTTCTTTACAAACAAACAGAGACCACTGTCTCTAATAATAACGAATGTATTACAAAAATTACGACCGACGAAATTCTATTCCACGCTTTGCCAAACTGCAAAGCGAAATCAACGCTATAACTTGATTCATTCAACACAAATAACTCTACCTCTGTAGAACACAACTCCCAACTACTAGCGCAATCGTCAACCAATACAAAATCTAACGGGGCACCTCCTGAGCCCAAACAAAATCACTTTCACTCGAGCCGTCTCTCGAGTCGTCTCTCGAGTCGTCTCAAATTACCTAATAATAATGTCGTCTCGCTACGCACCGGCTTTATACAGAAAAAAGATCACGTGACGCAAATTTACTCGTAAACGCTAGACCATTCTACAACTTTCTAGAGAATACGCTTATGCTAGAACCACCTAGTATATAGGCGAATATCCTACAACAGTGACGCTGTTCAAAAACCTATTTCGTCAATACGGTCGAGCAAAAGAGAAAAGAAGATACATGTATCGAGCAATAGAAAACGAATCGGACCTTATATCGTATAATACGAGAGCAGCGTAACAAGGCGACGCAGTTGTTATCTTATAATAAAACTACGAATTACTCCTAACCGGAATAAACTACATCGTTATGATTAAAATTATTAGTAATGAAGTGTGACACCAATTGTGGGACAAGCTAGGCGATAATTTACAGAATATTGTACGCAACAGAATTGAAAAATATTTACCAGTACAGGTACTGTTCTTTGCATTACATGCTAGTGCTGGTAAAGTGAAAATCAGCTTTACATCACGCAGTGCCCACTGACTTGAAATTCAAACAATTTAAACTGTATCAAAGCAGACTCCATAATATGATTACACTGGGCAGTGGCCTACTAAAAATTCTTTAAAAGATTATAAAGATATCAAATATGTTTCTGTGCCTATGGAAACTTTATGCCCAGTAACAATTAACTGAATGACTGCATCCACTCACCCACTGACAGTTTTAACTGTTACCCTCTGTGTACATCAATAGTTATAGTTAATCAACAGTGACGGTTGCTAGTGTTTTAGTGGTGATTCAGTAGTGATAAATGTTAGACAATTTATTACTTATGGTAAATCATCACTGTTTCGAGATTTATTCACAATAACTAATTTGAGATTTTTGACACCCCCTTCCATAAAGACATTGTTATTGTTTAATCATCATCATATAAGCAATATTATTTTTTATGTTCACATTTGCACTGTTGATACACTATGGATTATTATTGTTAGTATCTATTATAATAAAGTGGTGCTACTATCACTATTGAATCATAAGTGACAGATTGCAAATCAATATTGACCATGACTGTCAATAGCATATCAACAGCCAATCAATAGTGATCAGAGGTAAACATGTAGGTGTGCACAGAGGGTAAGGAGTGGCTGAATTAGGACAATTTGATCTAATCAGTTACCGGTAGATCGTTTAACAACATACCAGTACTGTTACCATAGCAATGTTACATACAAGTAGATTAGAGTATTCATTTCCAGTTTGTGCAACAAGCTTTTTTTAGGTTAACTATTGTCATTAAATATTTTATTTAGTGCATTAAAAATTAATATTATTATTATTTGCTTTTTCTGTTACTGATATAATTTTCTTTTATAAGCTTGCTGTTGGCGGCTTATTAAACGTTATTTTTCAATATTGATGGAGTACTAATTATTTTGTTTCAATGCCGTGCACATAACGAACAAACGAATAAATCAATGCGACGAACTTCCAGCGAAAATGAGTCGCCGTGTTAAAAAACTTACCTCTAAATCTACACCCATGCACTAGTGTGTGTTGATATTATTAAAATTTCACTTTGTGTTGTATTAGTTGTCGTAAAATACTGAAGAAATTTTATTAGTTAAAATCTTACTTTGATTGTTGATATTTTATAGTAAACATAAAAGTAATAGTGCGAAAAATTATCATAAACGTGAACAAATTTATATATTTTCTTTAAAAACTAGCTGCATTCATTGCAGACAACCCAGGAATTAAACCAAGGCATATGAAGTCTAGTTGACCAAGCAGTAGAGATCATTTTCATGATGAATTTTGTTTTTGTGCTTCAACGCCATTTACATCAGAAAAAATGTACATAATGTTACTATTTGCTTAGCACCACTGTTGTCGGCAACTAATTTAAGTAAGCAATCCCAATGTTCTATTTATTCCTGGCATAGACTTCAAAAGTTTTACTTAACAATTAAAATAAATTATGTTGTTATTTTCAAATTGTGGCATAGCTCGTTTACATTAAAAAAAAATTCAATAGTTTTTACACTTCATTACTTTTAAATTTGAAACATAGGTTTAATACCAAATATCGGTATTTAGTAGGTAGCAATTAAAGCACCTAGTAATTGAAAATCGTTACAAATTATATTTAAAAAGATTATTATTAATTGAAAGTTTTAGTTTTTACGGGGAGACAAAAATTTTCTTGTTTTAAGAAATTTGTTTTGTTTCAAACAACTTTGCAGAAATTGAGCTGAGTTTTTTCAAACAAACATTCTTTTTTCTGGATCAAGTTTACACCATGAAGTTTTTATCATTTGTTTTGGTCGTTTTGGCTCTAGGTTTTGCAAGTGAGTACAAAAATTTATAACAATAGCCAAGAAATAAAATTGACAAAAATGTTTTTAGTGTTATTTAGAGATGTGGAAACAACTGCAGTATGTAAAACATCTGATGGAAAGACATTTTTATTTTCACCGGAAGTCAGTATTAAAATATTTTTATTATTTTAACAAATAAATTTGTAATAACATCTATTTTATAATAACTAAACTAAGGCTTTATTAAACTGAAAAACAAACATTCTAAACAAAAACACAACAAACATTAGTATAACATAAAAATACACATGAGTCAATAAAACAAATGCTTTAAAGCGCAATGGACACGATTGACAATCATAAAGAGTTTTTATTGCTTTAGTTATCATTGCGGTGATGATCGATCGATTATGTCAGTGTTGCGCAACCTTTTTTTCATTCACGACGCACTAAAAGTTTTTTCCACATTCAGCGGGACATCTTTAGCAAAATTAAACAATATAGACAAATATAATATAAAGCTCACTGTAACTTTTAATGAACACAATTGCAGTTCATTGGGTTCGATATTTGTAAGAGCAACTCGAAGTGCTCTATCAACTTTTTTAAAAATAGGATCGTTTATCGTTTTTGATCAAGAGCAAAGATAAAAAAATTTTGTTCGCACAAATAAGTTGTGCAAATATTGAGCAGAAACCGTCAATGGCTGCCTTGGAAATGTGGTTATATTCATCCACATACAAAAACAAAACTCGTCACTGAATTTTAACCTCAGAGTTCCGTCATTTTGTAGTTCAAGAAAGTTTTTTCTTGCCGATAAACCAAATCCTAGTGTTCATATTTTAACATTGGACACAAAAAGATTTCGGATCAAATCGTATTGTTCCGTGTCATTTATAAAAAAAGTAATAGTCATATTTCTGTTTTAACAAGTCAAGTGTTCTTAAGCCAAACTTAATATCAATTCTTTATCTTTATGGTTGCTTCTTGGAAACATCTCCAGTGATCCTCATTTCAAATAATTTTTCCAAACTATTATTTTCTGTTTAAACCTTTTTGACATGTCAAAACATTTCAGTGTATTTTTCTTTTTGTCCTGCATTGTGGTATTGAGTTCAGACGTGGTGGATATTGGGTGAGGCGAGTGAAGCAATTGCGTCGGGCCTCTCCTTGTTCTTAGGGGCCCCCTTTTTTGAAAATACCTATATAGTTTCATTTTACTGTATATCTTTTAAACATCGCTATAAAATTATTAAGAAAAATGAGAAATCTCAGAACGAATTCATTTGAGGACCTTTTTTTTTAGAGATTACTATAAAGTTGGGACGAAAAGTGGGAAATACGAGATCAAAGACCTTCTTTTTTAGAGAACACCAATTTTTGGGAATCCTGATTAGAATTCTGCCTCGGGCTCCTAATTTTGAATATCCTTCACTGGAGTTCAGTCAAGTGTTCGTATACAAGTATGTTAGCCATATATGCAAGCTTGCAAATTCAGCAATTTTCTTTGAAATGCTGACACAAGTCATGGTTATTCTTAAGAACTAACTTGTTTCGTACCGAAGGTTTAGATGCAAAACCTTTTCCCCAATAGACCATCTCACAGATGTGTAAAATAATAACCATTGATTTTCCGATCCCGTTTTTTCACACAGTCATGAAAAAATTTGTGAACTCAAAGCTCTTGATTTAATGAAGCTGACAAATCTGGATACAGTCGACAGCTCTTTCGGTAAAACTTTGATCATCAGAGCTTCCTTATGTAAGCAGCAATGTGTAATTTTAATGGCTGGATTTTTTCGTTTTATTAGTGCAGAGAAACTCCTACCTTTGCCCACCATTGCTGAAGCACGATCTGTGCAAACATTGATTCAGTTACTCCAATTGATATCATGAGTTATAAAAAACAAGTTGGTCATTTGAAAAATGTCCTGTTGAATTCACTCTGGAAGTTCTTTGCAAAATAGATAATCTTCTATTATAAAACCAATGTCAAAAAAACGTACAACACTTAGTAGCTGTGCTTTTTTGTTGATATCCGTTGTTTTATCAATCTAAATAAACTATGAAAGTGCCTGACAGTTGTAAATCGTAGCTTTTTAAAACGTTTTTTCACTTTAAAAATCTCAAATAATTAAAATTAAGTTATCCAGCAACACACGTAGTATTTTCTCGCAGCACATCATTGTATCGCCATCCACCAGTGCGGAGCACTTGATTATATATTAAAGTGTTATAATGTTGCCAGAGTTCAATACACCATTTGGTATTACAAAATCAACCACATTGTGATGTGGCAAAACGAAATACGAAAGTAGTAAAGTGCTGAACGCCGTTTTATGTTTACCATGATCGAAGTATTTTCGGTTTTACTCGTACCCCGTACAGAATGGTATGTTTCCGAAAAATTTATTTCAAGACGGTTTTGGTACTTAGGAAGTTTGATGAACAGCTCTAAATTACTGAAATATGACTAAAAAATGTTAAAAGGATTTCCATATTTTGGAGTGGATACAGTAATCTCATGACTTGTTGTTCAGCGAGTCAAAAGATGAAATAAAATATATGATTGTGATGATCAAGTAAAAAACATCAAAAGAATATATTTGCTAATGTAACTTTTTTTATTTGACAGAACAAATTGAACAAAGGGTCGGATTCAATGTATAGCTAGATGCTAAATATTTTCGTGTTTAAATATAGAGCGACGCTTTCAAACTGGGGTTGGTTGACCCTCAGGCGGCCGTTAGCAATATTTTAGGAGTCCGCGTAAAGTCTTGTAGTTTTAATATTAAAGATTAATGTTTTGCTACAAATTTACCGACTTACCAATGTGATTTGTTGATGTATTTCCGAGTTTGATGACAATTCAACGTTGGCATTTTTATTTGTTTAAGTTTTGTATAACATTTTTGGGATTTTTTAAAAATTATTGTTTTTTAACCTTACTTTGGCCATTACTTCAAAGAAACCATTGCTAAATAAGTTCAAGAACCACTGATATAAAAGATTAAAAATGTTGAGAGTTCATTTGACGTGCCATTAATGATGTATGCGTGTGTCATTTTACATAGAAGTATGAATAAAGCAAAAAAAGACCCAAAAAAAGGCCTTCAGTTGACGTTAAAATAAAAACCTAATTTCGAGCTGCCTTTTTTAATTTTCACTTTAATTTCTATATAATTTTTATGCTGAAGTATCAAGTGAAGATCTTTTTGGTCATAACTTACTTCTTGAAATAGGTTTATCAAACGATTTACTATTGGTAAAAACCATTTTTCCGCTTCTGGCTCGAAAACGTTTTTCGAGAAATCGACTTTTTTTGTAAATCTTAAACTTTACTGCAGAAACATTTGTGCCAAGGGTTATTTTCGCTTATCAAAAATATATTGGAAGCATCAGTTTTTATTTAATTTGCGTCATTTTGGAAATACGACCTGGGCCACTCAAAGCATGGGCTGGATGCTTTCTTTTTTTTGTGCGTCATAAATTTATACAAGTTGAAATTCTTGATGTGTGCGACGTTAAATATCTTCGAAATAAATTTAATTTAAAAAAATACAAACGCACTATAACCTTTTAATTTTTGGTTGTTACAGATGATAAAAGGTTGCAGACAATATTGCCAAAGAGACGCTCGTGCGCCACATAAATACGTGAATCCGCGTTTCTGTGGTCACTTACATAACAAAGAAAATGGCAAAATACTAATTGGTATGAACATTTTTATTTAAATTCGGTTATAGAAATTGCACGCAATAGTAATATACAAGCTTACATTTTATCAACTGCTATATTGCTTATTTTATAAAGTTGCACAAGAATTAATTTAATACGAAAAAAGACTATTACGGTTACGAATTTAAGACATCGTTTTGAAAGTATCTCTTTGCAGATGTGGTTACTAGGTTAAACATGAGACTTGGGTTGTTAAATGTATGATGCTGTTAAAAAAAATATTTCTTTCGAAAACTACGAATTTAATTTGCTTGTTATTCCTATTTAGCATGCATTTTTTTTACTTGTTTTATGTAATTTAAGAAGAAAGATAATATTTGAACTCACTTGTATATAATAGCCAGAAATAACGAACATTTTAGTAATAATAACTTTAGTTATGAAAGATTTAGAAAACCGCTTGCAAATTGAGAATTTTGCTGAGAGCGACTCTGTAAATAAACAATTGGAAAACTTCTATGAGATATTTTACGCAATTATTAACAAATTTGCTTCCAACAAAAATCCTCCCAAACAAAAAGCGACTATACTTTAAGCCTTGGCTCTCAAAAAGCATTTTAAAATCAATAACAAAGAAACATTCTATTTAAAAACCTTCATAAACATTTCACCGCGTCTAATTTAAAGGTTTATAAAAATACCGTAACGCATTAAACAGAACATTTGTTTTTTTTTAATCTGTATATTTATGCTCCGGACTCGCCGGAAAGCAACAAAGGCGCTTATACATAGGGTTAGCAATTACCCCATCCTGCTTCCGGAATGCTAAAATATTGCTGTTGCTTGAAATTCAATAAAGATATAACAGAAATTTAGAACTGCTTGTTAAGACCTATAAGCAGGGGAAAGTGCCGTAAAGTGTTTTTTCCAAGGACACAACAGAATGGCACGAGTAGGTTTTGAACTGAGATCATCATGATCACAATCGTAGCGCTCTAACCACTCGACCAAACTGCCGATTTAATTATAAACGCTAAAAAACGTATTGTAAAGAAACTATTGATTGTGCCAAAGGTGATTTAAAAAAACTTTGGAAATAATAGGCACTTTTGTCAACTCAAAAAATAAAGAAGGAGTTTATTCACAAGGAAAAAAATTGAGATACACAAATTATTTGCAGGAATTTAAACTTATACTTTGCGAATATTGAAGAAAAACTGGAAAAATCAATTAGACCTGTTCCCCATTCAAAAATATTAAACTTGAGTAATACAAACCACATATCGCTTACTAATTATATTTTTCGCGCCCTCAACCACTGAACAAGGAAGTTCCATTATACTGTAAAGGCTTAAAATAACAAGAAAGCAGTTGAAGAAAATGGCGTTGAAACGCAATTTTTAAAAATTAGCAATTCCATCATCTCGCCATTCATTTACAATATTTTTAATTCTTCCATAAAACTAGGAAAATTTTCCGACGCATTAAAAAAAGCAGAAATTATCGCAATTTTCAAAAAAGGCGATGTAAGCCAATTCTCTAACTATAAACCCATATTAATTTTACCTCAATTCAGCAAAATATGGGAAAAACTTATATTTAATAGAATTTACTTTTATCTGGAGAAATTTAATTTATTATCTGTGACACAAGTTGGCTTTAAACAAAATTATTCGACTACTCATGCAATAAGCCACATTTATGATAAACTTATTAAAAATACTGACGGTGGTCTATAATCTTGCTGCCTTTTTCCAAATCTAACAAAAATCTTCGACACTGCAGACCATCTTAAACTACTAAAAAAGGTGGAAACACAGCTCGGTTTTCGTGGCATATCATTAGATTTAATTACAGGGTCCTCCAGCGAAGTGTAGACTGTTATATATTACATTAATTTAAAAACGAAAAGGGCAATGAAGTTTTTTTTTTGAAAATTAAAGCTAAATGTATAATCTTCAATATTGAATTCAGTTTATTCAATATATCACGGCGGAGGCCCTTTTCAATGATAACACGGCGGAGGCGAGAGATAACTTGGTCACACGTGGCACGAATAGTTTCGCTTTCTATTTTCGCCCAAGATTCTTTCTTCTTCAATTTTTTCACATTTGAATGTGACACAGCGCAAGCCTTTCTCTCCAAGATGGACCATATCCCAAAGTCCATCGGATTAAGATCAGGAGAAGAAGGGAGCCAGAGTTCCTTTGACCAAAAGGACTTAAAGTTGTCCTTGCACCAAGCTTGAACCATTTTGGCTGTGTGAGTGGTTGCCCCATCTTGCTGTCACCGCTTGATTTCCAGGCAATGAATTTATCCATGGAAGAACCCTGTTCTTCAACATGTCCAGGTAAACGCGCTGATTGACTTTTACGCCATTTTCGACAAAAATTAACGGAGTTTTCAGACCATTCAACGTAACTCCCGCCCACACCATTACCGATGCGGGTTTTTGCCTTCTAAAGGAAGTTCGAAGTTCAGCAGGTACAGACTCTTTGTTTTTCGTCCAAATACGATCATTTGCGGATTGCGTATCGCTTGGATAGTAAACAGCTTTTCATCAGTCTAGAGAATTGTCGGCTGCGTGTCATCAAAAAGTCTGTTCAGAAGCAATTTTTCCCTTTCGAGTCTCTTCTTTTTTGTGGCAGCCGAGAGAAGTTGTCTTTTTGTAATTTTGCAGGCCTTTAACTGAAGATCATTTTTAAGAAGTCTCCGCATAGTCAATGGACTCACATTGGCCTCCTAAGCAAGTTTTGTGACCCTTCTTGTAGGATTTCGTCTCAACTTTTCTCTGACATTTTTTACGAGTTTTTTTGTTCTCGAGGGCCTTTCTGGGGTACTCCTAACTCTAGGCTGAGTGCTACCAGTTTCCTTAAACCGTTTGGCTGCCATGAAGACGCCAGACCGACTCACAGATCCTTTCAGGAACTTAAATATTTCAGAAGCCTTCTTGCCATCCCGATAAAGTTTTTCAATGGCGGTATTCATTGTTTTTAGATGCTAAAACTAAACAAAGTTTAAAAAATTTTTTGTACACATTAGTAAATAGATACGTAATACTACATATCTGCAAAAAAAACCGAGCATAAAGTAATTTATAAATACTTTAGAAATCTATCTAAAATTTAGTCTACACTTGGGTGGAGGACATATCTGCAAAAAAAACAGAGCATAAAGTAATTTATAAATACTTTAGAAATCTATCTAAAAATTAGTCTTCACTTGGGTGGAGGACATATCTGCAAAAAAAAACAGAGCATAAAGTAATTTATAAATACTCTAGAAATCTATCTAAAAATTAGTCTATACTTGGGTGGAGGACATATCTGCAAAAAAAAAACAGAGCATGAAGTAATTTATAAATACTCTAGAAATCTATCTAAAAATTAGTCTACACTTGGGTGGAGGAGCCTGTAAAAGCTATTTAATCTATAGAAGCCACTACACAAACATAAACAACCATAAATTCTATTCCTCAAATGTTACTTGTGGAGTATCCCAGGTTCCTTACTTTTTCTTATATATCAACGATCAATTTACTGATGAAAAGTTTATTTGAAATTGTTCCCTTTGCAGATGATGCTTTCTTAAAAAGACCGTTGGCCATGCACAAACAAATTATCTTTAAATTACTTGAAACTTTCTTATATGATTATCAATAAACGCCCAAGCAGAACTTTTACAGGAAACTTTCAACTATCAATTAATGCTTACATTCTGAAGCGCAAACGTGTTGTTTAATATCTTGGTATATTTATTGATTAAAATTTTAATTAGTCCGCTCACACAAAACAGTTATCTTTTCAACTTTCGGCCTGCTTTACAAGACCTGTAAATTTCCGAGAAAAGAAACTTTAAACTTAATATACTATAGTTTGATTTTTAGTAGAGAACAATATGGCATAGCAATACAGATTTCCACTAAAAAACTTACCTACATGAAATCAATACGACTTAATAACATCGTTACAATCATGACATATAGCAACAGTGGACAAATTGCAGCTCGCCGACCTTTTGTTTGCGGCTCTTCAAGCTGAACAATAATAACGAAATCGAATTGTGTACAATTGTTATTCACAGTTGAATTTAGGTCAAACGAAGACTTCTAATAAGGTGCTAAGTCGAATTATAGTGTGGAAATAAAGCCTTCATTCGTTTATCGTTAAGGACCATTTACACTACAGCGAAAATTTGAGCGAAGTGAGCGCTATCTTCTTTTCTTTTATTTCTCCTCCGCCGAAGCACGCTGGTAACATAAGAATAAAAGAAGCAAAAATAGTGCTCGCTTCTAAATTTTGCTGCAGTGTAAATGAGCGTTAGCATTGTAAGGTGAAGTAAGAAATAGGAATATCGTTCACACTCAGTAGATTTTAAGAACAGTTTTATCAATTAGCTGATAGTTAGGTCTACGTGATTTCAAACAGTCAGTTAACTGGCGGAAATAACAAGCATATCGAAATATACTGCGAAACAAAGTGAGATGAAATCAGCAAACACAAAAACAAGAAAATATGAAAATGAAAACAGAGTTTTTAATCTAAAATAAGAGAAAGAATATGCATTTACTGTTCAGGACAATAAATCTTTGTGTTTAATCTGCCATAAGTTACTTGGTCAAAATAAATGCAGTAATGTGAAACGTCACAACGAAACGAATCACAAAACTTCTCAAACAACTTTTCACCTAAATCAAAAGTAAGAAAAAACAAGTTAGCTGAGTTAAAATCTGCGCTAACAAATCAACAGAAGTTTACAGAAGTATTCAGAAAGGAATCTGATATAGCAACTAAAGCTTCTTTTGTTATGTCTTGGAATATTGCTCGTTCTAAACACCCATACTATAACTGTGAACTCGTGAATAAGAAAATAACCGAAGTTGTTTCAGTTTCGGATCCCAACAACAAAAAACTTCAGCGATTAATAACACAAATACTAAGTTCGCGTCGAACTGCACAAAGATGTATTTTGGAGATAAGTGCAGATATTGCAGTTACAATGCAAAGTGACTTGAAAAGTTCCCTTGCATTTAGTTTCGCTCTTGATGAGTCAATTGATACACAAAATAATCCATAACTGGCCATATTTGTGCGATATGTTTTATCTGATTTTACTTAGAAAGAAGAGTTGTTGGACTTAGTAATTATGAAAGAAACAACACGTGGAAATGACATTAAAAATGCACTCGACGAAGCTTTAACAAGAGCTTATGTGCCTCTTAATAGACTCGTCAGTGTTGTAATTGATGGCGCACCAACAATGGAGGGTAAACGTGTCGAATTAATTGGACTTATGAAATGCGATTCTAACTTTTCAGAGTTCCTTCCAATGCATTGTATTATCCATCGTGAACATCTTGCAGCCAAGTATTTCAAGTATGAAGACGTTATAAAAATTGTTCTCAAAATAGTAAACTTCAAACACGTAAATGGGAAAAACCTCAGACAATATCGAAACTTTGTGGAAGAGTTGGAGTAAGAAGATGCACCCGGTTATGTCTCATTGTACTGCATTGTAAGATGGTTGTCAACAAGTAATGCACTGAGTGGATTTGTGGATTTGTTTCATGACTAGCATAAATTGCAAGGACTTGAGGAGGAGTTCCAATTCAGATTTGGCGATTAGCAGGAGCTTAAGCCATGTTTTAAATTTCTTGTAAATCCATTCGACAGCAATGTAATTAATAATAATTTTCCAGTTTGTTTGCCTTTTTGTCACAGACATGCCTACTGCAGAAATGGAGCTGATCTAATCGCAAGAAGATCTAACTCTAAAAAAACTTTCATAAATGTCACTCTATCGTTGAGTTCTGACAACAGGTTACAGAGTGCAAATATTCAAAACTTAAAAAGACCAGAGTACGACTTCTTTCCGTTTTTAGCACCGCATATTGCTGTGAATCTTTATTCTCTCTAATAAAATTTGTAAAATCAAAATATCATGCAAATTAACAAATGAACATTTAAAAGAATTAATTCACACTGCTTTGACTTCATATCACCCAGATTTTCAAAAGCTAGCTAATAATGTGGAAACCCATAGTAGATCTAATGCTGGTAAAATCTCGGAAAAATTGCAAATCGTGTCACATTGTATTTGTTTTTATTGATTTCTTTTGATTAAAACTTGCTTTGTTTACTGTATTTGCATTAGAACCTCAAACAAAATTTGTGGCTCTCCGGTAGTTTTGGATTTTCACATGCGGCTCTTTCATAAAAAACTTTGCCCACCCCTGACATATAGTATGAAGTATCGTCCAACTACTCCATTGTATAAAGAATTAAACGTTTTAGAAATAGAAGATATGGTGTCCATTTATAAGAGCTAGTTACAAAACAGCTAGCCACAAAAGAGCTAGTACTAAAAAAGAGCTAGTGCCACAAAATAGCTAGCCATAAAAGGACTAGGCATAAAAAAGCTAGTATCAAAAACGAGCTAAAATACTAAAATGAAGGATGGGATTAGGGTTAACCCTAAAAATTTAAAGATATTTACATGCATTGTAGCTCTTTTAACGCATAGCTCTTTTTTAGCCAGCTATTTTATGGTACTAACTCTTTTTTTGTACTAGCTCTTTTATGTCTAATCCTTTTTACCGCTAGCTATTTTGTAGCCCTAGCTCTTTTGTACCAGCTCTTTTGTAACTAGCTGTTTTGTAACTAGCTCTTTTGTGGTACAATCAGAAGATATTTATCAACTTGAACTTGCCAAATATAAGTATTAGCTTTACCAGAGATATTTACCGTTATCTTTAGTTAATTCTTATACCAGGAGCTATCAAAACGGCTTTTTACCGGGGGGGGGGAGGGGGGAACACAAAAAGAATTCTCATTTTGGACTTTAATTTACTTTTGGGACGAAATCGACAAAATCAGAGACGGTTTCAAAATGATGACCTTTCTTGTCTTCACTTGACCTTTGGGACAATATTATAACCAGAGGGCCACGGTTGTGGACCATTAAAGTTTGAGAATCACCGTCTAATAGCAAAACTGAATCAATTTATATTTACATTTTCAAACAAGTAGAAAATATTACTTACTAAACCACGCATCAATAAATCAATTCAAAAAAATCTACTTGTATAAAGAGAAAACAGTTTATTGATTAAAAGTAATAAATTTATAAAAAAGTTAAACTGGTATTTCTTCAAAAAACAATATAAAAAGCATGTAATTGAGACCTACAATGATTTATAATGTTCAACTTTTGTTTAAATAATAACATTTTCATCACTTCAATTCGTGTTTTCAATTTTGAATTTAATATTTTGATCCGTTTGATATACCAGAAAATTACAAATTTAAAAATATAAATTGGTTTTATTAAATACTCCACTTTTAACTCGTTTGATAAAGGCCTATGTTAAGTTGTTGTTTGCGTGTTTTTCTTTTTTGTCCTTGTTCTGCTTGTTTTGCTTGTATTTCAATTCGTAAACAATTTTCGTTAATGCGTGATTTTAATAAATTTCCTGCCACTGCTATCTGACAAACTCAAAGAGCATTTTGATTTGAAAACCACACCGTTTTTTGTTGCTCTCTGCATTGTACATTGCCGATTGCCATAGTTTGCAATATAGTTTTTTTCTTATTAATGTTTTTTTCTGCAATGGGAAATGTTGTTTTACTTTCTTTTGCGTGTTTGTATGTTTCCGTGTGTGTGCATTGGCTACATTAATAAACTCTACTAAGCCATAATAGAAAACTGTGACGTAATGAAAATGTTCACAGTGCTTTAAAAGAACAGCTTATTAATCAAGTCGAATTTTCAATGGAGAAGAATCGAATTAAAATTGTCAGTTGCTTTAAAAAATTATAGAATCACTTTTGTTTGATTATTTATCTATCAATGAAAAAACTGCAAATTAACCTTTTTTTTTTAAAGAGTTTTGCAAATGTTGTCGAAAAGACTTTCAATGCAACCATAAAGACATTATTCTTGGAAAATAACCAGAAAATATGAAGTGGAACTGGAATATTATTTTGCGTTTGTGCTTGCAGTTTGTAATATATTATTAGAATTTATATGTTCAATAAAATTTGACTTTAAAAAAATGTTGAAAAGAATTGGCTTTTCGTTGTGCGATTGGTTTTAACCAACGAAACAAGTAAAGTGTAATGGCATATTTACCGTCTTTAAAACAATACAATTATTCTGTTTTCTTAAAATATGTTAAATATTATTATATTGATTAAGAGCTAAGGATTTGATTAAAAATTCCAAATTTTTTTTGTAAGTGCAGTTGTAAGATTTCATCAGAGTATTATTGGCAATTTCGCAGTTAGAGCTTAGTTGGTAACGACTTTATGGTTGATGGTGAGACTGTCAGTTGCAGAAAGTTGAACTTAAAACTACATCCAGACTTCAATTAGAAACAGTTTCAAACACAAAGCAAAAAGTGTGCATTGTTGTACCAGACAGCAGGGTTGCCAGTTTGGTTTTTTGACGCGAAATGTGCGAAATCTAGCTTTTTTTTCAGTGTGGGTGTCATCAAAACTTTTGTTTAGCTTTTTGACTTTTTTCATTGTGGCTTCCCGGGTGCAAAGCAGCCATACGTTTGAGAGAAAAATTGAGAGATCAGACAGATTTTGAGTGAATGATCGCCATGATTTTGGGATTTTGGGAAAAAAATTCAGAATTCATTGACAGAAAGCAAGTGAAGACCTTTTTTGTTTTTATAGAACACTTTTTTTGGCGACAAAAGTTAAATTCTGTTTAGCTTAATTTTGGTTTATTTTGGCTACTTTTTCACCTACTTTTTCACCTTGCTTATTTTCAAGTTCTGCATCTGGCAACCCTGCCAGACAGCATCAGGTTATTGGCACAAACTTGGTTGACGCTTTCTCTTTAAACCGAGTGCTTGGTCGAGTGGTTAAGAGCGCCGTGATTGAGAACGACGTACGTGCTTCAAAATCTACTCGTGCGATTCTGTTGTGTCCGGGGAAAGACACTTTACGGCACTTTCCTTTGTTTGGCGATCTTGGCAAACAGTTCTAAATTTCATTCATATCTCTATATAACATAAAAATCAAAATAAAAAAATTCAATCGGACAGAAATATCTTTGCATTTCCGGAAGCAGGTCTGGGCAGTGGTGGATATTCCATATTAGGGGCCTGAGGCAAAATTATAATTAGGGCCCCCAACAAATGATGTCACAAAATTCGATTATTACTTTAGCAATGTCGTTTAAAAAATAGACCACCAAATATAGGAAAAGAATTGATGCTGATAAGAAATTTGCATTAACTCAATTCAATGGTGGACGTGGAAATTTATCATGGGGAAGTTTGCAAGAAGAAAGCACAATTGACATAACAGTTTAAGTAAAAAAGAAGACTTTTTTATTTACAACTTTTTTCTTGATCTATTGTCTTTTGATTAATCTGCGTACATTTCTCTATGGGAAGTAACTTTCAACTCCCATGTGTATGCCTATGACTCAGATTCTTTTTTTACTTGAAAAAGTCTTAGACAGTTTGAATCCGATTTAAGTCTTCTTCACAAAGAACAATAACTCAACCCAAGTAGGCTTACTCAAATCAACAGCTGTTGACTTAAAGTTGTTTTTGATGTATGCTTAGCAGGCTATAAATGCAATGCATGGAAACGACCGGGCATATGGGTTACTAAATTTAAATTTCGTGGAAACGAATTGGAGTTTTTATGGAATTATAGGCTACAAAAATACAATATTTTTTTGGGAAATTTGTAATTGCTTTTAGCTTTTTGACAAGGGACTCGAAATCAGTTTGAATTCGAAAGTTGTAAATTGTTGGATTGTTGTGAGCCTAAACAGTCTGTTAGAGGTAGATTTTTAAAACTCTGCCACCGTGTCACAATAGAAATTCAATCCAAAGTCTTGACAGTCTCAAAAATACTGATTAAAATAATAAATTTGTTAATAAATTTTTTAATAAAACTAAAAATTGGACTAACTTAATGGTAGGCTACTAACACAGAAATAAAATTTGATCACTTTAAGCAGCAAAAAATAAACTTGCACTGATTACATAACAGCAACAAAATAAACAATTCTTATCATTAAACATATATAAAATAATAGCTCTAAATGATTAATAAATCAATTAAGCCAGCTGAGCAAAATGAGGTTAAATCTCAAGAATTATACTCACTCTACAATGCTACAACAATTTCCATGATAAGAACTGCAAAATCTATGGCCTAAAATATTATTAAAAAAGAAGTTTTAGTTTTGGCTCTTTGTTAACAGTCATCGGAGGCCCATTCCTGTGTGTCTTGATGCCGGTCCCAAACCCAGATAAATGGGGAGGGTTGTGGTAGGAAGGGCATCTGGCGTAAAACTTATTTGCCAGATTATACAAATACCTATTGTTGAAAAATCCATACCGGATCGTTCGCGACCCGGGTTACCAACGATGCCTCAGGTGTCGCACAGCAGGGCACCTGTGGAAATTATGCTAATGCTAGTGAAAACAAGAGCAGAAAGAGAGGAGGAAAGCAAATGAAGAGGTAGCAGGAAGTGTGGAAAAGAAGACCCTCACACATAAGGGTGGGTAATTAAATATTGGAACTATGACTGGAAGGGGAAGAGAGCTGGCAGATATGATGGAGCAAAGGAATGTAGACATATTGTGTCTACAGGAAACAAAGAGGAAAGGGAGTAAAGCAACGAACATTGGAGGTGGATGCAAGCTATTTTACAACGGAGCTGATGGAAGAAGAAAAGGGATAGGGATAGTGGTGAGGGATGAGCTGGCTGAAAGTGTCCTGGAGATGAAGAGGGTGTCAGACAGACTAATGGCCATGAAGATGAAGGTAAAAGGGTCCATCCTAAATATAGTAAGCGTGTATGCTCCTCAGGTTAACAACAGCATGGAGGAGAAAAATGATATTTGGGAAGACCCGGATGGATTGGTAGAAAGTGTATCAAAACAGGAGAGAATAGTTTTTGGTGCAGACCTAAATGGACATGTGGGCCAAGGAAACATAAGGGATGAGAAAATAATGGGGAGGTACGGTGCTGGGAAAAGAAATAAGGAAGAATCAATGGCTGTGGAATTTGGGAAAAGGATGAATTTGGCGATTGTCAATACTTATTTCAAGAAGAAAGATAAACACAAGGTGACGTATAAAAGTGATGGAAAAAGTACCTAAGAAGGCTAGATTATATGATGAGCAGAAGGAGGAACTTGAAGGAAATGTGCAATTGTAAGGTAATAGTAAATGAGTGTGTCGCAAAACAACACCGTATGGTGGTATGCAAAATGGCTCTTATGGTGAAAAAGAAAAAAGCAGAGAAAGTAAAGCCAAAGATACGATGGTGGAAACTGAAGGAGACAAGCTGTCAAGAAACGTTTTGACAAAAGGTGACCAGGATTTTGCGAGGCAAGGTTGGGTTACCTGATGAGTGGGACAAAACAACAGAAATGTTAAGAAAAACATTTGGGAAACGAAAAGGTGACAAGGAGACATGGTGGTGAAATGAGGAAGTTCAGGAGAGCATAAAAGAAAAGAAAGAGGCAAAGAAAGCATGGGACAAAATAAGAGATCAAAATACTAAAAAGATATACAAAGAAAAGAAGAGTAAGGCAAAGAAGGCAGTTGCGATGGCAAAGGGACGTGCGTATGACGATTTGTATGCTAGATTATAAACAAAAGAAGGTGAAAAGGAATTGTACAGATTGGCTAGGCAGAGAGACAGAGCAGGAAAAGATGTACAGCACGTGAGGATTATAAAGGGTGAAAACGGTAATGTGATCGTAAATTCGGAGGCAGTGTTAAAGATATGGAAGAAGTACTTTAAGAAACTGATGAACGAGGAAAATAACAGAGACCCTAGGACAGAGGAAGCAGAAGTGGTTAACGAAGAGATAAATTGCATCAGTAGAGAAGAAGTGAAGAATGCACTGAGAAGGATGAAGAAAGGTAAAGCGGTTGGGCCAGGTGAGTTGCCAGTAGAAGTTTGGAAGTGCATGGGAGAGATGGGGATAAAGTTTTTGACCAGACTGTTCAACAGACTATTAATGGGTGAACGGATACCAGAAGAATGGAGAAGGAGGGTGCTTATTCCAATCTACAAAAACAAAGGGGACGCACAGTGCTGTGAAAACTAAAGAGGAATAAAGCTAATGAGCCATACAATGAATGTATGGGAAAGAATTATTAAAGCCAGGTTAAGGGATAGTGTAGAGATCAGTAAACAGCAATATGAAACCACTGATACCATGTTTTCCTTAACAATGTTAATGGAAAAGTACAGGGAAAGTCAAAGAGAGCTACGTTGTTTATTCGTAGACCTAGAGAAAGCTTACGACAGGGTTCCACGGGAAGAGCTGTGGTACTGTATGAGAAAATCAGAAATAGTGGAAAAGTATGTGCGACTTGTACAGGATATGTATGAGGGAAGCAAAACAGTGGTAAGGTGTACAGTAGGAACTACAAAAAGTTTCAAGGTGAAGGTTGGACTGACCAGGCATCAGCGTTAAGTCCATTCCTGTTTGCGGTGATAATGGACAGGCTAACGGATGAAGTAAGGAGAGAAACACCATGGACGATGCTGTTTGCTGATAATATTGTGATTGAAGGGACCAGGGAAGAAGTGGAGCGGAGACTAGAATCCTGGAAGTATGCATTGAAAAGAAGAGGAATAAAAGTAAGTAGGTCAAAGACCGAATATCTGTGCATAAATGGAGGAAATTACGAAGAAACAGTGAAGATGGAGGATACAAAAGTGCCAGGAGTAAAAGAAATTTAAGTATTTGGGATCAACGGTGCAAGAAAGTGGCAGTTGTGAGAGGGAGGTAAAGAAGAGAGTGCAGGCAGGATGGAACGGATGGAGAAAAGTATCGGGAGTAATCTGCGACAGGAGGTTACCAGCTAGAGTAAAAGGAAAAGTGTACAGTTCAATGTTGAGACCAGCAATGGTGTATGGACTTGAGACGGTAGCGGTCACAAAGAAACAAGTGAAAGAGATGGAAGTCGCAGAGATGGAAATGTTGAGGTTTGCTATGGGAGTGACGAGAAAAGACAAGATTAGAAACGATTACAGTCAAGGTAGAGCGGTTAGAAATCAAGATGAGAGAGGGCAGGCTGAGGTGGTATGGACATGTCATGAAAAGAGACCAAGAGTATGTAGGAAGAAAGATGATGGAAACGGAGTTACCGGGAAAGAAAAAAAGAGGGCGACCAAAGAGAAGATTTTTAAATCTAGTGAAAGACGATATGCGGGAAGTTGGTGCGAAGGAGACGAATGTTGAAGACAGGAAGGTTTGGAGGCAGATAATACGTTGTGGTTAGCCCTGATTGAAGGGAAAGGCCGAAGAAGAAGAAGAAGAAGAAGAAGAAGAAGAAGTTAACACAAAAAAGATTAAGAACTGTTTGTAATATGGATCTTTGTCAAATATAAATACCTTGATATTTATAAAAAAAATTAAAAATACATTCCATATTTAGCATAATTTGTAGGAAATAAATCGTTTGCTTTTAGACAAATGAATCTAAAAATATTAACCAGAAAAACAATGTTGTTGATGTATCAGCACTATATTATAAAGCAAGCAATTACTTATTTGATATTATCAGCTTAGATTGCTGTATCAAATATTTTTAGGATCTTTGATTAAAAAATAGAAGTATGCAATGCAAACGTATAATAATGCTAGCTTTAAAGTAAAATTGTAAAAAACTAAATGCTGAAGAATATTGTTAAAAGGTTTTTATGTTATTGGTGTAAAATAGACCATCCTCGTAGTTATATTTAAATTCAATTTGAGAAGCCATTCAACTTATTCTACGTTGGGCTACCTTTTAAAATTGCCATTTAAAATCAAATTACTTAGCCTAAATAGCTTTTAATTTAATTTTTTTCAGAATGACAATATATAAAATTTTAACTGTAATTGAGCAGTTGTTTTTGTCAGCTCACCTTGAAAACCAGTTGTCAAAATCTCCATTTTAAAAATTGCTGCACCAATCGCAAAAAAACTGCAATCAACCCTCTCATTAGTCAAGTAAATGAACAAATTACGAGTAAATTTAAAGATAAAACTGAAAAAATGGAATTTAAAAGTGAAAAATTTGAAATTAATTTGGTTTTTGGTGAAACATACGTAGACTGGTTTTAGTGTTCCAATGGTTTCTATTGTACATGAAACATTTGCTAATATAAGAAATTGTTTTATTACAAGTGTTTGTAATTTTTTTAGTTTTGTATGTCATTACTTTGTTGCAATTGCAGAAAATATGTAATATTGCGCTCATACTATTAATTTCAAGTAGTGTTTTTATCAATTAAAAAATACAAATTTAAAACAAAATTTCTCTTTTTGTTTAGTATATTTTCAGCTGTAAAGTTGTTGCTGTTAAATATTAATCACTTTTAGACAACTTTTACAACAATTTAACTAATAATAATAATTCATATTACAAAGTTGTTGTGCAATATTTAAAAACTGAATAGATGTTATGCATTAATGTTTCACACTAAAGTGTTGTGCCCGTATTACCCTATGTGGCATATTATATAACACACGTTTTCTCCTATGTGCTGAAAACTCCAAACTTTTGACTTTCTGGGGTGCATGAACACATGTAAAATGCCCCAAAATGAAACTATATGCAGCATTTTCAAAAAGGGGAACCCTAGGCGATTGTCTTACTGACCTCACGCAATATCCACCATTGGGGCGGGGTAATTGCTTTGCCATCTGCATAGTGCATATCCGCCTCCGACGTTTTCCTGCGAGTCAGGATGATAAATATAGAGGTAAAATGAAAAATGAAGACGACTGCTTCAAGTAAAATTCTAATTTGTTTTGAAAACAAATTATGTTTAATGGACCTAATAGTCTACATCAGTGGTTCTCAACCACCTGTCCGCGGACCGGTGCCGGTCCGCATTAGTCTTTCTGCCAATCCGCAACAATTTAATTCAATTTTATACTTTAAAATGGCGCTACTAGTTCAAAAGTAAAACAGTGTGAAAAGAATATTAACAGTAATTATTGATTTCGCTCAATAACTAAATGCATGATTAAGGCTTACGTAGATTGGCGAAAGTGTGTAATGGTGTGTACTGACGGAGCTGCCAGTATGGTTGGTTGTCATTCGGGTATAAGCTCTAAAATAAGAAAAATTACAAAAAAAGAATTTGCTGTCTTACACATTGCATAATTCACCTTGAAAATTTAGCTGCCAAGAAATTGTCCCCTGAATTAAATGACGTTATGATCGGAGTGGTTAAGATTATTAAATATATTTATAACCGTGTATTGCATTTAAGGCTTTTTGAGGCCAGTGTGAAAGTATGGGTTTGCAATATCACCATCTCATTTTTTATGCAGAAGTGATACGGTTTTGGAGAGGACGCGTTTCTGCACGTCTTTTTGATATAAGTAAAGCAAATAAATTTTTACGTGAGCGAAAAATCCCTATTAAAAGAACTTCGATCCAAAAAGATGTGGATAGGAAAACTTGCATACTTAGCAGATATATTCAGCCGCTTGAATGACCATAGTAGTTCTCTTTAAGGTTATTGCATAAACATATTTAAAGCGTGCAACAAAACTTAAAAAAATTGATTTTTAGTAATCGATGTTTGCGAAAAAGGGACATTGATATGTTTCCAAGTTTGCAAGATTTTGTGCCAAGTGCCTCTGTTGACGCTACAGAGTTATTTGTTATTATGAGTCAACATTTAAAAGGGTTAGCCACTAATTTTTGCCTATATTTTTTCGAAAATAAGATCCTCAAAAGGGAAATTTTTGGATCGTTCATCCATTCATAGAGGATATAAAGTCATGTGATCTTAACGCTGCTAAAAAAGAATTGCTGATTGATCTCGTTTGCGATAATAAGTTAAAGATTAAACATGAAAACTTACCACTATCACAATTTTAGGCTTCACATAAAACAAATACATATATATACAACTTAATGACAAAGCAATTAAACTGGTGCTAATTTTTTCTACGGCTTATCTATGTGAGAAAAGCTTTTCGGCTTTATCTTTTATCAAAACCAAGGAGAAAAATTGGGTGGATATTCAAGCTGTACTTCGCCCTGGGGCGACGGAAAAATTTTTGGCGGTGGGGAGGTCAAAATTTAAAACAAAAGCACCTTTTATTGGTTGGATAGAAAAAATTGTAGTTAAGGCTTTAAAACTAAATAGAATCGTCTGACATTAAAAGTTACATGATCAAAATATAGATGAAGACTAAAAAAAAGGTCATCACTCTGATTTGCATTCTCATTCTTTCGCTATGATTGCAATGATCACCCGATGACCAGCAAGGGCACAAAGTTGAGAAAAAGAGACACTCATTTGATTCGTAAAGTACGAACAACAATGTAAAATATTAAAATCTTTTTGCATGTTTACAAGACAACCAGAAGTTCAACAGATGAACGAACTTCCGTAAATAGGAGATATACTTTTTTTTTAGGCTTCAACTAACTTTCCAGGCCATGCATCTGCGTACCTGTTCGAAATACAGTTGGAGACAAAAAACGTTGTCACTCTAATTTTACCACCTATTTTTCTTTTTTTTTTTTTTTTCAAATATATTTCGAACTGGTACGCAAATGTATGACCTGCAAAGTTCGTTGCAGCCTAAAAAAGAAATTTTATCTCCTGTTTACGGCAGTTCGTTCACCTAATGAACTTTCGGTTTTCTTGTATATATCCAGAAAGATTTTTATATTTTACATTTATTGTGAGTACTTTATCAACCAAAAGAGTGCCTCCTTTCTTCGGATTTGCGCCCTTGCTAACTTACTGTTTTTTCCTGTTGTCAAATTATTGTTTTAAAAACTTTGTTAAATGTAATTTCGGTCAAATTTATTTTATTTATTTTATTTTATCTGTATATTTATCCTCCTGACTCGCAGGAAAGCGACGGAGGCGCTAATACATAGGGTAAGCAATTACCCCGACCTGCTTCCGGAAACGCCAAGATATTGCTGTCCGCTTGTAATTTAATAGAGATATGACCATAATTTGGAACTGCTTTCCAAGAAGACCAAGCAGGGGAAAGTGCCGTAAAATATATCTTTCCCAAGGACACAACAGAATGGCGCTAGTGGGTTTTGAGCCGAAACCCTGTTGATCATGAGCACGGTGCTTTAACACTCTACCACGTTACCAACACCACACGGCCCTATATAAGTGTAGAAACGAATCAAACCCAATGCTTTTGTAGTGCAAATTCAAAGGACACTAATTGCCCCTCGTGCGCCCCCGTTTCTGGCGCCCCTGACTTCGCCTTTTAAAAACTTCAATGTAGCCATTTTACTACGTATTATATCAAAAAGGCAGCAACGAAGTTCACATTAAATAGAGTTCTTCTGATGCTCTCTTTTGTTTTCTAAAATTATTTTTATCAATTTATCGCGTTTATTACAATTTTGTCATTAAAAAAGATTACCGGGCCGCAAGATTGTTTTGAAATATTACTGATCCGCAAGCTTAAAAAGGTTGAGAAACACTGGTCTACATTACTGTCACAGCGTCACTCGGGATTTCAAGAGGACCAATTGAACGAGGTAACTTAACACCCTGCGCTAAAATAAAGCTTTGTCTATTTTTATTTATTCCGGCTCTAGAAATAGTTTGTCGTGAGACTGAAGTTTTCAAACAGTAGGTTCTGGCTAAGTAAGAATGAATTTGTTATATAGTTTCTTTTAAAATAGATAGAAACCACAGTTTCTGATTATAAAGAATACTGGTATATTATTCACAATGACAAACTTGATCAACTCTCGTAAAACTTGACTCTTAAGCTTCACAAAACTTTAATGCAATTCAAATCACAGCGCCAACAACTGGAAACAATCATTTAATAACTTCGTACTGACCAACATTAAGAATAGATTAGCATCCCAATCGCTAATATTAAACCTAATAGTTCGTCCGCCGCTCATGCTAAAACAATTCTATCTCACTCTAGAATTAACTTTTAAAGCGTCAACACTAACTCTTTACTACTTAAACCAGTGATTCCCAATAGGTGTGCCGCGAAAGATTTCGGAAAAAACTATTTAGGGACGTCGAATTTTGCGGTTTTTGTACGTGAGATTTGGAGGAAAAGAAAGAGCGTGAGTTCGCGGAAACCTTTTTTTTTTTAGATCACCATGATTTTGGGACGAAAATTGAGAAATCATTGAGAAATTTTCAGTGAAGACCTTTTTGTTATTAACCAATATAATGGGTATGACGCAAAAATTTAAATAGATGAATAGTGTGTCGCCATATAAAAAAGGTTGGGAACCACTGACTTAAACACTCACACAACGCCATAAACGCAACAGTAACACAAACAATTCTTAAGCCCTTCGATCTCAACTGGAATGAATGTTAAACAAAATGCAAGCTACTGTATTTATATAAATCAGTCAATTTTATCAGATAAAAATTGAAGATACTACAGTACTGTGCAAATTAATTGGGACAGGCGGTTTTTCAGGCGTTTTTTAGAATAAATTCGTCATATCTTGAAAGAGAGTGGAAAATTCCCACTGAATTGTTGTGTTTGTCCCGTGGAAATAATAAGTCACGTCATAATCTGTAAATCACATGCCTTGTTGTGGATATTCATGCCTCAAATTTCTTCGTAAATCGTGTGAGTGAAGTAAGCTTGAATTTGAGCTTGAATATTTCAGAATTTCTAAACGTTTCAGTGCTATTTCTGCAATGGATGTCACTCCAAGTAAACGATCTCAAGTTGTTGCACTGAGACAGCATAGCGACCTATCAATAAGACAAATAGTGGATCGATTGGGCAAAGCCAAATCAACTGTAGGGAGGATAGTGAAGGCAACAGATGAGGATGGTGACATCAGTATCCACCGTCGTAGAAGATGTGGGAGAAAAAGGAAAGCTACGTCCCATGATGATAAGATGATTATCAGAAATAGCATCAAAAGTCCTTGGAAAACAATTAAAGAGTTGCAAAATGATCTAGCAACATCAGGAGTGCTTGAGAATTCCTCAATCATCTACAGAAGACTCCTTGCCTCAGGGAGGATTGCAAAGAAACCCACCAAAAAGCAGTTGTTAACTACTAAAATGAAGAAGAAAAGACTTCAGTGGGCAAAGAAATATAGAAGCTGGGTTACACATCAATGGGAAAAAGTAAAATTTTCTGATGAAATGCATTTTGAAGTTTGTGGCTACCGTTCATGATATATCAATAGAAGCATCGGTCAACCACTCAGAGAAGCACACATTCAGCAAGCTTCTAAGCATCCACCAAAGAAGCTGTTTTGCCGTTTCTTTACTGTGTTTTGGACCAGGAAGCCTTATACCCATTGAAGGAATGATGAATTTGGATAAATACAAGGACATTTTGGCGAATTATTTGCTTCTTATCTTATCCGATAGTGATTCCCGAGCAGGAAGAGTTTTTCAGCAGGATCTCGCACCTTGCCATACCTCAAAGAAAGTACAAAACTCTTTTGGGCAGACTGGTATAAAGCTGTTAGATTGGCCCGAAAAGCAATTTTCAGTTTTGTACCCAAGGAATTGTAATTTACATATTTTTAATCTATCAAAAATCCAAATATTTTTCTCTGCTCAAAAAATTCTCACTCAGCTCTTTACAGTTTAATCATATTTATTTTTCTGTAGATTTGCAAATCAATCATATTTATTTTTCGGTACATTTGCAAACGCAATATAAAAAACAGATCGGTTTGTTTATCATCTTAAAAAGTCGCTAAAAAAAAAGCTTTGCCATGACAACTAACATAGAGTGCTGCTTGATCGCTCCAAGAGGTGAGTGATAGAATTTTTATGAGCAGAGAAAAAAATTTTGGATTTTTGATTGGTTGAAAATATGTAGATTACGATTCCATGGGTACAAAATTGAAAATTGCGCCTGGGAATTCTCCAGACTTAAACCCAATCGAAAATTTTTGGGCAATAATCAAAAGAAAATTTTCTAAGTATGACTGTTCTACGAAAACATTCTTGATTGAAGCTATAATAAGGATCTAGTATCATGATGAAGAGCTGAAGAAGATGTGCTGTAATCTTGTTCACTCAATGCCAAAAAGTGTGTCAATGATTATAAAATAGAAGGGAGGACATATCAAATGTTAATTGGTTAATTTAGTGTTTGTTTCTATGCTAATAGAGTCGAATAATAAGAAAATTTTTTTTTTTAATTTACCGCAAGTGTCCCAATTAATTTACTCAGTACCGTAAAACGGACAAGAATTCTTAAATCAATTATTATAGTACTTTTAGCAATCGGACAAAGCACTTTATGATGTCACAATACAATTATGTGATAAAGTAGTCAACAGGTTATATAACTTATAAAGTAGAATTAGCTTAACAATATAGAATCTACCAATCATTTCTTGAATGCTCTAGCAAAATTACGTCATTCATAACGCAAAAACGTCACAATGCTAAACTTTAGTCAATCAATTCGCTATAAATAAAACGATAAAACGAATCTGTAAAATACACTTACAAAAACAAAATAAATTAAGTGGGAGGTGGTATACCGATTACGCATTCACTACATAACAATGGAAAAGACGACCTCAAATTACTATAAAGACTGAAAATTAACTACAGGGTTATGATCAGAATTATGAATAAAGTGTGACAATCACATAACAACACAACTTAAAGTAAAGTTTTTATAAAATTTTTTGTATTTATTAAAATGAGGTATTTAGATAATGTTTGTAAGAAACTAAACCACTTGAAACGAGAAGCACCAGACTCGAGTTTCTCTTGTGATAGAGCTCGTTAGTGATATATATCTCATTGGAACAGGCGAGGTGTTGTCCTACACGTAGAAGAAAACATCACTAAACCACAGCGGACAACAACTGCAATTTAAGTAACCTAGAAGTTTTCTCAGGCTTTGCCGCGCAAGGAATTCAAAGAATCCACTATGTGATAAAAAAGGACTGAGAACGCACCTCATAAGCGAGACTTATCCGATAAGCGTTAAACATGGCGCTTACTCTCCTTGAGCTTGATGGACGAATTCTATGTTCTTCTTTTGCTCATCAAGTTTTAGGAAAGTAAGCGCAATGCTTAACGCTTGTCGGGTAAGTCCTTGCCGTGAGGTACGGCCTTGTTTTTATAACATATTGCATTGTATGGATTCCTTGCGCGGCAAACCCGAAAAAACTTCTAGGTTACTTGAATTCCAGTTGTTGTCCTGTCCATCTCTCTGGTTTAGTGATGCTGTCTTCTCCTTGCAGGACAATATCTAGTCTGTTTGAATCCCAATGAGATATGCATGACTGACGAGCTCTATTAAAAGCGAAACTCGAGTTTGGTGCTTCTCGGCTTAGGTGATTTAGTTTCTTACAAATATTATCTAAATACCTCATGTCAATAAATACAAAATTTTTTTAATACAAAACTTTACTTTTAGTTGTATTGTTGTATGATGTGAACTGCATATTAGGTTCATTAAATTTCGTTTACTTTTTATGCATATTTTATGAGATGATTTTCTTTGTACTTGACCTGACAAATGGTTATGATAGGGATGAGTATCACGCAAGGTATCACGCAAGGTCAACTACCACCCAAGGTGAATAAATTTACCCGAATTTAAAAATTATTTGATTCAGCCGAGAATTTTTTTTTAAAACACAATTTTGTATACGGGTAATTTAGTTTTAATGCTAATGTTGTGTAACTATTAGAGTAAAAATAAAACTTTTGGATCATGTTAAAAATTTTGGGGGTGTAGTTTTAATTGTGTAATTCTTGGGGCGTATTTTAACATAATCGAAGTATTCCTGTGAACAATTTTGAAAACTTTCAAAGAGGGCTTCTTAGAGGTATCTAGAAAAAACAAAAAAATGATTCGACTAATTTAGATCTCCCCTACTCGATATAAACTGAAATGGAATGCAAAAGTAAGATTTCTAAGGTTTAAATGCTTTTTCATTCTTAAATCTAATCGAAATAAAACAGCGGTGCAATTAATTCACTGCCACTGGCACGATTGCTCAAATTTGTTATTGACAAAATAATGTACAATTTGTACGTGTATGGTTCTGATGAACTACACGTCATAATGATGTGACGCTATTGTGACACTATTTGACACTATTGTAAAAACTTTGTTTGTCGACTTTCAAACAATAAATCGAACTTTCAACAATACTGGTTTCATACGCCAAAGTACGTTGGCTAAACGAGTTTGCGGACCTCACCACCCCTATACATGTATTATTTCCCTTGGCTAACACATCAACATCCGGGGAACTTTTGCACGACTGGCATGCCGATGGCAGCGTTTGAGATTGACCAGATGATCGAATTCAGAATTTCAGTAAAAGGAGGTGAAAAGGCAAACTGTACGATTACGTAATAAAATAAATCATGAAACGATTATATGTTAATGTTTTATGATCTTTTTAATTGATTTGCCATACTCTTTTTAATCTGTCTATAGCCAGTTCTAAAACACTCAATTTATGGGCTCCCTTGACACAAACCATATTAATATGATTGCTATATATTATTATCAATCGTAATATTTGCTTATTAACAGATCATGTTGTTTAAGTGGTGGTAATCATTTCATCTCCAACCTATATCAATATCAACCACATTAAATAATTTTATCTGGGTGGCCTTGGCGAAAAAAATCTTAAGAATATCAATTATAATTTATAAACAATTCAAGTAAATTGATACGAGAAATGAGTGGGGAATCACTCACATTACTTGAATATTATCGAAATTACTTATGATGTTAAACATTGAGCAGACGTGAAATGAACAAACCAATAAACAAGAATAAATGAAGCAAAAAGAAAGTATTTTTTGCTTTTGCTGTAAGTTGTACAGCTTAAATAACAAATAAAACCCAATTTTGTTTTTCATAACTATTTTGCTCTTTTATATAGGCCTATGATTGGAATATTGTTCTATTGCAAATAAATCAATGTAATAATAGTTTAAAGCGGATCCAATTTACAACAAAAATTGCAAGAACATGCAACTGTAAACTTTTAAGTCAAAGTCAGTGGCGGCTCTCCATAGAAGCTGCAGAGCTGCAGCACCCCTGCAGTTAGCGAACATTTTATCATTTATAATGGCCGAGTTTTGTTTAAAAAAAGCTGAACTTTTTCGACTTATATAAGTCCTTATTAAAGCATCGAAATTAACAAAATTTAACAATAGATTATAAAACGGCAATTGCACACATTAAACTACAATATACGACTCGTATACATTAGTTTAATAAACGTTCTCAATTATAAATGATAAAATGGTGGCTATTGATTGCTATTATTTACAAGTGGATTTTAAAATTTATCTTTCTTCCTAAATTATCGTAAACAATGATTAGAAACATAAGCAAAATTTATATTTTAATCTGAATACTAAACTAATTGACTAAACCTTAAAAACCATGTATGAATACTACTGGCAACGTTTGAATGAACGATTTCTCGGCTAATGTTGTGTTGTTATATACACAATAAACTTCATGTATTGCTTAATTGGTTAATAGCGCGACATTTTAGGAAATACTTTGAGAAGATGACTACAATCTAATCATGTTTATCTTTCTTATGTTATTAATAATAGTAATAATAATAATGTGTTTATTTTCACTTTAACATGTAATAACAAATATGTCGTAACTGACTATTAGTCTTTGTTACCGAATTTTGCTATTTTGTTATCAGTTAATAATAATAAATCAGGGATTCCCAACCTTTTTCTTGCTGTGTACCACTTTTGGATTTATTCTGTAGCTGCGTACCACATACCTTTAATGAATTGATTTTGACCATAAAGGCATAAAGGAACTGTACTAAAAGGTTAACAGACACAATAGCATACAAATATAATACAAGTAAACGAATAATACGCAATTAAAAAATATACAAAAGTAAACTTAACTTATTTGCACATGTATATAAACATAAACAAGCAAAATATGGAAGTTATCGACCAATAAATACTTGTAAGTCAATGCGATGGCTGCGCTTGCTTTTCTTCGACTAGTTTTGCAAACCGTGGAGATATTTTGCTCATAGAACATCGGAAATCGTGTTCTGGGTTTACAAGACGATTTCTTTTTTCGACTTGATTGTAAGAAAAGTAGAAAATTCCTGTTCGCATTCCCATGTTGTTGGAAATGTGAAGAAGCTGAGGAATTGCATTTTTCGCTAGTGCTGGATAGGAGGTAATTACATTTAACCAGAAGTTGGCCAATGTATAATCTTTAAACTTCTCCTGTGCACCTTCATCGCATTGCAAATCAATGAGTTCTTCTTGTTCACCAGTTCCCACTAGAAAATCATCAGGCTTAGCAGTGAATGAATTCCAAATGTAAGTGCATGCTTGTGCATCACCATCATTGAAGAAGTATTGCTTGATTTCATCTTTCAACAGAAAAAGATGTTTGATGGTGATTTCTTGAACAAATGTAATACTAGGCTCCCCTCCAAGTGACGCCACATTCTCAAACATTCCAAACTATCTGTTCTCAATGTTTTTTATCCACAAATTAAACTTTCGGATAAATAAGTCAATTTGGTTGCGAAATCAATAATGTTGCTCTCAGGCGCCCAAAGATAACAATTGAAGTGATTCATGACTCCAAAAATATCTGACTGGTAGGCAAGGTGAAGAATGAAATTTTCGTCTTCAAGAATCTTCTGAAAGTCGTAATCTTTTGTTTGGAAGAACTGAAGCAGCTCTTTTCTCAACACAAAAAGACGCATAGCGGTATTCCCTCGAGATAGTCACCTCACTTTCGTATGAAACAGCAATGACGTGTGAAACAGCAATTCTGATCCAATATCCTCACAGATGACCTTGAAGAGACGACTATTTAAGGCAGATGTCTTAATGAGTTTACCGTCTTAACAATCAGGTTGAAGCTTGTGTTCAGATTAGGAGGTAAAAGTTTAGCAGCGAGAGCGAATCGGTGTATGAAGCAGTGAACGGAAAGATAGATGGAGACACTGCTTTCACACGAGCTTGGAACCCAGATTTTCTGCCAAGCATAGCAGGAGCACCGTCAGTTGTCCAACCTACTAGCTTGGTCCATTGAAGACCATTTTCTTTGAAAAAGTTATTAACAAGCTCGAACACGTCTTCTCCTTTTGTTGTAGTTCTCATTTTAATGCCCAACAGTAATTCACTTCAAATGGAATCTTTAGTAGCATAACGCACAAATACTAGAAGCTGTGCGCAGTTTGACACGTCCGTTTTTTCGTCCAGTTGTATGGCAAATCCATATTTTGAGCCCTGTAATTCCGTAATTACTTGTTCATTGATATCAGTAGATATTTCTGTAATACGCCGCTGTATCTTAGTATTTGACAACGAAACACTGTTCCAATTTGACACTGCTTCATCGTCGATGACATGCTTCACAGCACTTTCGCTGCAGGCATGATGAGTTCTTCAGCTGTTGTGTGAGGCTTTTTGTTCTTCGCCACAATAAGTGCTATTTCATAGGACGCTGTCACAATCCCCACAGACTGTTGATACTGCTTGCCCGTCTTGTCTAGTTGTTGTTTTTTCGCATTTTCTCCAAGTCGCTTAAAATAATTAGGATCGCGGTCCTTTTTGTTTGGATGATTCATTCATTCATTCATTCAGTGTTTTTATTCTCGATCATTATTAAACAGTTTAACACAAAAATTATAAACAATAAAAAGATCAAGAAAAGGAAGAAGCAGCACAACGTCAGACGTCAAAACATGCATATGATAAACATAAAGTAAAAGTACAAGATAGTATAAAGCATGGCTGCAACACCTTCATCATATAAAGATATAAGAAGTGAAAAAAGAAAAAAAACAAAATAAATAAATAAATACGTAACAATAATATTATCAAACAAACTGAACGATTAAATAACCAGTGCATGACTAGGCTGCGTAATGATGATGGGTGGCACAGCTAGCCAGATGGGAATTTAACTCAACTGAGCAAGGTGAGTAAAGAAAAACCACCCAAAAAAGAAACCTCACCAGGTCCGGAAACCTTTTCTAAATGCAACTGGTGACTATAATAGAATAGTAAATATTGCAGAAAGTATATATGAAAAAATTACGGAATTATACAGCTAATAATAAACAAATATTAACGATAAAAGAGATAACATAACATAAAAAAAAAAAAACTATTATGCTAGTCAAAGTTGATGGAAAAACATATATTAATACGTAATATAACGATTATAAACAACAAAAAAAAAAAAAAAAAAAAAAAAACTTTTACAACAGAATTCATGCACTACAAAAAAATATTAGATAAAATTTTTGCAGACCAGCATAATAGCAACATAAAAAAATTAAACAAAATCCATAACATTTAGTAATTGTTTTGAAACTTATTTTACAATTCTAAAAATAAAAAATTAATTGCTAAAACGAACAGTATACCATTGCCAAAAAGAAATTTTAATGAAAGAGCGAAGATAAGGGTAAAAAAGAATCAATTTGTTTAGAGTTTGAAATTATGCAGACAATCAAAATATAAGAAGAGTTTTTTAAAGCTTTGTGTGCAGACTGGATATCTTGATCGATTAAGCTTTTCTTCCAGAGATTGAATTCAAAAATTTTTACACCATTTCCATTTCCTTCTTTCCAGAAACCTGTAATCAAAAATACATAGGGCAGTATCGCGTTTAGGAATCTAAACATTACAATTAAGTATTATTCCCATTACTTAAAAGATATTTATAAACCTCAAGAGTAAAAGATCGAACACTTTGTTTTTTATTTTTTAAGTCAAAGGGAATTCAATTCTAATAAGCGGGACCACGGTGTGAAATAGCTTGCTGACATACTGTGCTAAAACATTTCTTTGGAATAAAGATAGACTTGTTTCTGGTATTGTATTTAGATTCATTTTTAGTAAAAACATCTTTAAATGCAAATGAGTTTTTACCATTTTTTTGCTTAAACATAAACACAATTAGTTCTTTGACCAAAAGTTGATCTATTGTTAACAATTTATTTTCTTTCATGACATCACAAACAGTTGAGCTATTGTTAAAACTAAAAAATAATTTAACATATTTATAGCACAGTCCTTGTAATCTTTTAACCAAAGTTTTATTGCCAAAACACCAATTTAAAATACAGTAAGAAAGCTGACTATTTATAAGAGAGTGATAAAGTAGAAGAAGAGATCTTTGGATCTCTGGACCCCGATCATATTTTGTATGGTCTGTTAAGTGGGTCCCCAGATACTCGCCAAGGGAGACTAAGATCCAGACGCCCGTTTGTGCCAGCTGCGCGGAATCTCTTGGACAACTTTGCCAGACTTGGCATCCGCGCCTCTGAATGGACAAATCTTAAATGGAAAACGGAGTACTGTGAAGGTGCTTCCAGGCTTCGTGCTTTTGTCCCCCGGACCGGTGCCAGGCCTGTTGGGATGGGCCTACCCCGAGCAGCTTGGGTTAAGCTCAACCGCCTGCGGACTGGTGTTGGGCGATTCCATTCGTCCATGCACAAATGGGGTCTCGCTCCTTCACCGAATTGCGAGTGTGGCGCCTCTGAGCAAACCGCAGACCATGTACTAACAGCGTGCCCTATACATCGGGCACCACATGGAGCACGAGGTCTGACGGTTTTGGATGACGAAACTCGATGCTGGCTTAATGACATCACTGCCAGCGTCTGATCCAGGCAGTGCAGCAGTCTGGGGTAGTAAAAGGATAAACCCTCAGCCCCAGTCCTGTTTGTGTCTGACCTGGAGTGGATACCTCTTCAAACGACGACGACGACGACGACGACGAGAGATCTTTTATTTAACAGTGACTTTACTTTAATAACAGTTCCAAGAACACTACGTAGTTTAGATATTAGGTGATTTATATGTCTTGACCATGATAAGTGCTCTTGTATATAAACACCAAGAAATTTAAAACATTTAACTTGTTCAATTTCATTTTGTCGCAATGTGAGAGTTTGCTTTTTTGTTATTAATTTGGATTGAACAGTCTTAAATAAAATGTATTTAGTTTTAGAAACATTAACTGATAATCTATTTGCAATCAACCACTGGTCAACTAGTTGAAGTTCTTTATTACCAGCATCAAATAGCTCCTTGATGTCTTTATTTTGTAAAAAAATGCTTGTATCATCAGCAAACATCAAACAATCACTATCATTCAGACAATTTTTGAAATCATTGACATATATCAAGAAGAGAAGTGGTCCTAGATTAGAGCCCTGAGGTACACCACTTGTAACTTCAAGAGTAGTTGTAGAAAGAATTCCTGTATATTTTATTTGTTGTGTACGTCCTGTTAAGTAACTAGTAAACCACTTTAATCTATTGCCTCTAATCCCATAATGATTAAGTTTGGAAAGTAATATTGTATGATCAATTGTATCAAATGCTTTAGATAAATCCAAAAAAATTCCTAGGGTTGCCTTTTTACAGGCAAATGACTGAGATATTTTTTCCACTAAAATTGAAATTGCATGTGTAGTAGAATGATTTTTTCTAAAACCAAATTGATATTTGTAAAAAAAATTTTGCTTTTCTAAAAATGAGTACAATCTATTATACATAACTTTTTCAAGTAATTTCGAAATATTTGATAATAAACTAACTGGTCGATAATTATTAATATTGTTGGAATCACCTTTTTCGAACACCGGACACATAGTTGCAAGTTTAAAGCAATCTATGAATTCACCTTTACTCATAGAAAGATTGAAGACATGGCTAAGTGCTAGAAGTATATTATGAAGAGAGGATTTAAGAACTTTGGTTGGAATATGATCTGGCCCTGCACTTAATTTTTTTTTTGAATTTTTCAGAATGTAAGCAAGTTCTTGAGGACATGTTGGCCAAGTAAACATTGATTGGCATGTAGAAGATTTTAAATATTCTGAGAAATGTTTCTTCTTGGGAGGTAAAGATTTCACTAATTCATTGGGAACATCAGCAAAATGTTTATTAAAATAGTTTGCTATTTTTAAAGGATCATGAACAATTTTTCCATCAATGTTGAGGCTTCTGCAATTAGATTTATGTTTTTTTCCTATAATAGAATTAATCAATTTCCAAGTGCTTTTAATGTCTTTTTTACAATTGTTAAATTTTAAATTATAATATTCCTGTTTTTTTGTTTTAACAGTGGAAAAATACAAATTTTTGGCTTGTGTAAATGCCTGTCTTGTTTGTGGGTTTTTATTATTAATGTATCTTTTATATAGTTTTTATTTTTTGTTTAATAGTATGGTAAGATCAGAATCAAACCACTGATTATTTGTTTTTTTGCAATGATTAGTTTGGAGATGGCGTTGTAGAAGACTTGGCTTCATTGATGCATTTGATAATGTCTTCATGCACACCACACACTGTGGCATAGATTCTCCCTTATTCTTCAATTCAATAAAACCAAAATTAATATATTGATCTCTGTACTGTCGTTTGGGCATCTTGATTTAACACTAAAAATTAATAATCTGAAATAAAACCAAATGTTGCTTTTTAATATATTAAATATCGCTAAAAATAATTTAGTATGTTAATTAGTCACAGCACTGTACATACTCAGTCAACAGAATGTGTGTGTATGCGTTCCTGAGTCTATGTAGCCAACTCAGTCAACTTTTTTTCACCGATTAGGTTGATCCATATATTTATCTCGCCATTTCAATTACGCTAGCTACAATATTCGATCGTGTTGCAGCTTGCTGCTGCAGATACACCACAGAAAGAAAAAAGGCCCCAAGCGAGCTAGCTAGTCCACGTAACAGTATGCAACATTATGCAAATATGTAGTTTAGATATTTACATGTAACTTATTACAGTTGAGAAGCAAAAAAATTTGTGTGGGAATTCTGTGGAAACAAATACTTTTTGCATTTTTGGAAAACATTTCGCGTACCACTTGAAAAGCTTACGCGTACCACAGCTTGGGAACCCCTATAATAAATGTTATTGAATTACATAATTATCTTTTTAAAATTAATTGTTTTACACTTGCATGTAGTTACAATAATTTTATTTGAAAGATAAGCTTAATTGATGCTGAAGTTATGGTGTTCTTCTTAGTTTACAAATGGAAGCATTTACAGTACTTTAAATAACTTTCTTATTAGCTCTTTTTGATGTAACCAAAATAAAAGCTAATTTTAAAGATTGTTTACAAATGTGCTGCCAGCCTGCCATCAAGTGCATATCTGCTTACTTTAAAGGAAAAAAGATTTAATATTACATTTCATTCATTTCTTTTAAAAGATAAATAACTTTTCAGTAATCAAGGTCAAAAGAATAGCCAGAAAAAACTTTCACATTTTCTACATACTCTTTCACTTAATTTTAAACCCGACTATTTTGTCAATACTTCATCTGACTCAAAACAGATGGAAAGAAAAAAGAGAAACCGAGCAATTGTGTCCAACAACTTTTTGGCTTCAAAAACCAATTATATTGTTTGCTGAAAGCTTATTAAAGTAAACATAAAGAGAAACAAATGATGCTTCAAGTTGGTTTATCCTAGAGAATATCCAAAGGTGTGTTATATAAAAAAAAAACTATGCTCTGTGTACCTATTTGATTCAAATTGCAAATATTGAAAGCTACAATTAAAATTTCAGGGAAATTCAAATACTTTGCTTTGCTTGAATAAGCTTTTGGTAAACCGTTTATGCAAGTCTTATCTGCATGCCCTGTATAGCCATTTTTTTTAAAGATTTTTATTCTTCATAGCTAATCAAGCATATAGAATATACGGTTTGCACTTTCAATGCTGTAGGTTGCATTATTTCATGGAGTTAGTATGTTTTTGATTGATCAACGTGTTTTATTTATTTTAGTTGTTGGCATAGCGACTGGCTGACAGTCAATTGTCAGAAGATTGACAAGTTGCAAAAAAACAGAAGAAATGAAAAAACTTCTCTCCTTACAATTATCTACTCATTTTGGACGTAGTAGTAATATGCAAGCATGTTGGTGAATTGCTGTAACGCCAACCACACAGAAGTGTATGGTTTACAGTTAATAGTTGGATTGCTACTCACTTGACAGTTAGATAGACGAACAAAGTTTTAATTAAGTTGTGATTGTGTGAATAGTTTGCAAGTGTCGATATTACAAAATAAAAAAATGCTAAAATTTGTACAACATCAATTGAAAATTTTATTTATTATTGCGGTAATTTATTGTAACTGTTTTAAAATTTCTTGAAACAACACTATGTGCTTTTTAGAAAGTTTATTTTCATTCACTTAAACACGCTTGAGTGCAGTTGCATATTTAGGGGGGTATTATGCCATGCCCCTCCCACTTAGAGATTACCAATACAATTTAAAAATCAAAGACAAATATAAAGTGAAGATTTTTTTTAGTAATTACTATATTTTTGAGTCGAAAAACTGGCAAAATCGAGACAGATTTAAAGTAAAGATATTTTATTACCACTTGAAAAAAATTTTCTCTAAGGATATTTGATTGTGGCTGTATGCCCCCTTTTCAAAAATCCTCCGTACGCCACTGCTGGCATATTCCCACCGGAATCGTATTGTAGTTTAATCCATGCTCTGCTAAAATTTGGGTTATAATAACTTGCAGCATCCCCAAATATTTTTGTCACGAGCCGCCACTGGTCAAAATTGTAGGAAACAACCGCTATGAAAAAAATTATTTAAGTTTCACATATTTCTTTCGCGTCGATTAGAATTGTTTAAAAATTGTCGAATAGAGCAGCTTTGAATAGACCTAATTTTTTAATGCTAAAAATAAGATATAAATAAGATAAAGGATGAAAAATAAGATATCAACAAAATAAAAGGATTGGGCTCGTAATCGTTTTTAAAGTCTCGGTCTTGCAACCCTAAAGTCTCGTTTCGGTCTCGGTCTCGAACCTTTGCGTCTCGAGTCCAGGTCAAGACATTCAAGCGATGTGGGCAAAGTCCACAATTGCTGAAACTATTGTTATGCTTTTAAGTAAGATCAGTCTATTTTTACTTTGTTTTAGAGATTAAAAGGTTAGCTTAGCGTCGTGGCCCTCTTTAAACTTGCCATTAATTAAAGTGAAATTGAACCTCTATTCAGAGATGGCCTTACAAAAAGGGAGGCCCCGGTGCAAAAGAAATAGAGGGTGGCCACTATTTAGTATTCCGAAACATAGCGTTCTCTTAAAAAAAGGTCAACGTTTTAGGGCGCCACTTTTTAGTGTTCTGAAGCAAAGTGATCTCGAAAAAAAAGAAAGGAAAAAGTTCATGACTTTCGGGGTGCCATCATCATAGTGTAACGGCCGCTCCGTTCGCACCATAATAAAGCTATCATTGCCTCTAGGGCAATCTCTAGTACTTGCAATCTCTTACTACTCGCAATCTCTACTACAAGCCTGGACATAAGGTGCTCAAGAAATTATGGGTCTATTTTCATCAACATCTAAACGTTCTACATTTCATGTTTGTGACAAAATGTAGTATCCCGACTTGCGAGTGCACTATAACATAATGGTTTTAATTGTAGTCAATACTACTTTATGACATCATAATATACTACATATTTTCGCACTAGAATTGAAGTAATTCACACGATTGTGATCAAAACCTACTCGGGTCGTTCTGGTATGTTCTTGAAAAAAATACTTTAGGACATGATTTTTAAGCCTGGCCGTCTTAGCAAGCAGCTCTAAATTTCCGTAATATTGGAAAGCAGGTCGGGGTAATTGCTTGCAGTAGATGGTCAGAATGCAAAGTTCCATTGTTCATCAAGAAGAGTTCCGCTTTTACTTGGCAAAGTTCAGCTGGCTTAATGCCTGAAAGAATTGGTAATAATTGTTTTTCGGATTGGGACACAGACTCAGTGACATTGTGCAAGGCGTTATTCAAGAAGCTGTTCATTAGGAAAGCATGTACGCTGACAAGTACTCAGGTTTGGAGTAGACCAAAAATAGGGTAGCTGTACGCAGTAGTTTGGCACCAGCGCCTATCCCAAGCTCTTACGTCGTCTCAGCATTGTAACGCGAGAAGATAATTTTTTAAGTATAACTTTAAGATAAGTATGGGCTGAACAAAACAGCTAAAGTTTATCGTTGTTGTAAACTTTTAGCTCATGTTTAGACTTTTGCTTGCTTAATTTAAAAGCTTCCGTTATTAAGCTTCCCGTCTTTGAGTGACGAAGCTTCAACCTCCAATCTGGAGATACGCTGAAGAAAGTGTGGACATTTTGAACTACAATTTTCTTTAAATCCTTCCAGTTTCTAAACAAATGCAACAGAGCACGGTAGCCAACATAGAAAAACTTTTTGAAGGTTTTGAAAGGCAGATAAATGTATAGATGTTAAAAGGAGAAGAGCCAAAACCGATCTCTAAGGAGCTCCGTTTCTCAGACACCGGAGCTTGCTTTGCTTGTTACCAGAAGGTGAAACGTTTGCTCCAGACAAGCTTCCTGACCATTCTACTCATCTACTTACCTGGAAGAAGTATTAGCAACTTGCAGGTAAGGCCATGATGGCAAGCTGTGCCATAGGCAGCTGTCAGAGTGACAATTACGGCATTGTTTTTTAAGTCTTGAAAGAATTCCGATGTTTTTTATTAGGCTAAACTTGGGTAAGAACCTCGAGATAAAATGCCGACTAGCTTTTACTTAGCAACTGCGTGATAATCGTCAACAATAGTCTTTGAAATGTAAAACTACTATATTGCTGAACAGCTGCAAAAAGTTAAGTAGTCGCATTGTCAAAAAAGTTTGTTTTAGGTTGCAAAATTATGATATTTTCAAAATATTAAACAAGGGTCAACAAAAGGTCTTATTGATTTTAAATAAAAAAACTAGCAAACTACGTATTTAAATTATTTTATCTAGTTAGCTTTGCGCTTGTTTGCAACAGTTATTAACTTCAATGGTTTCAGTTACTGCTAGCCAAAGACGGGAATAGCCATTGGGGCAAAACGCCTATTATATGCCTTGTATAAAACTCCTCTCTCTGAACGTTCTGCCGCAACTGTAACAAAAGAAAGTACATAAATTTTTCTATAAAAACAAGTAAAAAAAAAACAATAAAATTGCGATTGGGTAACGGTACATGTTTCGCCTATTCACTCAGTTATTTCTTTCGCAAAAACTAGATTTTTACGTAAACTTCAGATTAATTTTAATTGAGCATACTCTATACAGTAGATCGCACATACTTTCTTATGTGGATTGTAATTTATTATAAGCTGATTTTTTTTCTCATTACTAGAAACTTAAGAATGCTACGTATATCTGGTTTGTGTTTCTAGACATAGTCTTTTCCTAACTTCAAGGTTTTTTCAGCGATGATGCTGCAGGTTGAAAATTCATTTTGTCTGCATTTCTATAGAGGTAGAGGCAACCAAATAGGTGTTCTGCAGTGTCAGCAACCAAAATAGATAAATACTCTTCCGTTTTGGCAATTTTAGTTTTGGTATATCATGTATAATAACAAAAGCAGACTTATTTACGGCCCAGGATACGAGAAAGCAACTGCCATCTGGAACTCGCTTCTTTACGGAATTGCGAGTGCGGCGCCCCTGAACAAATCGAAGACCAGGTCCCAATAGTATGCCCTATACATCGGGCATCACATGGAGCACGAGGTCTGACAATTTTGGATGACGAAACCCGATGCTTGCTCAACACTCTCACTTTCAGCATCTGATCCGGGCAGTACAACAGCCTAGAAGTAGTAAAAGGATAAACTCTCAGCCCCAATATTGTTTGTGTCTGAGCTGGAGTGGATGTCCTTTCAAACGAAAAATATAAATAAAAAAGTATGTTTAGAAAGTGACAGTATAAAAAAGCATGATAAATTAACCCATTAATAACAAAAATACTTTTTTTGCACCATTACAAATTTTTAATTAAAAGATGCTAACAATTTACTGAAACCGTGAAATATTTTTATTGATTTTACATAAGAAGGCAATTTTAGAAACGTTAAGGTTAGAGTAGCTTAATTATTAAGAGATTGCTCTGACCAGCTGACGAAGATCTATTAAGATATGTCAATATTTGGATGACTAAGCAAGAGCGCCATATTGATGGGCAAATGCGATCTCATATGGCAAATAACATGATTTCGGTTTATGATGGTAAATAACAGGATTTCGGTTTGAAATGAAATATGAAACATGAAATAACATGAATGATTTCGGTAACAAGATGGCAAATAACATGATTTCGGTTTAATCCTTTATAATTAAACCGGGGTACCCTAAATGCAACGTAGAGTGGAGCTACACCCCATATTACCTAATGTGACAAAACAATAAAAGTTGTTATTTTTAATAATGCTATAAACAATAAATTCGGAGGGAACTTCTGCTTTATGGTGACGGATCGTTTCAAGAGAAGCAAACTCGCAGTTTTCCACTAAATCAAGTGCTAAAGGCAGATGTAAATCAATTATTATATGTTACGTTTCTACCAGTATTAAAGTATGGCTTTGTCAGGTCTTTTGCGTAGTCCCAAGCCTAATAGGGGGCATGTGAAATCTTGCCTGCAGACTTTCCCTAATATGAAATACCATTTAGCATAATATTTAGATTTTACATCGCAAATCATTATCAACTTGTCATAAAATTATGTTCTTTATAAAGATTCGAGCTTCCAATCTTAAACCAGTTACTTCTGGGATAAACGCCCATTTAAACTTAAAGTGCGCGACGTTTTAATTCCTCCGTATTACTGTTTGTTTGTTAAAATTGCGACTAAATTGTAACTGCAGTGTAAGCTACTAGTTGCCATACTATTAATAACTACTAAGCTCATTTTATATTTTGTTTATGCGTTAATGTGTTCTTGTTTAATGCATTTTGTTTTACTTTAGAATCTGACTTATTGTAGCGTGAAATTAGTTTAATAAAGCCATCTAATTAGAGAATTTTGGTGTCTCATCACAATTTATTAAACTAAATAATTAGATTATGGATCGACTATTGAAACCTCAAGTACTTAACGTCGACCCTAGCGATCCGCTTGCCTTCAAAGCTTACAAGCATTGGATAAAAACTTTCAATGCTTTTGCTGAAGCTGCTCAACAATCTTTACGAACAGCTGGTCAAAGTGAAAACGCTGCCAACAGGGAAATCGATAAGTTAGCTTTATTAACTTGCTATTTATCTCCTGAAATTTACAAACACATCGAAGGCTGCGAAACTTATGAATCTACTAAAGCTGTGTTGGATCGAAATTTTTTAAAACGCAAAAGTACAACTTACGCCCGATACTTAACTGCTTGCATTAAAATTAGTCGCGAAAGATTGCGAATGGAGAGCTGTTAGTGCTCAAGAATTTCAAACTGAATTGACAAGAGACGCGTTTATTACAGGCTTATCCTCACCCATGATCAAACAGCGCTTACTTGAAGAAGACTCATTAACTCTTGAAGAAGCAATTTGTGAAGCAGAGATGTTGGAAAGAGCTGAAAACCAAAGTAGTGGTTTATCACTAAAGCTACCAACTTCTTCAATATCCTTTGATGCTTCATGTAAAGGTTTTAAAGCGACTAAAAGACGTTGCTACGTACTTTTGCGGTCGCAAACTGCATGCAAAAGGTAGGGATGGCTATCCAGCAAAATTATTGTGGCGGCTGTGGAAAAAAGGGACACTTTTTTAAGGTTTGCAAATCAGTAAAACGGCCTGTTTCCGCAAAAATAGCAGAAAAAGAAGACCACGGTCGAATTTCAAAGACATCAGATGACGAAACTGTCGCAGCCCTGACGTCTCCTTGTTTGCTCTCGTTAACTGGAGTACCTACTTGTTTAGAATCGTCATCTATTGAAGTAAAAATCAAGAACAAGTCTATCAATGCACTTATTGATTCAGGAGCGTCTCATAGCCACATCGACTTGAAAGCGGCTGAATGGTTAAATCTCCCTGCTCCGACAGGAACAACAACTAAAGTCGCTTTAGCCAAACAAACAGCAACTTTTAAAACTCTGGGAAAAACTGCTGTAGAACTTGAAGTTTTTGATAACAAATATCTTATGAAGCTTGGCGTCTGTAAAAATCTTTGTGCAGATTTAATTCTCGGAGAAGACTTCATGAAAATGCATCGAAGAGTTGTTTTTGAACTAAACGAAAAAGGAAAAGATGTAGTAATCTTTCGACCGGTTTGTGGAGTTGCAACTGCGAATATTCCACCTATGCGTTTATTAAAAAACCTAGATCCCGGAGTGAAACCTATTGCTACTAAATCAAAACGGTTCAACGAAGAAGACCAGAAGTTTATTCAAAGTCAAATAAAGAAGCTCCTCGATGAAAACATTATAGAGCCATCCACGTCTCCATGGCAGGTTTAAGTTCTGATTGCTAACCAAGACCGACACAAGAAAAGAATAATCATCAATTACTCCAGCACAATAAACAAATTTACTTGTTTGGACGCTTTTCCTTTGGCTCGTATTGACGATCAAGTCAATCTGATTGCAAATGGAAAAGTGTTTAGTACGCTCGACCTCAAGTCGGCATACTACCAAATACAGATATTCGAGGCCGATCGTCAGTATACAGCTTTGGAAGCCTATGGACAGCAGCTGTTTCAATACACAAGACTTCCATTTGGTGTAACCAACGGAGTTTCAGTGTTTCAACGAGTGATTCAGGGCGTTATAGAAAAACAGAAACTTGAAGATACTTATGCATAACGTGACTTGGATAACGTGACTATTGCGGGAATTGATAAAAAAGATCACGATAGGAAGCTAAGTGCTCTTCGAACTGCTGCTGAAAAAGAAAATCTATTTTTAACGAAGAAAAGTCGGTTATTGGAAAAACTGAAATCGACCTTCTGGATTACCGTATGTCACATGAGGTCATAAAGCCTGACCCAGAAAGATTGAAACCACTTGTCAATTTACAGCTGCCCACTTGTAAAAGTAATCTACAAAGAGTTGTTGGAATGTTTGCTTATTATGCGCGCTGGATTCCTCAATTTTCGGAACGCATACGACCACTCAATCTTGCGGTCAAATCAAACGAATTTCCTCTGTCTGAAGCTGCAGCGCAAACGTTGGACTCCCTGAAGAGAACTCTTCTGCAATGCTATTTGTCTTATATTTGCGATGACATTCCTTTCCAGGTTGATTGCGACGCCTCTGAACACACAATAGCAGCAACGTTAAGTCAAGAGAAAGACCTGTCGCATTTTTCTCAAGAACCTTATCTCAGAGTAAGAGATCTTATTTTCTCATCTAAAAAGAAGCTCTTGCTATAATGAAAGCAGTCAGACGCTGGAGTCATTATCTTCATTGCAAACGGTTTGATCTTGTCACCGATCAACGTGCCTTATAGTTTATATTGAGTAAATCCTATAAAGGCAAAGTCGAAAACAATAAAATACAGTTGTGGAAAACTGAACTCAGTAGCTTCGATTATCGGATTTCCATCGACCAGGGAAACTGAATGTTGTACCAGATGTTTTGTCTCGTACCGAAATATCTGCGAGTCTTTCGATCATTCGATTGATTCATCATTCGATTTGAAAAACATTCATAATCAGCTGGGGCATCCAGGCGTCATTCGCATGACACATTTTGTGCGATCGAAATATTTGCTTTTCTCAGTCAAAGACATCAAACACGTGTGCAATGAATGCTTTACTTGTACCAAGCCAAAACCAAAGTTCTTTGCTAGCTATAAAAATACTCTCATCAAAGCTACCCGACCGTGGGAAAGAATCAATGTTGATTTTAAAGGTCCTGTATCAGGCACAAAGCCTTACATTTTTATGGTTGTCGACGAAAACTCACGCTTCTCATTTGCTTTGCCCCGCAAAGACCAGTCAGCTACGACAATCACGAACTGCCTCGTGTTCGGAATTTTCGCCGCAAGAAAATTCGCTGTAGGAAAGTTTGCCGCAAGAAAATTCGCCGTAGGAAAATTGGCCGCACGGAATTTTCGCCGCAACTTGGTACAAATTGGAAGACTTTACCCATACAATAGTTTATACAGTGAAAAGTAGTAGAGGTGGTGCAAACCGCTAGGGTTAGGTTAGTGTTAGGGTTAGGTTAGAGTTAGGGTTAGGTTAGAGTTAGGGTTAGGTTAGAGTTAGGGTTAGGTTAGAGTTAGGGTTAGGTTAGAGTTAGGGTTAGGTTAGAGTTAGGGTTAGGTTAGAGTTAGGGTTAGGTTAGAGTTAGGGTTAGGTTAGAGTTAGGGTTAGGTTAGAGTTAGGGTTAGGTTAGAGTTAGGGTTAGGTTAGAGTTAGGGTTAGGTTAGAGTTAGGGTTAGGTTAGAGTTAGGGTTAGGTTAGAGTTAGGGTTAGGTTAGAGTTAGGGTTAGGTTAGAGTTAGGGTTAGGTTAGAGTTAGGGTTAGGTTAGAGTTAAGGTACTTTTTGTGAATAGAAATTGCAAAAAAATTAGAGTGTTAGGGTTAGGGTTAGGGTTGATAGTGGTAGATCATAGTGGTAGATCATATTTCTTGGGTAGGTCACATACTATACCGGCACCGAATAATCTATACTGGCCAGTCGCGTTTGTTCTGTTAGAGGCACCAATTGCAGTTTGTACGAAGTTGATACAGTCAGCCATATTCCCATAAATGGAGTTTGTTCCGGTCGTGTACGGTGAAAATTCCGTGCGGCCAATTTTCCTATGGCGAATTTTCTTGCGGCGAAAATTCCTAGAACCGAACTGCCTATCACAGCTGTTCGTTTTATTTGGGTTACGTGCACAGTGATCGCGGAGCCGGTTTTATGGCGAAAGAATTTAAGGAATATCTAGCAATACGATGAATATCTACTAGCAACAGTACGCTTTGTCATCCGACTGGAAATTCCCAAGTGGAAAGAACAAATAAAACTGTTTGGAAAACTGTGCAACTCATGTTAACTGATCGAAAACTGCTTCAAGATGCGTCGCAGTCAATTTTTCCCGAAGCTTTGCACGCTGTACCATCACTGTTATGTACAACCACGAATGCCACGCCTCATAAAAGATTTTTTGAATTTGAGCTAAGGTCAATGCTAGGCAAAGCTTACCTGCTTGGCTTCTACAACCAGGGACTGTATTACTGCGGCGATTCATTCGAAACAAAGACGATCCTTTGGTTGAGGAAGTAGAGGTACTTCGTACCAATTCCAGCTTCGCTCAAGTTCGATTTCCTTCCGTCCGAGAAAGTTCCGTGTCCACTAACGATTTAGCACCTCTACCCACCGACGTATTGACGTCTGATGCCTCCACGCAACTAACCGCCGACTCTTCTGAACTATCTCAATTGCAACAAACTGAAGAAACATCTGAACTTGTATATGATAAATCCGATGTTTAAACGGAGAATAAAAATTTATATACTGAAGAAAACAACGATCGACCTTTGCGACGATCTTCTCGCATTCGCAAACCCCCCGAAAGATAAGGGGATGTTGTTACACATTAATTTCATTGCGACTTGCGATTTAAGAGTGCTATATGTTAGTATAACTTTTTCTTAGTTGGGAGGAATGTCATAAAATTATGTTCTTGATAAAGGTTCGAGCTTCCAATCTTAAACCAGTTACTTCTGGGATAAACGCCCATTTAAACTTAAAGTGCGCGACGTTTTAATTCCTCCGTATTACTGTTTGTTTGTTGAAATTGCGACTAAATAGTAACTGCAGTGTAAGCTACTAGTTGCCATACTATTAATAACTACTAAGCTCATTTTATATTTTGTTTATGCGTTAATGTGTTCTTGTTTAATGCATTTTGTTTTACTTTAGAATCTGACTTACTACAGCGTGAAATTAGTTTAATAAAGCCAATAATTAATTAGACAATTTTGGTATCTCCTCACACAACTTTATTGCATATTTGTGGTTTGTTGGGTATATACATACCAAAAGGACATTTGCCTTATAATGTTAAAAGTTGTTCGTCTACAGGTAATGCCGAAAAGGGATTGTAATTATCAATACAATTTCTGATGAAATCATTTCAGAATTTACGTACATGAGTAAATTTATTAGTAAGTTTTGCTGATCTCTATTTGCAGCATCATCAAAGTGGAGACATCTTATTGCTAAAAAGGAAAACCTTTTTTTTTACTTAGTCTAGATCTGAAGCCCGGCCTTTGCAAAAACGTTTGTAATTACTTCATCTTTTTCGTTAAAATTCTGGAATTTCTTGACTTTTTCTAATTTGAATTGCTAAATAAGATGGTATTATTTTTAGGTGACCCCAAACAAGGAATAACGGGTAAAATAGACATTTTTTAACAAATTGTTAATTTTTGCTTGTTTTCGCAAGCAGAGCGTGGAATTTCAATTTCACGCTTTTATTAAGCGATATGAATTTTACCAAGAATTGGCTTTGCGTGACGAAGCGAATTACATCGTTTGGCGACGTCGATATGCCTTAGGCAATGCAGAACTTATTTCATGTAAATCACATTTTCTTTTTTTTTGAGCTTTTTGCGATTGGTTGGAAATACTTTACACATATACATTTTGTTGTATAAAACAATTGTTGTTGGACTGCTTGAATACCAATCAAGCGGACAAAATTTAATCTTTACACTATGCATTTTTATAAAACTTTCTTATACCTATTCATTCGTGGGAAAAAATAAATGAATTAACTAGTTCACATTTTAGATCTTATGCTGACGCCTTCAGACCAGGGAATCGAACCGTTTAAAATAACGTTCCGGTTCAGGTTCAGGTTCGGCAAATTTTATTTTTAAAGGTTCAGATCCGGTTCAGGTTCAGCAAAAAATTTTTTTTCGGGTTCAGTTCCGGTTCGGGTTCAGCAAAAATTTTTTTTCGGGTTTAGTTCCGGTTCAGGTTCAACAATTTTTTTTTAGGGGTTCAGTTCCGGTTCAGCTCCGGTTCGGGTTCGGAATATATATTTTTTATCTATTTCTTACAAGCGTTAGGACTGTAAACACAATTTCTTACCTCATGTTATCATGGGCGTCGGCAGACGCGCTTCCTGGAGGAGTGATGGCAAACAGTCGGAAACACAAAAAATATTCTTAAAAAGGGTTTTTAAAAAAATTCTGGTACAAGTTTTAAAAAAATTAAATTAAACTAATTCACCGGCATGGGCCTTGGTTGTAAAAACCAAGTCTTACCAATAAATTTATTTATCAATGCGAGCGCCAAAAGCGGAAACGGAAGTTTTTTGTTGTTTTGTGATCTCAAAACTTTCTTATAGATTGCGTTTACATGAGTTTATATAGATCTTTCTTTGACTAGCCACTGATACACCTGTCAATTTTTTGATAATTTTTTAGTGGCGGCCCTCACGCAGAAGGTTTACTAGTTATGAAACGTCATTAAGGTTGATTTTTACTTTGAGCGTAGATTGGAGTATTCTTTGATTTTTTTAATGATTTTTTTGCTTCGTTTTGCCTTTAAGCGCGGAAAGAAGTAAAAAAATTAATAAAACAAAAAATACTTCGTTTCAAGCCGGTAGTGGAAACGGGCCTTTATCTTACGTAATCTAAATTTAAAGTTTTAAACAAATTAAATATTTAGTCATTCAAGTTTATAATAATAAAAAATTGACGCATAAAGACTCTTTTCCCACTATGAGCGTGGAATGGAGTACAGTGGCGAGCAAAAAAGTAAGATTTTTTATTTTAAATTAAATTAAATTTTTTAAAAATAAATTAGTTGCAATTGAATTATATTTCTAAAAAAAAAATAAATTAATATTGGATTTAATATAATTTTTTGTGCTCTTTTAATGATATATTACTTGATATATATTAATATATTTCAATTTTAACAATGATATTTTTAAAAAATCTTAAAAAATAAAAAAGTCTTACTTTTTTTGTTCGCCACTGTACTCTTTACTTGATTTATTGACTTTATGTGCTCACTTAGATTTTAAGAGCGGAAAGATGGTCAAAAGAAACAAAGAATGCTCTATTCCACGCTCGTAGTGGAAACGAGCCTTAACTTTTAGAAGTTTTTAATGCATATTCATGTATTATTTTGTAAAATTTAAAATTTGAAAAAGCGAGTCCCCCTTTTGGTTTTCCTGGCGCACGTTCATGTATCTAGTGCACATATTTTTTCTTCATTTCTCGGCTGATAAAGTCGTTTATGACGTTTCTTTATTGGCACACAAGTGCTCAAACAAATTGTGGCAACTTCAAACGGTAACATTTGATTTAACAATTACAACTAGAAATAAATTAAAAATTAAATCAGTTTGTTGTATAAGATTTTTTTTTCTTAAGATAACTGAAATCAAACTTTGCAATTTTGTATATTGATCACTGTTGCTTACAAACTGGTACTAAAAACTTGCTGCTTTTTATTTTAATAAGTGTATAGCGATGAAAGAGTAAAAATTAGGTGTGGGTCCAATTGTTTAAAAAAAGTCTTAAATTCAAGCAAATTCCAATTTACGGGAGACAATCATTTCCCAATTCGTAAAACCAGCAAAATGGATTTTCAGCATTTGATTAAAGACTTTTTTTATAAACACTAGCTTGATATTGGCAGAAAAATACTCTGACTCCTCCATAATGTTTTGTTTGCCAAGCTAACTATTGGCGACCAAAACTATTTAGTATTACTATTTATTACTATTTAGTGTTAACTCAAAGTCAGATTGTGCTACTAAATTTTGTTTGCAGGGGTAACTTATACAACAATGTAATTTGCTTATGGTTTTTCGGTTGCATTCTACATAAAGATAACTGACGCAAAACTTTTGTAATGGACCAGCAAATATGTGGTTCTTGTATTAAAAGTTATTTGTCCTGTTGCTACAATTTTGGTAGGCCTGAAAGTTAACAAAAATTTAATTTTAACGTAATACTTGATAAATGAAAAAGCACGCTAGATAAACGTTTTTGTTTGTTTTTTTGAAAAATCAAAAATTAATTAACTTTATTGCATTGCTTGCTTAACAATACTTTTTACTCAATCTCGACTGTTAGGGATTCTATCATGCTAGTGAAAACCATTTGAGGCAACAATAAGTTATACTGAATTCGAATCATTCGATAAGTTTACACTGCTTTTTTTATGGAATTTCTCCACGCAACTAAATTTCAGTCGAGTGGCTCCCCAACAGCCTGCACTGTGCAGCTTTGATTTTTTTAATGGCGTCAAATAATTTTGCTTCACCAACGATGGTTTCCCTATGTTTGCTACGTCTCTATATTAATATGTATTTTTTTTAATAGTATGGCACTGTAAAAAGCTTAAGAACAACTGCTTTAGCATATATTTAAAATTTTGCTTTCTTTATCTAGCAAGTGACATGTTTTTGCTTTAACTTCTCGCCTAAAAAGTCGTTTATAACGTTTCTGTATTGCCACACAACAAGTATCGTGACCAAAAAAATTGCGGCAACTTCAAAAACAAAATTGTAATTCTGATTCTTCTACAAATAACTTTAAAATTAAAATTAGAGCATCAAACGGTCGAACCGGATCCATTTAAAATAAAATTCCGGTTCAGGTTCGGGTTCAGCAATTTTTTTTCTACGGGTTCAGTTCCGGTTCAGGTTCAGCAAATTTTATTTTTAGGGGTTCAGTTCCAGTTCAGGTTCAGCAAATTTTATTTTTTCGGGTTCAGTTCCGGTTCGGGTTCAAAAAATAATAACGGTTAATACGGGTTTACGGATCCGGTTCGGGTCCGGTTCGACACCCTGCTTCAGACAATTAAACAACACCCAACTGTATAATTGCATTTCACGTAGCATTTGAAGTAACAGGCCGTTTCTATGTTGAAAATTTTCTTACAATGAAAAATCCGACGTATTTTTTATGTAAAAATTCACTTGTTTGAAAAAGTTTTATAAAAAAATTTATAGCATTTAGATGTGGGTTTTGCAAACAGAAAACACAAAATAAAAACAAGACGTTTGATATGATTGAATTTCAATGAAAGAGGGGTTTCCAACTTGTATAAATTCATGACGGTCTTAAAGTCTGAGATTTACACAAATAACTTCTTTCTTCCAAAAATTTTTCTCGCCAAAGTTTAAAAAAACGGTCCTTACTCATTGCAAACTGTTTGATAAATTTATTTCGAAAGTTAAATAAAGATCAAAAAAGCTCCACCCTGAAAATTCGAAAAGAACTTTTTATATAAACATAAAAATCATTTTTGGTCTTCATGTACCTTTAGCAATAAATTTTATGTTTAAATTCAAAATGTCATTTAAAAAAATTTTTGATATGACTCCTGGTCTGATATGATTATTCTATTATATTCAGACGTCTGTAGTTTTAAAATGACTCACTAATTGGAAACCTTTGAATAAAAATTAACTTTGATATGTTAGTTACGGATGACCTGCGCTGCTTACAAAGATTTTTCCACATAAAACCAGATAAAGCTCCGGGCCCTAATTTTATGTGCATAGAGCTTATAATCCATGTTAGAGCTGCTTTGAATTCTTGATTGTATAACTTTCTCTTTTCCTGATTACGTCAACTCTAATTTCGAAAATCTACGAAAGAGCGCTTGTAGTCGCGATTCGAAAGAAAAAGAAGGCTGTATAGAACAGTGGTATTATATATATGTACTGTATATAACAGTTATGATGGGAGCAGTTAAGATTATTAAATATATTCGGAACCGTGTATTGCATTTAAGGGTTTCTGAGGCACTGTGTGAAAGTATGGGTTTGCAATATCACCATCTCATTTTTTATGCAGAAGTGATACGGTTTTGGAGAGGACGCGTTCTTGCGCGTCTTTTTGATTTGAGAAAAGCAAATAAATTTTTACGTCAGTAAAAATTCCCTATTAAAAGAACTTCAATTCAAAAAGATGGGAATAGGCAAACTTGCTTACTTAGCATATATATTCAGCCGCTTGAAGGATTGTAGTGGTTCTCTTCAAGGTTATTGCATCAAGATATTTACAGTGTGCAAGAAAACTTTTAAAAAAAGTTATTTTTTTTGTAACAGATGTTTACAAAAAAGCGACATTTATATGTTTCCAAGTTTGCAAGATTTTGTGGCAAGTACCTCTGTTGGCACTAAAGAGTTATTGGTTATTATGAGTCAACACCTAAAAGGGTTAGCCATTAATTTTTGCCTATATTTTTCTGAAAATAAGATCCTGAAAAGAAAAAGTTTTGGATAGTTAATATCTTTATAGAGGATATAAGGTTGTGCAATCCTAACGCTGCTAAAAAAGAATCGCTGATTGAACTCGTTTGCGATACCAAGTTAAAGATTGCATATAAAATCTTACCACTTTTACAATTTTAGACTTCACTTAAAAACAAATATATACAACTTAATAACAAAGCAATTAAACTGCTGTTAATTTTTTCTACGGCTTATCTGTAAAGAATAGGGTTTGGGTTAGGGATGGAATGCTCAACCTTATCTAAACAAAACTTAATCAAACTTAACAAAACTTAATCAATCTAACCCTATGTAAGAAAAGCTTTTCTGCTTTATCTCTTATCAAAAGCATAGAGAAAAATTGAGTGGATATTCAAGCTGAAATTCGCCCAGAGGCGCCGGAAAAATTTTTGGCTGGGGAAGATAAAGATTTAAAACAAAAGCTCCTCTTTTTGGTTGAATAGAAAAAATTGTAGTTAAGACTTCAAAACTACAGTAAATACAATCGTCCGAAATTAAAAGTCACGTGATCGAAATATAGTTAAAGACTAAAAAAAAGGTCTTCACTCTGATTTGCACTCTCGTTTTTTCGCTATGACTGCAATAATCACGCGATGATTAGCAAAGGTTCAAAGTTAAAAAAAAGGCAGTCATTTGGTTGATAAAGTAATAACAATAAATGTAAAATATAAAAATCGTTTTGTTTGTGTACAAGAAAACCGAAAGTTTAATAGGTGAACGAACTTTTGTAAATAGAAGTTAAAATTTTTTTAGTCTTTACTAAACTTCCAGGTCATGCATTTGCGCACCTGTTCGAAGTGTATTTCAAAAAAACAAAAAAAAAGAGTAGCTAAAATCAGAGTGAATTATCTATAACCGAAAGTTCATTGGTTGAACTAACTGCTGTAAACAGGAGACGAAATTTCTTTTTTTAGTCTTCAGCTAACTCTCCAGGTCATGCATTTGCGTACCTGTTCGAAATATAACTAAAAACAAAAAAAGAATAGCTGGTAAAAATTAAAATCAAACCAACAAACCACAAATATGCAATAAAGTTGTGTGAGGAGATACCAAAATTGTCTAATTAATTATTGGCTTTATTAAACTAATTTCACGCTGTAGTAAGTCAGATTCTAAAGTAAAACAAAATGCATTAAACAAGAACACATTAACGCATAAACAAAATATAAAATGAGCTTAGTAGTTATTAATAGTATGGCAACTAGTAGCTTACACTGCAGTTACTATTTAGTCGCAATTTCAACAAACAAACAGTAATACGGAGGAATTAAAACGTCGCGCACTTTAAGTTTAAATGGGCGTTTATCCCAGAAGTAACTGGTTTAAGATTGGAAGCTCGAACCTTTATCAAGAACATAATTTTATGACATTCCTCCCAACTAAGAAAAAGTTATACTAACATATAGCACTCTTAAATCGCAAGTCGCAATGAAATTAATGTGTAACAACATCCCCTTATCTTTCGGGGGGTTTGCGAATGCGAGAAGATCGTCGCAAAGGTCGATCGTTGTTTTCTTCAGTATATAAATTTTTATTCTCCGTTTAAACATCGGATTTATCATATACAAGTTCAGATGTTTCTTCAGTTTGTTGCAATTGAGATAGTTCAGAAGAGTCGGCGGTTAGTTGCGTGGAGGCATCAGACGTCAATACGTCGGTGGGTAGAGGTGCTAAATCGTTAGTGGACACGGAACTTTCTCGGACGGAAGGAAATCGAACTTGAGCGAAGCTGGAATTGGTACGAAGTACCTCTACTTCCTCAACCAAAGGATCGTCTTTGTTTCGAATGAATCGCCGCAGTAATACAGTCCCTGGTTGTAGAAGCCAAGCAGGTAAGCTTTGCCTAGCATTGACCTTAGCTCAAATTCAAAAAATCTTTTATGAGGCGTGGCATTCGTGGTTGTACATAACAGTGATGGTACAGCGTGCAAAGCTTCGGGAAAAATTGACTGCGACGCATCTTGAAGCAGTTTTCGATCAGTTAACATGAGTTGCACAGTTTTCCAAACAGTTTTATTTGTTCTTTCCACTTGGGAATTTCCAGTCGGATGACAAAGCGTACTGTTGCTAGTAGATATTCATCGTATTGCTAGATATTCCTTAAATTCTTTCGCCATAAAACCGGCTCCGCGATCACTGTGCACGTAACCCAAATAAAACGAACAGCTGTGATAGGCAGTTCGGTTCTAGGAATTTTCGCCGCAAGAAAATTCGCCATAGGAAAATTGGCCGCACGGAATTTTCACCGTACACGACCGGAACAAACTCCATTTATGGGAATATGGCTGACTGTATCAACTTCGTACAAACTGCAATTGGTGCCTCTAACAGAACAAACGCGACTGGCCAGTATAGATTATTCGGTGCCGGTATAGTATGTGACCTACCCAAGAAATATGATCTACCACTATGATCTACCACTATCAACCCTAACCCTAACCCTAACACTCTAATTTTTTTGCAATTTCTATTCACAAAAAGTACCTTAACTCTAACCTAACCCTAACTCTAACCTAACCCTAACTCTAACCTAACCCTAACTCTAACCTAACCCTAACTCTAACCTAACCCTAACTCTAACCTAACCCTAACTCTAACCTAACCCTAACTCTAACCTAACCCTAACTCTAACCTAACCCTAACTCTAACCTAACCCTAACTCTAACCTAACCCTAACTCTAACCTAACCCTAACTCTAACCTAACCCTAACTCTAACCTAACCCTAACTCTAACCTAACCCTAACTCTAACCTAACCCTAACTCTAACCTAACCCTAACTCTAACCTAACCCTAACTCTAACCTAACCCTAACTCTAACCTAACCCTAACTCTAACCTAACCCTAACTCTAACCTAACCCTAACTCTAACCTAACCCTAACTCTAACCTAACCCTAACTCTAACCTAACCCTAACTCTAACCTAACCCTAACTCTAACCTAACCCTAACTCTAACCTAACCCTAACTCTAACCTAACCCTAACTCTAACCTAACCCTAACTCTAACCTAACCCTAACTCTAACCTAACCCTAACTCTAACCTAACCCTAACTCTAACCTAACCCTAACTCTAACCTAACCCTAACTCTAACCTAACCCTAACTCTAACCTAACCCTAACTCTAACCTAACCCTAACTCTAACCTAACCCTAACTCTAACCTAACCCTAACTCTAACCTAACCCTAACTCTAACCTAACCCTAACTCTAACCTAACCCTAACTCTAACCTAACCCTAACTCTAACCTAACCCTAACTCTAACCTAACCCTAACTCTAACCTAACCCTAACTCTAACCTAACCCTAACTCTAACCTAACCCTAACTCTAACCTAACCCTAACTCTAACCTAACCCTAACTCTAACCTAACCCTAACTCTAACCTAACCCTAACTCTAACCTAACCTAAAAGCTTTAAATTTTTTTAACAAATATATTTAACTTAATAACAAAGCAATTAAACTGTTCTCTACGGCTTATCTGTAAAGAATAGGGTTTGGGTTAGGGATAGAATGCTCAATCTTATCTAAACAAAATTTAATTAAACTTAACAAAACTAAATCAATCTAACCCTATGTAAGAAAAGCTTTTCGGCTTTATCTTTTATCTAAACCATAGAGAAAAATTGAGTGGATGTTGAAACTGAAGTTCGCCCATAGGCGCCGGAAAAATTTCATCTCCTGTTTACAGAAGTTAGTTCACCCAATGAACTTTCGGTTTTCTTGTATATATTCAAAAAATTTACTCTGATTTTACCACCTACTCTTTTTCTTGTTTTTTTGAAATATATTTCGAACAGGTGCGCAAATGCATAACCTGGAGAGTTAGTTGAAAACTAAAAAAGAAATTTCATCTCCTATTTACGGCAGTTCGTTCACCCAGTGAACTTTCGTTTTTCCATATATATTCAGAAAGATTTTTATATTTTATATTTATAGTAAGTACCTTATCAATTAAAAGAGTGCCTCTTTTTTTGATTTGTCCCCTTGTTAACTTACTGTTTTTTTGCTGTTGTCAAATCATTGTTTTAAAAACTTTGTTACATTTAATTCCCGTCGAATTTACGTAAGTGTAGAGACAAATCGAACCCAATGCTTTTGTACTGCAAATTCAAAGGACACTATTTGCCTCCTTGTGCGCCCCCGCTTCTGGCGCCCCTGACTTTGCCTTTTAAAAAATTCAATAGAGCCACTTTTACTATGTATTATATCAAGAAGGCAGCAGAAAAGTTCACATTAAATGGAGTTCTTCTGATGCTAAATGCTCACTTTTGTTATATTAAAATTTTTTTATCAATTTATCGCGGTTATTACAATTTTGTTATTAGAAAAAATTACCGGGCCGCCCCCAAGCTTAAAAAGGTTGAGAAACACTGCTCTAGACCCGTGCTCCGCTACTTTTTCAAATCTGCGGCACACTTTGAAAAATTAAAAAAATTAGCAGAACACCTGGACCAGGTGTAAAGAGCTAAATTTTGAATGCTTTCCCTTACCTAAAGTTTTATTTGGATGTTTGAAAAAACCTAAAAATTTCAATCTAAACTCTAAAAATAAAGTGATGACTTTTTTTCATCTAAAGTTACCAATTTGCGCATATCGTGCACAATCGAGCCTGGGTGAAAATTGATCAAAAAAAATTATCAATTTATTTGTAGAGTTTTTATGTTCACTAAATAATGCTTCATATGAAGAAAAGCGTTCAAAATTTAGTAAGGGCCAAAAACAGGCCTTGACATTACCCAATGAGATGTACTGTATAATAAATTTTTAAAGTGTTTTGGTTGCTACTTCAAAGAAACATAACTTTTTTCCATTTGGAAGAGTATGTTTCTCGCATTTTTGCAGCACACGAGTTGCAGAATACTGTTTTGGATCCTGACTATAATTTATTTATCGGTTATCAAATGCCTGCCGATAAATACGAAGGTCTAAACGCTTGTTTGTGCCTGCTACCCAAGAACGTGAACAATTTCGCTGAAATAAACATTCGTTCTGCCCATCACATGAATCATAGATCGAATATAGAGTACTATGAAAGTAAATCCGGCCTCATGCTTTTATTATCGGCGCCTTGCCTTTCTCGTTCAAAACAATGTGTTCAAAACAGTGTGTGTTATGCTTAAACGCCTTCAGATGGGTTAAAGACAACTGGCCGCAACTGACTGGCGCCGCCTAACTAACCAGTCAGCTGCGTCTACTTGGATTGCGCCCAGTCGGTTGGGGCCAGTTGGCCCATTCTGCCTGCGCAGTGTAGTTGCGCGTTTTCATTAATGGGATCTTGTTCCTTTTTCTCATTGCAAATGCAGCGCCATTGCACAAACCGGAGATAACGTTGCATTGGAGTGTAACATGCATTGGGCATTACAAGGAGCACAAGGTCGGACAATTTTGGATGAAAAAATAAACAAGTGTGGCGTGTTACATTGTTAATAGCATTTAACCCAGACAATACAATAAAAATTTGCAGTAAAAAAATTAAGCACGGAAGCCAGTCCTATTTATGTGTTTTACTTGAAGTGAATATTTTTACATGCTACAACAATTTCGGCATAGAATTGCCCTGTTTTATGTAATGTTAAAAAAGGGCCTTTACAGCTTAACATCTCTTTCTCGAAGCTCTCTTGCAGAGGTCTTGTGTTGATCAATATCTTCTGAAGTTGATCAATCTAATCTTCCACAGTGTAAAACAAAAAAACGCACTTTTTAATTAAATATATTGAAGTCAAAATGTGTTATTTTATCTCGTATTTTATGTGACATTTTTCATATTACAAAATAAAAATTACATCTGCCTTTGTTACCCAGATTTGCTTATTGTCACACTTCATTGCTAGTAATTTTAATCATAACGATGTAGTTTATCCCCGTTAAAAGTAATTCGTAGTTTTATTATAAGATAATAATCGCGTCTCTTTGAGCGCTGCTCTTGTATTATGTAATATAACGTCCCATAAACTTTCTACTGTGCGATGTATATATCCTTTTCTCTCTTTTCTTCTCGCCAACAGTAATGACCTAATATGTTTTGTCGGAGCGCTACTATAGCTCGGTAATTTTGGAATGTTCTGGCGCATTCGAGCATAGCGATCTCTCTGGGGAGTCCTAGTTAAATCCCGCGTATACTAGAATTTTTGTTGGCACGTGACTTATTCCGGCTCAAGAAGTAGTCTTGCTATTTTTGTCGGCACGGCATGTGACGTTTATTCCGGCTCAAGAAATAGTCTTGCTATGAGCCTGACGGTTTATACAGTTGATTTAACGAAAGCTCGGATTGATTTCGTTAAAGACTCTTCTTCACAACAAACAGAGACCACTGTCTCTAATAAGAACGAATATATTACAAAAATCACGTCCGACCAAACTTCTATTTCACGCTTTGCCAAACTGCAAAGCGAAATCAACACTATAACTCAACTCAATCAACACAAATAATTCTACCTCTGTAGAACAAAATTGCCAACCCTTGGCACAAAATAAATTTAACACTCGACGACCAATACATAAACTAACGGGCCTCCCGCGCCCAACCAAATTGCTTCCACTCGAGTCGTCTAAAAATCACATCTAATCCTAATAATTCGCTACGCATCGGCTTTATATAGAAACCAAAATCACGTGACGTAAACTTTCTCGTAAATTCGAGATTTAGGCAGAACCCCCTGGAAAGATCGTTACGCTCGAATCAAGTGGTATATACGCAAACCTTCTAGTACAATGACGTTGGTCAAAAACATATTACGTCAATACAAAGAGAAAAAAGAGAAAAGAAGATACATATATCGAGCAATAGAGCGAATCGGATAATACGACGGGAGCGCTAAAAGAGACGCAATTATTTCTCTTATAATAACACTACGAATTACTATAACGGGGATAAATTACATCGTTACGATTAAAATTATGAATGAAGTGTGACACCAACAAAATTTTATCTTTATATATCATTGTTTATGTGCACATCGTTTTGTTTGTCCATGCACCATTTATTCATGCACAAATGAAAACGCCCAACTACACTACGCGGGTGGAATGGACCTACTGACCGCAACTGATTGGGCACAACCCAACTAGACGCAGCGGACTGGTTAATTTAGCTGTGGCCAGTTGTCCTTAAACCGTCTGAAGGCGTTTAAGCATAACTCAAGCTGTTCTGAGCACGCTATTTCGAATGGGTAAGACCAGGAGCTGATAATGAAAGCACGATGCCGGATGTATTTTCTCAGTACTCTGTGTTCGATCTGTGACTCATATACTGGATGCCTAATTGATGTACTAGTTTCGATCGTTAATTGATTTCGATCTATAATTGATGTACTGACTCTTGTACTGGATCTATCATTTATGTATTGGATACAGAACGGATGCCTAATTCAGTAAAATTGTTTAAGTTTTTCCGCAGCAGGCAAAAGCAAGCGTTTAGACATTTGTGTTTATCAGTAGGCATTTGACAACCGATAAATAAACCATAGTCAGGATCTAGAGCAATGTTCTGCAATTTGTGTGCTGCCGAAAAATGACAAAAATGCTTTTTGAAATAGAGATACAGTTATGTTTTTCTGAAGCAGCAACCAAAAAGCTTGAAAAATTCATTTCCAATAGGCCTACATCTCATTGTGTAATGTCAAGACCTTTTTTTGGTCTTTACTAAATTTTGAAAATTTTTCTTCATATGAAGATTTTTTAGTGAATATGAAAACTCTCTACAAATAAATTAATAAATTTTTTTGATCAATATTCAGCCAGGCTCGATTGTGCACGATATGCGCAAATTGGTAACTTCAGATAAAAAAAAAGTTATCACTATGCTTTTAGAGTTTAGATTGAAATTTTTAAGTTTTTTTTAGACAGATAAATGAAACTTCAGAAACAGAAAGCGTTTAAAATTTAGCTCTTTACCTGGTCCAGGTGTTCTGCAAATTTTTTTAATTTTTCAAAGTGTGCCGCAGGTTGAAAAAGTAGCGGAGCACTGGTCTAGAGTCCCACCTTTAGCTGAAACAAATGTCGCTCCTAGTTGTAAAGCTCCAATGACTGGAGGTTTGAAAAAATTGGTAAGTGGTCCATTGGAGAGATACGGAGGCATTTAGTGACTATGCTCAAAGCGTCATTCAAAATACTATATATAAAACAAGTAGGCCTACTACTGGAATAAACGAGACTCCAGTACTCGGCTGTTGAACAAAGTAAAAATAAGAGAGTTGTATCTGATGTTTCGGCACCAGCACCCTCCTCAGGCCGCAAGTTACCTCAGCAGCGGGACACACAAACAAACTTTTTGTGCAATGGTGACAAAACTGGAGTGATTTGTTCAGTTTTATTTCAAGGTAAATCGGAACTAAACATAATGGTGAATGGTGGTTATTGTAAACTTTTAACTCACATTTTGTCTTAATTCTGGAGATTGTGGAAAGCAGATTATACATCTAGATGTTAAAAAAATCGTGATTGATTTCGGAGGAACACTGTTTCTCTAACACCCGAAATTATTTTGCTTACTGTACAGTCAGGAGGATAAATATAGAGATAAAAATGAAAAAAAAATACTGTCGCCAATAGAAGGAAACTTTAGTTGCCATCTAGCTTTATAATAATTCAAACCATGCATTTATCCAACAGAAACCTCAGCAGCTTGTGGTTAAAGCCAAGTTTGTATGAAATAACAGCAATCAATTTGACTTTAATCAATTTGACTTTTTGCAAATAGTGCATTTTCTTTAGGTCCAGAATTTCCTTCTGTAAAGTTGTTTTTCCTTGGGATGGGATTAGGGTTGCCAACTCGATAGATTTTTATTTGAGTTCAAGTTCGAGTTCATGAAACTTCGCAAGTCCGAGTTCGAGTTCAAGTTCTTTTCGATGCTGTAAAAATCGAAACCTCGATTAAGCCTATCAACACAATAACTTTAAAAAATTGGAAGCTACCGCAAAGAGATCAACAAAATAGAAATAATAAAATAGGCCATTATATTGGCGTACCATCCAAAAAATGCTGGGGGGAGGCAATACAGTTTTGCCCAAATTTTATGACTTTGCTCGAATCATGATCATTAACACTTTACACGAATGAGAAAAAAATTTGAGTTAAATTTAGAGTGAAGATCAAAGAATTTACTTGGAATCTGTCTCAGATTTTTTAATGTTAAACATCTCTAAACAATCTCCAAACAAAATCTTCACCTCAAACTGTAATCGCTTTTTTGAATTTAGAAACTTTGTCCTGCAGAAATAGTCAATTTTCTGTGCTCAAAAAATTTTTTGTTGCCCAAATATTTTTCTGTCGCTGTCCTAAAAATTCTGACTTTGCCCAAATTTATTCTTTATTTTATCTATTTTGTTCTTTCATTTGGCCGCTCGTCTTTTGATTTATCTTTTTTTGAAGCTGTTTACATCAAATCGTCCCAGCCAAATTTATGCCACCAAAAAGAGTTTGTTTACAACTTGAAAACCTTGCACTGATAACGCGTTTTGACGTTTTTCTCAAACATTCAATCATCTACGTCCAGTTTTATTAGACAATCAATTGAATTTTTTTCTTTCGTTCCGACATACTGTATACGTCGGACGAAAAGCTTAGAGATAAGTTTTTTGTGTAATATTTAAAATCATTATCTTTTATGTCACCTTTATGATGCTTCTCTAAAATTGTTCCATATTGCCAATACATTTATGAAAGCGAAAATATACTTGTTTAAAGTGGAGCATATTTTAAAATCGAGAAATATTAAAGTTGAATTTTCTTGGAAAAAATTTTCAATTTTCACAATTCATGCTATGATTTGTTAGAGAAGAAAAATAACAAAACAAAAAAATTAAAACGCGAAGTCTCTGAACGCGAACAAATAAATTGTAAATAATCTCAACATCCTGTTAAGCTTCCTGATAAAAAGGAAAAAAACAAATGCTGCCGTTAAACAAAACAAAAAACCTACAAGAAAGTTAGTTAAAGCAGTTTCGGGGAAAAGATTTGAAGAGTGGATTTTAAACTATTTTGTAAAATTACTGTTTCATGATAATTTGAGTCAAAAAAGATATTGATGGTAAAATGATTACTGCAAAATTCTATGGTAACGTTTTTATAAAACTGCGGCCAAAATTTTTAAGAAGCGGAATATTTATTAGGCCTAGACTTCAAAAGTTTTACATAAACAATTACTATAAGTTATTTTGTTATTTTGAAATTGTGGCTTAGCTTGTATACTTTTTTAAAAATTCTGCATATGGAAAAGAAATGTTAAACTTACAGATTAGTGCTAATAGTTTTTACACTTCATTGCTTTTAAAGTTGAAAAACATAGATTTAATATTAAATAAATACAGTACTTATTTAGCACCTGGCAATTTAAAATTGTTACAAATTATATTTAAAAAGATTTTTATCAATTGAAGGTTTTAGTTTTTACGGAAAGACAAAAATTTTTCCTGTTTTAAGAAATCTGTTTTGGTTCAAACAACTTTGCAAAAATTGAGCTGACTGTTTTCAAACAAACAATCTTTTTTCTTGATCAAGTTTACACCATGAAGTTTTTATTCTTTGCTTTGGTCGTATTGGCTCTAGGTTTTGGAAGTGAGTACAAAAGTTTACAACAGTAACCAAGAAATGAAAATAACAAAAATGTTCTTAGTTTTATTTAGAGATGTGGAAACAACTGCAATATATAAAACATCTGATGGAAAGACATTTTCAGAGGAAGTCAGTATTAAAATGTTTTTATTATTTTAACAAACAAATCTGTAATAAGATCTATTTTATAATAACCAAACTAAGGCTTTATTAAACTGAAAAAAAAAAAATCTAAACAAAAGCACAACAAACATTAGTATAATATAAAAATACACATGAGTCAATAAAACAAATGCTTTAAAGCGCAACTGACACGATTGACAATTACAGAGTCTTTATTGCTTTAGTTATCATTGCGGTGATGAACGATCGATCATGTCAGTGCTGCGCAACCTTTTTTTCATTCAAGACACAATAAAAATTTTTCCACATTCAGCGGCACATCTTTAGCAAAATTAAACAATATAGACAAATAAAATACAAAAATCACTGTAACTTTTAATAAACACAACCGCAGTTCATAAGGTTCGATATTTGTAAGAGCAACTCGAAGTTCTCTATCAACTTTATTAAAATAGGATCGTTTATCGTTTTTGATCAAGAGCAAAGATAAAAAACTTTGCTCGCACAAATAAGTTGTGCAAATATTGAGCAGAAACTGTCAATGGCTGTCTTGGAAATGTGGTTATATTTATCCTCATTCGAAAACGAAACTTGTTACTCAGTTTTAATCTCAGAGTTTGGTCATTTTCGGTCATTGTCGGCAGCGTTGTCGAGTGGTTAAAGCGCCGGGCTCGTGACCAACACGGTCTCGGTTCAAAACCCACTTACATTCTATTGTGTCCTTGGGAAAGACACTTTACGGCACATTCCCCTGCTTGGTGGTCCTGGCTAGCAGTTTTAAATTACAGTCATATCTCTATTAAATTACAAGCGGACAGCAATATCTTGGCATCTCCGGAAGCAGGTCGAGGTAATTGCTTACCCTATGTATAGCGCCTCCGTCGCTTTCCTGCGAGTTAGGAGGATAAATATAGAAATGAAAATAAAAAATAAAAAAAAATTTTGTTGTTCAAGAAAGTTTTTTCTTGCCGATAAACCTACTTTTTGTATTAAAAATTCAACATTGGACACAAAAAGACTTCGGATTTAATCGTATTGTTCCGTGTCATTTATAAAAAAAGTAATAGTCCTATTTCTATTCTAACAAGTCAAGTGTTATTGAATCAAGCCTAACATCAATTCTTTATCTTTATGGTTGCTTCTTGGAAACATTTCCAGTGATCCTCAATTCAACCGATTTTTTCAAACTACTATTTTCTGTTTAAATCTTTTTAACATATCAGAACATTTCAGTGTATTTTCCTTTTTGTCCTGTATTTTGGTATTGAGTTCAATCAAGTGTTCGTATATGTCAGCCATGTATGCAGTCTTTGAAACGCTGACACAAGTCATGGTTGTTCTTAAAAACTAACTTATTTTGTACCGAATGTTGAAGAGGCATGCAAAAACTTTTTCCCAATAAAGCCATCTCACAGATGTGTAAAATAATATTTATTGAGTTTCCGATCCCGTTTTTTCACACAGTCATAAAAGAATTCGTGAACTCAAAACTCTTGATTTAATGAAGCTGACAAATCTGGATACTTTCGACAGCTCCTTCGGTAAAACTTTGATCATCAGAGCTTCCCTATGTAAGCAGCAATGTGTAATTTCAATGGCTGGATTTTCTCGTTTTATTAGTGCAGAGAAACTCCTACCTTTGCCCACCATTGCTGAAGCACGATCTGTGCAAACATTGATTCAGTTACTCCAATTGATATCATGAGTTATAAAAAACAAGTTGGTCATTTGAAAAATGTCCTGGCCGTGGTTCACTCTGGAAGTTCTTTGCAAAATAGATAATCTTCTATTATAAAACCAACGTCAAAAAAACGTACAACACTTAGTAGCTGTGCTTTTTTGTTGATATCCGTTGTTTCATCAATCTGAAGAGAACATTTATCTAAATAAACTATAAAAGTATCGGAAAGTTGTAAATCGCAACTTTTTAAAACGTTCTTTCACTTTAAAAAACTCAAATAATGAAGATAAAGTTATCTCGCGACACACCTAGTATTTTCTCGCGCACACCAGTGCATCGCCACCCACCGGTTGTGAAGCGCTAGATTATATTAAACTGTTATAATGGTGCTAGAGTTCGATACTCCAGTTGGTATTACAAATCAGTCACATTGTGATGTGGCAAAATTGAATATTTGTTATGTGGCAAAATGCTCGCCACGATCGAGATATTTTCGGTTTTATTCCTACCCTGTACATAATGGTATGTTTTCAAAAAATGTATTTCAATTTGGTTTTTGTACTTGGTGAGTTTGACAAACAGCTCTAAATTACTGACACATAGTAGAAAAAAAATGACGGAAAAATCTTAAAAGGATCGCCATAATGTTGATATCGTTTAGAGTTAATAGAGAAATCTTATAACTTGTTGTCCGGTGAATCACGAGATTAAATAAAATATATGATTGTGATGGTCATGAGGAAAACCTAAACAGAATATATTTGCTAATGCAACTTTTTTTTATTTGATAGGGTCAATTTAAGCAAAGGACCGAATTCACTGTATCAGAGTATCCAAACTGAGGTCCACGGACCGCTGAGGATCCCCTGAGGACAGAGACTGGTCCAAAGTAGATAACTTTTTTGTTAGTAAACACATTGATTTGGAAAAGAAAATTTCGAAATCGGAGACTGATTCGAAGTGAAGACCGTTTTTTTTTTATTTCAACAACACTTTGATTTCGGGAGAAAAGTCTTGAAATCGGGACTGATTTGAAGTGATGACTTTTTATTTATTTTTTTAAGGAACAGCTGATTTTGGTTTTGTTTGAGACGTGAAAAAAAAGATTTGCAAATAGAAGTTCGCAGCACAAAAGTATGGGAAACTCTGCACTGTATAGCTAGATAATAAATCTTTTCGTGTTAAAATACAGAGCAACGCTCTCAAACTGTGTTCCGTGAACCTCTAGACAGCCGTTAACAATATTTTAGGAGTCCGCATAAAATCTTGTTGTTTTTATATCGCAGAGTATTTATTTTTCAACAAATTTACCGACTTACCAATGTGATTTGTTGATATATTTCCGTGTTTGGTGGCAATTCAACGTTGGCATTTTTATTTGTTTAAGTTTTGTATTACATTTTTTGGTTTAAAAAAATTTTTTTTAATTTTTTTTTTTAATTTAATTTTGACCATTATTTCAAATGAGCAATTGCTTAAAAGTTTGAGAACCGCCGATACAAAAGCTTAAAAATGTTGAGAGTTTATTTTACGTTACATTAATGATGTATGCCGAAAGTTTTCTAATTGTGTGTAAAGTACGAGGCAGTTGCGATAGAATGTAGGATATGTAAATTAGACCAGGAATTATCAAGCTTTTTTTCGAAAAAGTTGTTTTGACGTTTAAACATAAAATTAATTCTGAAAATCAAGTAAAGCCCAAACAAAAGGTCTTCGCTCGACGTTAAAATAAAAATCTAATTTCAAACTTCATTTTTTAATTTTCGCTATATTTTTGTATAATTTTTATGCTTAAACGTCAAGTGAAAATCTTTTTTGGTCATAACTTAACTTTCAAAATAAGTTTATCAAATGAATTTACTATTGGTAAAAACTATTTTTTAGCTTCTGGCTCGAAAACGTTTTTCGAGAAATCAACTTTTTTTGTAAATCTTAAACTTTACTGCAGAGACGTTTGTGCTAAGGGGTATTTTCGCTTATCAAAAATACATTGGAAGCATCAGTTTCTATTTAATTTGTGTGATTTCGGAAATACGGCCCAGGCCACTCAAAGCATGGGCCGAATGATCTTCTTTTTTTTGTGGGTCATAAATTTATACAAGTTGAAATTCTTGATGTGTGCGATGTTAAATATCCTCGAAATAAATTTAATTTAAAACAAATACAAACACACTATAACCTTTTAATTTTTGGCTGTTACAGGTGATAAAAACTTGCATACAATATTGCCGGAGAGACACTGGTGATCACAGTAAATATGTGAAACCGCGTTTCTGTGGTCACTTACGTAACAAAGAAAATGGCAAAACACTAACTGGTATGAACATTTTTATTTAAATTCGGTTATAGAAATTGCACGCAATAGTAATATACAAGCTTACATTTTATCAACTACTATATTGCTTATTTTATTAAGTTAACTAGAATTAATTTAGTACAAATAAAGATTATTACGGTTACGAATTTAAGGACTCATTTTGAAAGTAACTTTTTGCAGATGTGATTACTAGGTATAACATGGGACTTGAGCTGTTTTTCTTTCGAAAATATTTCTTTTGAAAACGAAAAATTTAATTTGCGTGTTATTCCTATTTAGCATACATTTTTTTCACTTGTTTTATGTAATTTAGAAGACAGATAATTTTGAACTCACTTGAATACTAACAGCAAGGAATAACAAACATTTTACCACATATAATCGCAAAATTTTTATTAAAAACTGTATGTTTTCGACTGTAAAAACAAAGAAATAATTATAAAAACAAAAAAGACATTTGTACAGTTGTTGATTTTGGTTGATATTTTTAATTAATAAGGTTTCATGAATTTTAGAATTTTAGCCAAAAGAATAATTCTTCATAACACCAAACTCATTTCTTAAATCAACCATATTTATTTATTACTTGAGTAACATTTGACAATATGTTGTTTTATTTTTCTCTTCAAAGAGCCTAATTTTAGTTTTACTTGTTTCTTCGCTCTATTTACCAAATGTCTTGTTGACCTACCAATGTACAGTGTTCAGAAACCTTGTGTTTATTGTCTATTAAAAACTCTAAGTGTTAGCATTTTGTTGAGCTATTTTTGTGCATTTTATAGCACACTACAATTGACTTTTGGTTTATTTAATACAAGATTCAAACCATTCTTTCCTAAATCACTACGTCATGTCACTGCCGATTTGTTCAAGTTTAACATAGATCTTGACGTTATTGTAAAATTTTGCTGTTTTAGATAACGATTTTTGAATATCTTGATTTCGAGAAACTTGGCTATAGGCCATTGCTGATCAATACTTGCGAATTAGTCAAATGAGTTTTAAAACATGTGTTTGAATGTACTGTATATGCCCTACGAAATATCTGACAATAGATTGGCAAGGCAATTGTATTGCTTGTTCAGCAAAAATTTCTAAGAACGACTTGATGACAACTAATTCCTATTTACAGCACTACCATAAAAATGCATAAATCATCAGCCACTTGTCATCCTAATCACTAATTTAATAAAACCAAAGTTATGCGAGTCATTCATTTTGTAAAAATAGATCTGTCTTCTTTAGCCGGAGCTAACCTGATTCAAATATAACAATGTTTTCGAAAATTTTCTTTACTATGACGACAAATCATTAAATAGACTAATGAAAAATTAACCAAACGACCTGCTGATTGTGCACTTTAACATTCGCAGCTTTCAAAACAATATAGACGTTCTAATTATTTATTTAGCGGGAATTACGCGTTTACCTGATGTTATAGGAATACTTGAAACTAAATAATAAGTGATCAAACTCATTCTAATTTTGCTGTTAATGGTTATACTTTTTTTCATCATGGTACTATAACTAAAGCAGGAGGTGTAGATTTTTATACTAAAAAAAACTTTGCATTTTTAATCAATCAATAATATAAGCATTGGTTTGAATTCCATAGAGGACTAATGTATTGAGATTCAAACCATATCCAAACCCGTTTTAATTGGAGTTATTTATCGCTACCCAATCAATTTGAAACCTGAATTGGAACTTTTTTCAACGCAATTATTCAACATTTTTTTCAAATTGAGCTCCAAAAATAATTTATTTGATGTTTTGGCAACTTTAACACAAATTTAACGCAAAGTAACAACAATCTTTGTCGAAAGATATCTCAACAACATATTGAGCTCCTCGTCCAAATATGGAATTGATTTACGTACTCGCATTACTAAAAACTGTAAAACTCTACTTGATCATATTTATATTAATGAAAACAAACATTTCTGTATGAGTGGAGTAATTTTTAATGACCTTAGAGATCATTTTGGTACCTTCATCTCTATTTCAACCAAAAAATTAAGCAAAGCAGAACCTAAACAATTAATTATAGCCTACGTTGCAGGAGTAATTTTAGTTGCAAAATGTTTTTGGAAGATTTAGAAAATCGCTTGCAAGTTACGAATTTTGATGAGAGCGACTTTGTAAATAAACAATTTGAAGCCTTCTATGAGATATTTAACGCAATTATTGACAAATTTGCTTCCACCAAAAAAGTCTCTCGAAAAGAAAAGCAACTTACACTAAACCTTGGCTATCAAAAAGCGTTTTAAAATCAATAATTAAAAAAACATTCTATTTAAAAACCTTCATAAACATTTCGCCGCGTCTAATTTGGAGGTTTATAAAAATACCGTAACACATTAAACAAAACAATTTTTATCTGTATATTTATCCTCCTGACTCGCAGGAAAGCGACAGCGGCGCTAATACATAATAGGGCAAGCAATTACCCCGACCTGCTTTTGGAGTTGCTGTCTGCTGAAAATTCAATAAAGATATGATTGAAATTTAGAACTGCTTGCCAAGATCACCAAGCAGGGTCAAGTGCCGTTAAGTGTCTTTCCCAAGGATTCAACAGAATGGCGCGAGCAGATTTTGAATCGAGATCATGTTGATCACAATCTCGGCGGCCTAACCACTCGACCACACTGCCAAATTATTTAAACTCGCAAAAAAAAATTATTACAAAGAAACTATTGGTTGTACCAAAGTTGATTCGAAAAAACTTTGGAAAATAATAGGCACCTTTGTTAATTCGAAAAATAAAGAAAAAGTTTATACACGAAAACTTGATACTAAGGGAAAAGGTTTGAGATTCACAAATTATTTGCAACAATTTAAACTTATACTTTGCGAATATTGAAAAAAAAAACTATAAAAAATCAATTAGATCTGTTTCTTATTCAAAAATATTAAACTTGAACAATACAAACCACACATCGCTTACTAATTCGTACCTTTTCGCGCCCTCAACCACTGAACAAGTCAGTTCCATTATAAAGGCTTAAAATAACAAAAAAGCAGTTGAAGAAAATGACGTTGAAACGCAATTTTAAAATTTAGCAATTCCATCATCTTGCCATTCATCTACAATATTTTTAATTCTTCCATAAAACTAGGAAAATTTCCGACGCATTAAAAAAAGCAGAAATTATCCGAATTTTCAAAAAAGGCGATGTACTTGTAGACCTATTCTCTAACTATACAGTAGACCTATATCAATTTTACCTCAATTCAGCAAAATATGGGAAAAACTTATATTTAATAGAATTTACTTTTACCTGGAAAAATTTAATTTACTATCTGTGACACAATTTGGCTTTAAACAAAATTATTCGACTAATCATGGAATAAGCTACATTTATGATAAAATTATTAAAAATGCTGACGGTGGTCTATAATCTTGCTGCATTTTTCTAGATCTAACAAAAGCCTTTGACTTTGTAGACCATTCAAAGCTACTTAAAAAAAATGGAAACACAACTCGGTTTTCGTGGCATATCATTAAATTTAATTCGAAGCTATTTAAGCAATAAAAGTCAATACACAAAAATAAACAACTATAAATTCTATTCCTCAAATGTTACTTGTGGAGTACCCCAGGTCTCTTACTTTTTCTTATATATCAACGATCAATTTACTGATGGCAAGTTTACAGTATTTGAAATTGTTTCCTTTGCTGATGATACTTTTTTAACTCTACCCAGAAAAAACTTAAACTCTTTGCAAAAAAGTATTAAGGATGAGTTTTTAAAATAAACCGTTGGCTACGCACAAACAAATTATCTTTAAATTACTCGAAAACTTCTTATATGATAATCATTAAAAACCCAAGCACAACTTTTACAGGAAACTTTCAACTATCAATTAATGCTTACATTTTGAAGCACGAACGTGTTGTTTAATATCTCGGTATACTTATTGATTAAAATTTTAATTGGTCCGCTCACGCAAAACAGTTATCTCTTTAACTTTCGGCCTACTTTACAAGACCCGTAAATTTTTCAGCAAAAAATCTTTAAACTTAATATACAATAGCTTGATTTATAGTAGAGAACAATATGGCATAGCAATATAGGTTTCCGCTAAAAAAACTTATCTACATAAAATCAATACGACTTAATAATATCGTTAGAATCATGACATATAATATTGTACAAGTACTCGATTGTATAAAAAGTTAAATGTTTTAGAAATAAAAGATATTTATTAACTTGAACTTGCCAAATATAAGTATCAGCTTCACCATAGATTTGTACTGTCATTTTTAATTAATTCTTATACCCGGGGCTCTCAAAAGGGCCCACGGGGCCTTAACCAGGGGCCACGAGAAGAATCCTTATTTTGGACTTCAATTTACTTTTGGGTTGAAATTGACAAAATCAGAGACGGTTTCAAAGTGATAATTTTTTTGTGGTCTTCACTTAAATTTCAGGAAAAAATTGAAGAAATCAGAAACAGCTTCAGCATGATGATCTTTTCTTTGCCTTTAGTTGGCCTTTTGGACAATACTATATAGCCAGAGGACCACGGTTGTGGACCACCAAACTTTGAGAATCACTGTCTGATACAAAATTGAATCAATTTATATTCACAATTCCAAACAATCATACCACTTACTACAAAATCATATCACTATAAACCACGCATCAATAAATAAACCAAAAAAATCTACTTTTATACAGAGAAAATAGTTTATGGTTTGAAACTAACAACTTTATAAAAAAGTTAAACTGGTATTCCTTTAAAAAACAATACAAAAAGCATTTAATTAAAACCTACAATGATTTATAATGTTCAACTTTTGTTTAAATAATAACATTTTTATCGCTTCAATTCATATTTTCAATTTTAAATTTAATTTTTTTGATCCGTTCGATGTACCAAAAAATTACAAATTTAAAAATATGAACTGGTTTTATGAAATAGCTCACTTTCAACTAATTCGATATAGGCCTATGTTAAGTTGTTATTTGTATGTTTTTTGTTTTCGTCCTTGTTCTGCTTGTTCCGCTTATATTTTAATTTGTTTACAATTTTCATTAATGTATAATTTTAATAGATTTCCTGCCACTGTTGTCCAATCCTTGGCTTCTGAAACTGTGGTTCGCGTAAAAAATTTTGGGGTCGCGAAGCAAATTGACTTTTTGTGCTTTGTGCCGCAAAACTTTGAGAAGTCCAGGTGTCACGTGTAACCTTTTGAAAAAATTAGTCGAGCGATGTCCAACCTGCGACGGTTATCGAATATTTAATTGACAAATCAGATTTTTTTTTAAGCGCCGATTGGACGCGAAAATAGACAAATTGAAGCTTGATTGTAAGTGAAGACTTTTTTTTAGAGAACAGCTAAATTTGGTCGCGAAAATCAAGAAATCTGGTCTAAATGCTTTGCAAATTTCAAAAAAGGCCCAAAATGTGCCACAGGTTTAAAATGGTGTCGCAGAGCAAAAAAGTTTGAGAAGCCCTCTAACCAACCCAAAGAACATTTCGATTTGATAACCACAAAGTTTTTTGCTTCTCTCTGCATTGTACATGGCCGATTGCCATAGTTTGCAATATAGTTTTTTTTTCATTAATGTCTTTTTTTTGCAATTATAAATGTTGTTTTACTTTCTTTTGCGTGTGCGTGTGTGTGTGTGTGTGCATTGGCTACATAAATAAACTCTACTAAGCCATAATAAAAAACGGTGACGTAATGAAAATGTTCACAGTGTATTAAAAGAACAGCCTATAAATTAAGTTAAATTAGCAATGGAGAAGAATCGAATTTAGATTGTCAGCTGCTTTGAAAAATTTTAGAATCACTTTTGTTTGATCATATACCTATCAATGAAAAAGCTACAAATTAACCTTTTTTTTTAAAGATATTTGCAAATATTGTCGCAAAGAATTTAAATGCAGATATAATGACATTATTCTTGGAAAATAACCAGAAAATATGAAGTGGAGCTGGAAGATTATTTTACGTTTGTGCTTACAGTTTGTAATATATTGTTAGAAGTTATATGTGGAATAAAATTTGACTTTAAAAAAATGTTGAAAAGAATTGGCTTTTCGTTGTGCGATTGGTTTTAAAACAACCAAGTTTTAATGCAAACAAGTAAAGTGTAATGGCATCTTTACCATCTTTAAAACAATGCAACTATTCTGTTTTCTTAAAATATGTTAAATATTATATTAAAGTTTTTTTATCAGAAATCTATTACCCTTCTTTCAGTAAAGTTACATTGACGATTTTATTTAACTGATCAAATTGCGATGCATGAATTTATTAATAAAATCGGTCAATTTTCAATTTATTATAGCAAATAAAAGTTAAAATTTAAAACCAACTGTATCATTATGAAAATCGATTTCGACCTATAAAGGTCATCATCAGTTTCTTATTCAAATATTATATTAATTAAGAACTAAGGATTTGATTAAAAATTCCAAATCCTTTTTATAAGTGCATTTGTAAGATTTTATCTGAGTATTATTGTCACGCTACTAGTTTCAATAATTGCGGCATCGAATCATTGCGACTTTAGGCCGTTTCCACTACGAGCGTAAAAAAGAGCATTCTTTGTTTCTTTTATTGATCTTCGATTGAAGCGAGCGCAAAAAAAAATCAATAAAACAAAGAAAGAATGCTTTTTTCCACGCTCGTAGTGGAAACGGGCCTTTTCTGAATTAATTGTGAGAATTTCCTTTCGTTAAATTTCCTTACTTCATACACGGGCGTGATCTATTGTTTAAATCGAAAATTCTCCATTTTCTTAATTGGGCATCGCCATGAGCCGGTTTAGAAAGCGCTGTTGTCTAGAGCCGAGCGATTGATGTTGTTTTATCGCATTAACAATGATGCGGTTATGTAAATTGTATTGTTGACTAACTGCCAGTATCATTCCATTGTGCTGTTGGCCTGAACCATTGTTTTGATTGCAGATTAACGCTTGTGAAGAGGCTCTGTTTTCGTTGTTGAGAAAGAATGGGTATAGAGCAGGGGTTCCCAAACTAGTACCCTAGGGGTACATTTAGGCTTCTCAAGGGGTACATTATTATGTGAAAGAATGTCCTTGTTTAAGTTAAATTCCGTATCCGGAAGAAATAATAGACTCAAATGTCTAGAATTTTCGAATCCGGTCGATTGTAATTACGTCAAACAGGACAATTAAGAGGGAAGACTTTTTTTACAGATCACCGTGATTTTGGGTTTGAATGGGGAAAATTTGTGGCTGCTGAAAAGGGAAGAGTTTTTATTTTTTAAAGATCACCTTGATTTTTGGCATGAATTGGGAAAATTTATATCTGATTCAAAGTGAAGACCTTTTTTTTCAGAGATCACCTTGATTTTGGGCATGAATTGGGGGAAAATTAGTGGCTGATTCTAACTGAAAGCCTTTTTTTTAGAGAAACGTCACAAAATTTCGGGGGTGCATGCAAACCTGCTACAATGTCCAAAGGGTACCGATGAACTAAAAGTTTGGGAAACCCTGGTATAGAGAGATCCTTTGCACGTGGTCGATGGAAAGATTTGTATATATGGCAACAACGAGAAGAGATTATTCAGATTCTAGATGTTAGTGGGCTCGTTTTCCCTGATGAACGTATTGTGTGTATAATTTAGTTGTGTTCAATTCTATTTGTACAGGACTGCAAGCAGGCGTTAAGCTTTAGCGTGAAACTCTATTAAATTTATAAGACTCTCATACGGCTCTATAGATTCGGGTATAGGCAAGTTGTGAAGTGTATTTAAAATAATTGTGAATCGTAGCATTTTGTGCATAGTTTTGGCGTTTGTTTCAATTTTCATTTAGTCATTGACGTCATCGTTCCTCTAATATAATTAGCTTATAATATTAAACCCGCCTGACTACCTAGATCGCTAGGGCCCGCCAGTTCAAAACTCGTAAAAGCTCCAATCAACAGGCTAGTTGGTTATCTGCGAAATCCACGTAGCGTTCTCCTGCGGTATCTTAATGTTATTCTGGTTAGCAAGAAAATACTAGGTAGGAAGAGCGTGACAATTATCGTTGGTAATTTCACAGTTATATCTTGCTTGGTAACGACTTTATAATTATTGGTGAGACAATCAGTTGCAGAAAGTTGAACTTAAAACTATATCTAGACTTCAATCAGAAACAATTTCAAGCACAAAGCAAAAAGTGTGCATTGTTGTACCAGACAGGATCGGGTTACTGGTACAAACTTGATTAATATTTTCTCTTTAAACGGAGTGCGTGGTCTAATGGTTAAGAGCGCCGTGATTGAGAACGATGTACGTGCTTCAAAACTACTCGTTTGATTCTGTTGTGTCCTGGGGAAAGACACTTTACGGCACTTTCCTTTGCTTGGCGGTCTTGGCAAACAGTTCTAGATTTCAGTCATATCTCTGTATAACTTCTTCTTCTTCTTCTTCTTTCGGCCTTTCCCTTCAATTAAGGGTAGCCACAGCGTCTCATTTTTCTCCAAACCGTCCTATTTTCAACGTCCGTCTCCTTTGCACCAACTTCTCCCATATCTTCTTTCACAACATCTAAAAATCTTTTCTTTGTTCTCCCTCTTTTCCTCTTTCCCTTTAGCTCCATTTCCATCATCTTTCTTTCTAAATACTCTTGGTCTCTCCTCATGACATGTCTTATCTCTATATAACAAAAAACCAAAATAAAAAATTTTAGTCGGACAGAAATATCTTGGCATCTCCGGAAGCAGATCGGGGAAATTGCTTTGGTTTATGTACAGCGTCTTCAACGTTTTCCTGCAAGTCAGAAGGATAAATATAGAGATAAAATGAAAAATGAAGACGACTGCTTCAAACGAAAATGCTGATTTGTTTTAAAAACAAATTATAATTAATGGACCTAATAGTCTACATTACTGTCACGACGTTACTCGGGATTCCAAGAGGATCAGTTGAACGAAGTAACTTAAATTCCTGCGCTGAAATAAAGCTTTGTCTATTTTTATTTATTCCGGCCCTAGAAATAGTTTGTCGCGAGATTAAAGTTCTCAAACAGTAGGTTCTGGCTAAGTACCAATGAATTCATTATATAAACTTCATTTTACAAATGAAAAGAAACCACAACTTCTGATTATAAAGAATATACATCATTCACAAAATCAAACAAACTACTTTAGATCAACTCTCGTAAAACTTGACTCTTAAACTTCACAAAACTTTAATGCAATTCGAATCACAGCGCCAACAACTGCGAATAATCATTGAATAACTTCGTACTGACCAACATTAAGAATAAATTAGCATCTCGATCGCTAATATTAAACATAATAGTTCGTCCGCCACTCTGGCTAAAACAATTCTATCTCACTCTAGAATTAACTTTTAAAGCGTCAACACTAACTCTTGACTACTTAAACGTCATAAACATAAACAACGCTATAAACGCGACAGTAACACAAACGATTTTTAAGCCCTTCGATCTCAACTGGAATGAAATGCAAAACAGAATGCGAGCTGTTTGTGTAAATCAGTCATTTTTATCAGATAAGAATTGAAGATACTAAAACGGAAAAGAATTCTTAAATCAATTATTATAATAATTTTAGTAATCGGACAAAGCATTTTATGATGTCACAATACAATTATGTGATAAAGTAGTGAACGGTTATATAACTTATAAAGTAGAATTAGCTTAACAATATTAGAATCTACCAATCATTTCTTGAATGCTCTAGCAAAATTACGTCATTCATAACGCAAAAACGTCACAATGCTAAACTTTAGTCAATCAATCCGCTATAAATAAAACGATAAAACGAATCTGTAAAATACACTTACAAGAACAACTTGTAGACAAAATAAATTAAGTGGGAGGTGGTATACCGATTACGCATTCACTGCATAACAATGGAAAAGATGACCTCATAATAAAAAGCTTAAAAATTACTATAAAGACTGAAAATTAACTATAAAGTTATGATCAGAATTATGAATAAAGTGTGACAATCACATAACAACACAACTTAAAGTAAAGTTTTTATAAAATTTTTTGTATTTATTAAAATAAGTTATTTAGATAATGTTTGTAAGAAACTAAACCACTTGAAACAAGAAGCATCAGACTCGAGTTTCTCTTGTGATAGAGCTCGTTAGTGATGTATATCTCATTGGGATTTGAACAGGTGAGGTGTTGTCCTACACGTAGAAGAAAACACCACTAAACCACAGCGGACAACAACTGGAATTCAAGTAACTTAGAAGTTTTCTCAGGTTTTGCCGCGCAAGGAATTCAAAGAATCCACTATGTGATAAAAAAGGACTGAGAACCACCTCATAAGCGAGACTTATCCGATAAGCGTTAAATATGGCGCCTTACTCTCCTCGGGCTTGATGGACGAATTCTATGTTCTTCTTTTGCTCGTCAAACTTTAGGAAAGTAAGCGCAATGCTTAACGCTTGTCGGGTAAGTCCTTGCCGTGAGGTACGGCCTTGTTTTTATAACATATTGCATTGTATGGATTCCTTGCGCGGCAAACCCGGAAAAACTTCTAGGTTACTGGAATTCCAATTGTTGTCCTGTCCGTCTCTGTGGTTTAGTGATGCTGTCTTCTCCTTGCAGGACAATATCTAGTCTGTTTGAATCCCAATGAGATATGCATGACTGACGAGCTCTATTAAAAGCGAAACTCGAGTTTGGTGCTTCTCGGCTTAGGTGATTTAGTTTTTTACAAATATTATCTAAATACCTCATGTCAATAAATATAAAAAATTCTTAACCCTGCAGAGCGCGCGCTAAAAAAATTACATGGATGCGCGCGTTGGGTCTCACAGACCCAATATTGTTTTCTCATGATTTATAGACTTATTGATTGGCAAAATAAAGCAATATTAAATTTTAAAAGATTTATTACTTTATAAACAAGCTTTTACATTCAAAATATTCAACAATTAATGAAAGAACACAGGAAAGAATTATTCATTACACAAAAGAAACTGCATACTGTGAAGCAAGCTATTGATCATCGGAAAGACACTGTTCGCAAATAAATTTAGCGTGTTCTAAACACAAATACTTGTGGCACGTGGTACAGAAGTATTTAGTCTTTCTGTCTCTACCCTGGCATTTATGACAATGCCCTCGTTTGCCAACTGATGGGGCCTCATTTTGTACTTCTGTGTTTGTTACTTTGGACAATTTCTGTCGCAGTTGCTTTGGCAAGGTTACGATACTGGATCTTTTCTTGACGTGATCGTCAACTAATTCTAGACACAATTTCTTCAGAAATGTTCGTCTTTGCATTGGTTTATTTCCATTTTTGCAATAAATAATAAACCCATTGACACCTGCGATGTTTAGTAAGCGATAAAATATGACCATCGGCCATCGTCTGGTGTTTCTAGCACAATTGTAAAGGGATGACATTTGATCTACAGTGTCCACTCCTCCTTTTGTAGCGTTGTAGAAAGTTATTATTTCTGGCTTACGAGCGTCTCCTGTCTCCTCGTCAATCTTGTCATCATTGTGAAGTGTAGAAAGTACCAAAACATTCTTCTTCTTTTTAGGAATATAAGAGACTAAAGTGCAGTTATCCTCAAAGCCAAACAAACTTGTTTTTTCTTCTCTGCCTCGAAGGTTCAGGAATTCAGGAGGAATTTGTCTTTTGTTTTTCCTGAAAGTGCCAACAACTGTTATTTTATGCCTAAGCATTCTTTTAGATAAATCATAGCTAGTAAACCAGTTATCCAAGGTTATGTTTCTCCCTGTTCCGAGTATACCACTGCACACCCGTTCAACAACATCACCAGGACTATTACTAACTTTATAGGGTCCATCCGGTTGCGTTCCGACATAGACCTCAATCTTACTTGTGAAGAAAGTTTGCGCATCCACTAAAGCAAAAAGCTTGATCCCATATTTATCAGGTTTAGATGGAATATATTGTCGAAAACTGCATCTTCCTCGAAAACCAGCTAACATTTCATCAACGGTGGCATATTCGGAAATAGAATAAGAATTCTGACAGTTATTTACAAATATTTGAAATATCTCTCTGATTGGGGCTAGTTTGTCACTCTTCAGCTTTTCACTTCTTGTCGTTTTGTCGTCAAACCTGATGCACTGGAGAAGGAATTTGAATCGTCGTAATGACATAGTAGTATGAAATATATCAACACCTGTTCCATCTTGCTCCCACAGATCTTCCAAATTTTGTCTTCCACTCTTGTGTACCGCAGCGAGGTAAAGTAGTCCAATCAAAGCGGACACTTCTTCTTTTGAAGTGTTTTTTGCATCTCTATCTCTTGAACAGCTTGCTTTATTTTTATTTATATATATATTCGTGCATTCCACTAAGATATTCATGATACTTTCATCAAAAAAACAGCTCCAACAATCCTTTGGAGATTTAGCATGTTTGGCAGAGCCCTTCACACCAGTTGGTTCCGTAATAATGTTGTGAGCGCGAGTTCTAACATTTGCTCTGAATTTCCTTTTTTTCCAAACTGTCTCACCATCTTTACCAGTATAGTAGTCTAAACCATCTGTATCCAACTCATCCTCAGAAGCTACGTCACTCATTTCTTGTTCAGTATCAGTAGATTCACGTCTAACCTCCAAATTGTCTTCCTCACCTGCGTCACTATCATCATCAGTTTCATCAGAACTCACAACAATTGTCTCCAGTAGCTGTCGGATTCTTTCGTTTTCTTTTTCAACTAGATCCATGATTATTTTATTTTCAAAAATAGTAAAGACTGTTGTCTAAAATTATAATATATTATTATCTGAAATGATAATGAACAGATGAGACGTAAATAATCTCAAGGGATAGCTATACACATTTAGAACAAAAATGCGCGCATTGGGTCTGACAGACCCAGATTACAATATCTCTTATAAACGGTTGCCATGTATTAATGATTTTGGTCGAAATTAAAGTAAAGCTGAAATGAATCAGCTACAGAATGTTCTGAATTGATGCTACGCCACAAAAAATTTTTTTACGCAAAAAAAGATCGTCTGGGTCTGTGAGACCCAACGCGCGCTCTGGAGGGTTAATACAAAATATTTGATTTATTGAGTTTCAAACAATAAATCGAATTTTTAACGATACTGGTTTCATACGCCAAAGTACGAGTGGCTAAACGAGTTAGCGGACCTCACCACTCCTATATTTTTCTTGGCCAACACATGAACATCCGGGAAACTTTTGCACCACCGGCATTCCGATTTCAGCATATGAGATTGGCTAGATCAGTGGTTCTCAACCTTTTGTGGTTTGTGGGCCCCCTTCTAAAGACTTTCAACACCTGTGGCCCACGGCTCCGCAATAAAATTCTCTGTCTGTATTTCATTCGTAGTGGCTACAGGTACGCGGTTTTGTTCCAACCTATACAATTTTTCAGAAGAGAAGCAATTAATATTAAGAAGAAAAAACAAACAAACAAACAAACGAAACCTATACAATTTTTCAGAAGAGAAGCAATTAATATTAAGAAGAAAAAACAAACAAACAAACAAACGAAACCTATACAATTTTTCAGAAGAGAAGCAATTAATATTAAGAAGAAAAAACAAACAAACAAACAAACGAAACCTATACAATTTTCCAGAAGAGAAGCAAGTAATATTAAGAAGAAAAAACAAACAAACAAACGAAAGTCAAAGAAATGTCAAAGAATTAAACATGACAATCAGATTTATTATGCAATCAGTGTAAAGTTTGTTTTTGTCCTCGTTTGAGGAGGCCTTTGATATTGGCTCCGTCTCTGACTGAGCCAGGCGAATGTCGTTGTGTGCATCAAGATGATTTCGGGATTTCGTTTTGATGGTCACCAAATCAGAAAATCCAGCTTGTAATCAAATTCAATTTCAAAGGTGGGTTGTAGAAACTGAACAAACATTACAGGTGCCTTTTTGCTGAAGACTGGATAAGAATCATGAAGTGACAACCAAAAGCTGGAAAGGTCGGATTTGTTGTTAAATGCTTGCTTCATGGCATTCGAAACTTTGAACTCTGCTAACTCCTCTGTTTCTTCGATCATAGGGTTAACTTCAATGTTGAATGGGTCTTTGTGCCATGAAATAGGCAAAAATGCGTTGTTGAAGTAAGATCGAAACTCAGCAGAGACGATTTCCAGATGCTTTATCATGCAAGTTTTAATGTCATATGGCAACTTAATATTGTTCATTTCCGAGTTCTTAAGCAAGAAAAAAAAGAGGCAGTGAAACCTGCCTTTAATCATGACTGCCAGACTCACATTCGAGCAGATAGCCCAGCCAGCTTATCTTTTTACGTCGCTGACGGTTTCGTCACGTCCTTGCAACGACAAGTTCATTTTGTTAAAGTGGCCAAATACATCTACCAGAAATGCGAGCATTATAACAAACTCTTTATTGCAAAATTGGACATGAAGATTAGCTTTGTTTACTTAAATAAAAACTTTAATCTCATTACTCAGTTCATACAACCGATAAAAGCATCTGCCTCTCGACAGCCAACGGACTTGAGTATAAGGCAAAAGTCCCACATGTTGTGCTATCATTTCTTTGGCCAAAGTTGGAGAAGCCGGTAATTTTTTGCTCTGGAACGAATGAAGTCGATCACGTCAATCGCAACGTCCATAACTTCCAACAAACGCGGAGGTAGAGTTTTTGATGCTAGAGCGTATCAGTAGTGAGCAGTGCAAGGTCGTCACATGAGACCATTCATTCTTCACCAGCGTGACCAATTCTACTCTGACGCCAATGATTGCTGGGGCGCCGTCAGTACAAATGTGTTTGAAATTTTGCCAGCTGAGCTCATTGTCTTCAAAAAAGAGTCCCAAATAGCTTAGATATCAGCAACAGTTGTTGTAGCTGGTAAAGTATTGCAAAGCAGGAACTCTTCCTTTATCTTTTTATTTTTCTCGTATTGCGCAAACGGGATCAAATGGCATTCAAAAGTGGTGTCAGTAGACTCATCCAGTTGTATGCTAACCTGGAGCATGCTTTTCTTGATTTCAGAACAAACTTGTTGGTACACATCGGCAGCCATGTCGTCAACACGGCGGCAAATAGTAGCGTTCGACATTGAAAGTTGTTGGATTTTCTTTTTTGCCCTGGGTCCAATCATTAATTCAACCATTTTCTCTGCGCATGGCTTGATAAGTTGCTCAGCGACAATGTGCGGCTTTTTACACTTCGCAATTTGACACATCACCTCGTAGCTACATTGAAAAGCAGATTTTTCTTTTGGAGAAAATCCAAAATGGGGTAGTGTTTCTTTCCGGTCGTATTGCACTCTTTTGCCAGACAGAACATCAACCTTATTATTTTTTCTTTGGGAATGTTTTTGTCACAATGGTTTTTGTGTTTGGTGGGACGTAATGACAAATTTGCCATCACGACCGAGCAATGAAAATATTGCGCACAATCTTAGCCATTTTGGCGAACTTTTGTGAAGCCAAATGAACGTAGCTATTGCTCCATTTAGACATTTGAAAACAAAAAATCTTGTTTTAGCCAAATTAATTATAAATCCAAACAAAATACCTGTATAACGCGGTAAGCTTAATACCCAAATTTTTACACAGTTTCTTTATTAAATCTTGCGCTCGTGGACCCCTGGATAACGTCCCGTGGCCCCATAGGCGAGACAATGGCCCCCGGTTGAGAGCCCCAGGTCTAGATGATCAAACCCAGAATTTGAGTAAAAGCAGGCGAAACTGCGAACTGTGAGATTACGTAATAAAATAAATCATGAAACGATTATATGTTAATGTTTTATGATTTTTTCAATTGATTTGTCCATGCTTTTTTAATCTGTTTATAGCCAGTTCTAAAAAGTTTTCAAGTACACTCAATTTATGGGCTCCCTTGACACAAACCATATTAATATGATTGCTATATATTATTATCAATCGTAATATTTGCTTGTTGACAGATCACGTTGTTTAAGTGGTGGTGATCATTTTCATCTCCAAGCTATATCAATATCAACCACATTAAATAATTTTATCTGTGTGGCCTTTGGAGAAAAAATTCTTTAGAACATCAATTATAATTTATAAACAACTCAAGTAAATTGATATGAGAAATGAGCCGGGAATTACTCACATTACTTGAACATCATCGGAATTACTTGTAATGTTAAATATTGAGCAGACGAGAAATGAACAAAAAGTTTTAGAATAAATGAAGCAAAAAGAAAGTATTTTTTGCATTTTGCTGCTAATTGTACAGCTTAAATAACAAAAAAAGTCCTAATTTTGCTTTTCATAGCTATTTTGCTCTTTTATCGTAATTCTATGTTGTGGAATACATTTATTGTTTTATTGCAAATAAATCAATACAATAATAGTTTAAAGCGGATCCAATTTACAACAAAAATTGCAAGAACATGCAACTGTAAACTTTCAAGTCAAAGTTGTAGGAAGCAATGGTTATGAAAAAAATTATTTCAGTTTTACATATTTTCATGGTGTTGATTAGAATTGTTTAAAAAATTGTCAAATAAAGTGACTTTGAATAGATCTAATTATCTAATATTGAAAAAAGGTATAAATATCAACAAAATAAACGGATTGATCTCATATTTTACAGCTTTTGTCACTTTCTTAGTTGGATGTCTCAGTTGTATGTTGAGAGACACGTTTCTTGAAATCTCGGTCTTGCAACCTTAAGTCTTGTTTTGGTCTCGGTCCTTTGCGTCGCGAGTCCCGGTCAAGACATTCAAGCGATGTTGGCAAAGCGTCATGGCCTTCTTTAAACTTGCCATTAATCACAGTAGAATTGAATCTCTATTACTGGCAATTTCTTAATAATGGCAATCTCTATTACAAGTCTGGAAATAAGGTGCTCAAGAAATTTAGAGCCTATGTTCATCAACATCTACACGTCCTGTATTTTATATTTCTGACAAAATGTAGTACCCCGACTTGCGACACCTGTATAGTGTATAACAGAATGGTTTTAATTGTAGTCAATACTACTTTATGACGTCATAATAAAATACATATTTTCGCATTTGAAGTAAAGCCATTGTTACGATTGTGATTTAAAACCTACTCGCGTCGTTCTGACAAGTTTTTGAAAAAGATATTGTACTTTAGGGCTTAAGTTTTTGCTTGGCCGTCTTAGCAAGCAGCTCTAAATTTCAGTACTATTCCTAAAACTAAAAAAAAACAAATAAATATCTTGTCTAAAAGTAAAAAAAAAACAAAAACAAAACAAATAAACAAATAAAACAATACTAAATCAAAATTTAATCATGTAACCTGTGGTGTACCACAAGGTTACATGATTAAATTTTGATTACTCTTGCACCATTACTATTTTTATTATACATCAATGATATGCCTCTAGTATCCAATTTTAATACAAAATTGTTTGCCAATGATGCAGTTCTCACACTGACAAACTCTTGTCCAAGACTGCTGAATAAAAATGTCAACTTTGAACTGGTCAAAAAAAAATTTTTTTTTCTTTTTTTCTTTTTGTTTGGTCCTACTATTTAGAGGGAGGCAGAAGACCGTATGGTCATTTCGCTGCCTTCCTGTGCTTTCGAAAACTTTTTTTTTCACATGATGTATTTTTCGTTTTGAAGCACAAAACAAATTAATTGAATTGAATGGAATTCAATTGAATTGGTATATTCGAAAGCAGGTCGATCGAGTAATTGCTTGCAGTAGATGGTCAGAATGCAAAGTTCCATTGTTGTCAAAAAGAGTTCCCCTCTCACTTATGAAAGTTCGGCTGGCTTGATGCCTGAAAAAATTGGTGAGTGGTTTTTTCGTGTGGGACAGAAACCCAATGGCAATGTGCAAGGCGTTATTTAAGACACTGTTCATGAGCCAGGCATGTGCACTGACAAGTACATAATGTATGACTTTTTCCCTCAGGCTCAGATCATAAAATTGTCTGAGCATGCGGTCCTTTCTTAGCCAACGCACTTTGTTAAAATACAACAAAGTTCCGTAAAAAATAAGAACTTTTGTAAATAAATGGTCACCAGTTGTAGTGCCTTTTATAAACTAAAGTGACAACAGTTTTTACATTTTATTTAACTCCCTGTCGACACCTTTCACAAATATAATCAATTGTGCCGTATCCTTCTGATCCGTACTTTTATCCGTTGCAAAGCTGCACGAAACATTTAAGACAAAAATGAGATCAGCAAGTACATCAATACGCTTTGCCACTGTCTATCGCGACAGACTTATTTACTGGATTTCCGACACCATTTTCGGACACATTTCTTGTGAGACATCGATCAGGCATTCCTTTACGAAATCACTATCAGAATACGCTTTCATTTTTTTGCCTATTTTATGTGCCATCAAAAAACTACTTCTTAGTACTTTTTCATTGTCACTACGCATGTTTTGAATCATAAAACGCTCTGATAAGTTTTTATTGTTTCTACAATTGATTGTTTCTGCAATTGATTTACTTTCTGCTTTCTATCATCTCCATGCAGTTTTTCTGTATGAAGACTCAGAATATTTTGTCTCGTAGTGTCGTTTAATATTATACTCTTTCGTAGCAGAACGATTTTATCGCAAATAAGACACATAGGTTTTTCATCCGAATTTTCAACAAAAAAATATTCCAAAGTCCATCTTTCTTGGAGAAAAGTCTCCTCTCTTCATCTACCTTTCTCTTTTTAGCTGTGAAATTTACAGAAGTTGCCATTACTGCTAGAATTTTACTTTCTTCCAATTATAAACAAGCCCACAATGACAAAGAACGAAAACGCAAAGTTATGATTGTTGCTAAACAATAGAGAAAACAAAATCAAACCAATGCAGAATACGTCACATATTGTGAGTAAAATAAGACAAAGGCGGACAACGAAGAAACAAGTAGACCCCATTTAGTACAGAAAATGGGAGTTGCTGCAACGATGCCGAATGAAGCAATTGCAAAGTGAGCGATGATCCATCAAACAAAATTAGTGCTTTCTGATGTCCGTTTTTTAAACACAGATAAAATGCTTGCAACGGCCCAAAAGTTTGCAGCTAGATGTTTTGTAGCGCGGGCCACATTGATCGCCATACAAGTGTCAGTTTTACAGAAATTCTGGAGACAAGTTTATCAAGAGCTCTAGTGTTTGCGAGAGTTGTAACGAGTCCAGCATATAAAGAAATAGAGTCAGCTTGAGTCCAAACCCGATCTAAGTCCACTAAAGCTAATACAAAATTTACTTCCACATCATAAACCCTAGTGAATGATGCAACCTATTATGTTTTACCAAAATCAATGCTTTCAGTTTCAAACAATATTAACACATATCAAAGAGTTAAAAGTGCTATAGGCGTACATTCAAGATTACTAAATAATAAAGAAACTTTTCCGAACCAAAGCAATTACCAAAAAACCCAGAAAGGTAAAAAAACTCCTCTAAAAACAATTACCATAGAAAAAAATAAAACTAAGAGCACAAACGAGAGAACTGCAAGACTAGATGTTATGACCTTGTCAGTCTAAGAAGAAGAATAGCCTTATCTGATTTTAGGTGAAGCCTATGTCAAACTGAAAGCCAAGATAATTTTGGTGCGCTGTTCTAGGTGCCGAAATTCCAAACTTTGCTTGATCAAATTCATTGTTCTAAGACATATTGGGATTCACTATAAGGAAAAATGATAAAAAGTTTCTTATTGAATGCACCTAAAGAAGCCTGCAAGTTGTGCATTGCTTTTTTACAAATAGATTTGATTTGTAGCTCCCTGCCCAATCGTAAATCTTAAACGTTTTGTCGATTTGTTTTACCGTTTAATGCGGCTAAAGTGGTTAAGTACTGTAATTGTCAATCTTGTACTTTTATTTGAAGAAGTGATTTAATTTGATTTTAACTTATGGCCAAACAATAAAAAAATACACTGTATATATTTTAAGGTGTTGAGATAGAACGCCTACCACGGGAATTTTGAAACATAGATGTGGAAGTATTACTTTACTTTATGAAGTAAAACGCCCACTTTGATAATTTTTTAAAGTCTCCACTATTCAGTCACATAATCAAAAACTTCCAAAAATAAAAGTAGAAATATATAGCACAGGGCCTTGTTATTAACCACTCTTAAAATGGGGTTTGAAAGCCTTGTTTTCTGAGAGCGACAGCCAACGCCGCTTAAAGCAGGCGTATCGCTTCATGCTACCCTAACAGCACACATTGATCGAGGTTTGACTGTCTGCGTCAAAGCCCAGCTTGCTCCCAAGTGAGCAATAGATCAATAATTGGTTTGACTTGATAGTGATCCATATAAACCTTTAAAGAATTGTTTAGGGGATTGTATATTGATTGGAGAAAATGAGTTGTCGTTGTCATCGTTTGAATGGTATCCACTTCAGGTCAGACACAAACAGGACTGGGGCCGAGGGTTTATCCTTTTACTAACCCAGACTGCTGCACTGCCTGAATCAGATGCTGGCAGTGTTGTTATTAAACCAGCATCGAGTTTCGTCATCCAAAATTGTCAGACCTCGTGCTCCATGTGGTGCCCGATATATAGGGCACGCTGTTAGTAAATGGTCTGCGGTTTGCTCAGAGGCGCCACACTCGCAATTCGGTGAAGGAGCGAGACTCCATTTGTGCATGGACGAATGGAATCGCCCAACACCAGTCCGCAGGCGGTTGAGCTTAACCCAAGCTACTCGGGGTAAGCCCATCCCAACAGGCCTGGCACCGGTCCGGGGCACAAAAGCACGGAGCCTGAAAGCATTTTCACAGTACTCCGTTTTCCATTTGTGATTTGTCCATTCAGAAGCGCGGATGCCAAGTCTGGCAAGGTTGTTCAAAAGATTCCGTGCAGCTGACACAAGCGGGCGTCTGGATCTTAGTCTCACTTGGCGAGTATCTGAGGACCCACTTAAGAGACAATACAAGATATGATCGGTGTCCAGAGATCCACGGTAAGCCAAGGATAGTGTCGCTCCCATCCGGGATGGGAGCAATAATGGGACAAGCTATAATGGGATGGGAGCAGGCTCAGCTGCCTGGATGCCTGAGAGTACATGTAGGTGTTCCGTTGGAGTGGGACGCAGGCACCCAGTGACTATACGCAAGGCGTCATTCAAGACACTGTCGATGAGGCAAGTGTGAGCACTGCGACACCAGACTGGCGCACAGTCCTCAGATGTTGAGTAGACTAGAGATAAGGTGGCCATGCGTAGTATTTTAGAACCAGCACCCCATCCCGAGCCCACAAGTCACCTCAGCAGTGTGACGCGCGAGGATAGTTTTTTGCGCAATCCCACTAGATGGTGACGAAACGTGAGCGATCTGTCCAGTTTTACCCCAAGCTAAGTAGGGGTTGGACAGAACGGTAAAAGTTTACCATTGTTGTAGACCTTTAGCTCACGTTTGGCCTCTCGTTTATTTAAGTGAAAGGCTGCCGTCACCGTCTTAGTGTGACTGAGCTTCAACCTCCAAGTCTGGAGATACGCTGAAAGTGTAGACATGTCTTGGCTTAAAGTCCCCTCCAAGTCCTCCAGTTTCTAGAAGAGTGCAACAATGCTAAATCATCAGCATAAGCAAACTTTCTGGAAATCATGGAAGGAAGATCGTACGTATAGATGTTAAATAGGAGGGGATCCAAGACCGATCTTTGAGGAACGCCGTTTTTAAGACGGCGTAGCCTGCTTTGCTTGCTATAACCGGTGGTAAGGGTGAAACTTCGGTTTCGGACAAGTTTCATAATCATTCTGACCATGTGCTTATCCGGAAGTAGTCTCAGCAGCTTGAGGTAAGGCCACGGTGCCAAACAGTGTCATAAGCAGCTGTTACATCGACAAATACGGCACCGGCCTTCTTTTTAGCCTCAAAAGAATCTTCGATGTTCTGGGTTAGCAGAACAACTTGATCTACGGTTGACTTCCCGCGTCGGAACCCCGCCTGCTCTTTAACGGAGCAGTGGATCTAAAAATCTAAAAATCTAGGCTCGTACATCGAGGAATGTCTTTCGTTATCACTAGGGTTTTCTCTAGGAGTTCGCAAAAGGATTTTAATTGTCGACTTGCACCACCTTAAAGTGCTTGAAACTCTTTTAAGTTTTATTGGTAGCAAGTATCAGAAATAATCCAAGGTGAACCGTACTCCCTAGCAAGTTTTTGTTTAGCTTGTTGATAGGATGCTTCATTGCGGGCCAAATGGTGTATTTGGTTTTGTATATTATCGGAGCATGTTAAAGCAACAGACAATATAGAGTTCGTTTATCATGAACGCTTGGCTCAATGTGCGTTTCAAAATTATTTTTTGTTTGCACCACCTTGAAGCTGTTGTTCTTCATCCCGTTCTTTCGTATGATTAGTATGCAATTGCGCCGATTTAAGATTAAAAGTAGCCTGAAGTCGCTTAACAGTGAGAGAAGAGGATCGTGAACTACAACTAGATTTAGTCTAGCCTTTACTAGAAGCTCAATATTGGGGTTCATATTTGGTTGAGCAAGGTATCCTTACTAGAACCCATAGTCCTTGTGTAAGTAAACCAATCACTTATTTGCGTATCGAACTCGCGTTTATTAATTGCGACACCACCTATAGTTTGCGAAGGAAACATATTACTTGACATTAATTTCATTAATTTATCGTAAGAATTTTCTATTTCAGCGACAGTTTCATTTAACGCCTTGATCTCAGGATTACGCAACGACATTATTTTCTCAGCGGCTAAATAATTATTGTTTAGTACAAAACCCAAGGTAATTTGGTAGTACCATTTTCCTTGTGGTCTTTCAACTTTTTAAAATTTTTTTGAAGACTGGAAGTCGGATGCGCCAGTTGACACAGTAGATTAAAAAAAAACAAATATAACTTCGCTTCTTGCAATTTGAGGTAAAAAATTTATCAAAGTTCTTATCCAAACAGGGAATATCTTATTCAAATAGAATCAATAATTGAAACAATAAGTATCAATTTTTTGTTTAACTCGGTGAATTCCGGTGTGGCTGAAATACAACTTGGCAAAAAAAATATTATTCTATTTCAACAATTACATTCAACAATTAAATTCAACAATAGGTTAAATAAAATATTATTTTGCACCGAAAAACTTTAGTGAATTATACAGTACCAAAAAGGCTCTCCAATATATCGCTTTCCAAGCCAGGAATGACCGCTCAATTATCTATCAAACAATTACGATACATTTCGAGCTTGCCAAAAGGCAGGCGCAACAATCTTAAAAAAGGCACTCCGCGCATACTTTGATCGAAGCGCGGTGATATAGTGGCTCAAGTCTTGGCGACGCTACAAAGCCTTCGATGTTTATCTGAAGAATAGTGGACCTTCGAAGCTTGCTGGCATTATGCCTTGAAAAGGACATTTTTTTCCTGGTATTTCTCCGTCTTAAAAGGATGTCTTCCCATTAGTTTGCTGAACAAGGACCCATGCTGAACATTGGAATGGGTAGGCACTCTTCCGTTTTGGCAGTTTTAGTTTTAATCTATCGTGTGCAGTAAAAAGAGCAGACTTACTTACGGCCCATGCCACAAGAAAGCAATCTACGAGAAAGCAACTGCCATCTGGAACTCGCTTTTTCACTGAATTGCGAGTGTGGCTTTCCTGAACAAATCGCAAATCACGTCCTACGTGCCCCATACATCGAGCACAACATGGAGCACGAGGTCTGACGATTTGAATAACGAAGCCCGATGCTGGATCAATACTATCACTCCAAAATCTGATTTGGGCAGTACAACAGCCTGGGAGTAGTAAAAGGATAAACCCTCGGCCCCAGTCTTGTTTGTATCTGACTTGGAGTGAAAGCCTTTTAAACGAAAGATATAAATAAAGAAGTATGTGCAGAAAGTGACTATATAAAAAAGCATGATTATTTAATCGATCTTTAAACATTTATATATTAATAACAAAAATAATATTTTCGCACCATTACAAGTTTTCAATTAAAAGACACTAACAATTTACTAAAACCGTGAAAAATTTTTGTTGATTTTATATAAGAAGGCAGTTTTAGAAACGTTGAGGTTAGAGTAGCCTAATCATTAACAGATTGCTCTTACCAGCTTTCGAAGATCTGCTAAGATATGTCGGCAACTGGATGGCTGAGAAAGAGCGCTATATTTATGGCAAATACAATCTACATGGTTTCGGTTTAGTCCTTTGTAGTTAAACCAGGGTACCCCAAACGCAACGTGGAGTGGAGCTACACTCCACATTACCTAAAGTGACGAAACAATGAAAGTGGTTATATTTACTAATCCTATAAACAATGAATTCTGAGGGAACTTCTGCTTTATAGTGATGGATTTTTCCAAGAGAAGCAAACTCACAGTTTTCTAATAAATCAAATGCTAAAGGCAGATATAAATCATGTATTTTAAAGATCTTTGGTTTTATGGCAAGCAAGAAATTTACTATAAAAGATGAGTATAGGGAATCACTCCTAACTCTGCCACTGCTTTAATGAATATAACCAAAATCACTTTTGGCCTGCAATATATTCAATTGATCGAGAAAATGCACACACAGGGGTAATTTGACCTCTTACCATCGAGGCAAATGACACATTACTGTGCAAAAGTACAAAGACTCATTCGATTTCGACCAATATCACATTGGTACTTCGCTGTTTACGACCGCATTGCGCTAATTTTCAACAGCCATCACTGACGAGACTTCAATAGTCAACCGTCACTGACGAGACTTCAATAGTCGAAACAGCTGTCTGGCGGAGGATTTTGCTACCCAATAGTATTTTCTGTTCTTAATTAGGATTACCTTTTTTACAAATTGAGGCCCCCAAACTATGCTTTCAATCTTCAAATATTTGTGTCTAGATAAAAAAAATTTTTTTTTTTTTTCTCAAATTAGCTAGCTTGATTATTGTTTGCACTTTACCAAGTCAATTTTCACCAGTAATTGTCGTGGCTGTTGAAAATTAGCGCAATGCGGTCGTAAACAGCGAAGTACCAATGTGATATTGGTCGAAATCGAATGAGTCTTTGTACTTTTGCACAGTAATGTGTCATTTGCCTCGATGGTAAGAGGTCAAATTACCCCTGTGTGTGCATTTTCTCGATCAATTGAATATATTGCAGGCCAAAAGTGATTTTGGTTATATTCATTAAAGCAGTGGCAGAGTTAGGAGTGATTCCCTATACTCATCTTTTATAGTAAATCATGTATTATATGTTACATTTCTACCAGTATTATAGTACGGCTTTGTCAGCTCTTTTGCGTAGTCCAAAGCCGAATTGAAGGCATGTGGAATCTTGTCTGCAGACTTTCTCAAATATGAAATAGCATTGAGCAAAAATTTGTGCATCGCATAGTATTTAGATTCTACATCGAAAATTATTACCAACTTTATTTCCGTGACCCGACAGTTGATCGAACGACAGTTGATCAAAGGACATTTGATCGAACGACACTTGAATGAAAAAACTCTTGATCGAAACATTTGATCGAAAAGACACTTGATCGAACAACACTTCATCGAAACGACACTTCATCGAAATGACATTTGATCGAAACGACATTTGATCGAAACAGCACTTGATCAAATAATGAAAGAGAAAATTTACAACTTTGTCTGTCTTAATTTTGTCAATTTTTCGTCCCAAAAACATTATGATCACTAAAAAAAAAGTCTTCACTTTGAATCGGTCCCGGTTTTGTCAATTTATTGTCCCAAAAACACATTAATCTCTAAAAAAATAAGTCTTCCCTTAAATCTGTCTCTGATTTCTGCAAGGAGTCTGTAAGGGTGGAGCCATGGCACAATGCCCCCCTAAAGAACTGAATAAAATGTAAAAAGAATGCAAAAAAATGGCAGCAATAGGCATTTAACAAAACATAACCATAACAAGAAATCTGCTTGTTGCCCCCCCCCTAAAAATACTTTTCCCAGGGACCTTGTTGAGAAACCTTGATCTTGACATTGACAAAAACTTATAAAAAATAAAAACAAATTGTCTTCTTAATGATAGCCTCTGCTTTTTATAAATCTAATTTACAGTAACAAAAAGATTGTTTAATTGCAGAAACATACAAAAGTAAATATTTTTTTTATCAACTGTCATTTCTATTAAGTGTCGTTTCGATCAAGTGTCGTTTCGATCAAGTGTCTTTTCGATCAAGTGTCGTTTCGATCAAGTGTCGTTTTGATCAACTGTCGTTCGATCAAATGTCGTTCGATCAACTGTCGTTCGATCAACTGTCCAAGCACACTTTATGCTTTATTACATACTTTATTACATATTTAGCAGGTTTTTTGGTTACGATATACTGTACATATATATATATGTGTGTGTAATGTGTTTATGAGAAAAGAACATTTGCCTCATAATGCCAGAAGTTGTTTATCTACAGGTAATGCTGAAAATAAATTGTACATTAATGCAGTTTCTGATGAAATTATTTTAGATTTTACATACATACGTAAGTAAATTTATTAGTTGCTGATTTACAATTTAATTATAAGTTGCTGATTTGTGATTTGCTGATATAAATTTACTTATAAGTTTTTGCTGATCTCTATTTGCAGCATCATCAGAGCGGAAACATCTTATTACTAAAAAAGAAAATCTTCTTTTACTTAGTCCAGATCGGTGGATGAAAAATATTTCATCACTCCTTAGGTGGTTATGACTTTGAAGCCCACTAAATATTAGAACATCTAACAAAGCTTTATTAAAAAAATACTTAGTGGAGTTAGAGTAGCATTCGGTTTACAAATATTCAAGATGCTTGGCCAATAAATGTATTACAATGGCTCATAGTTTTGTTAAGCATTTCATCATTCTTGTCACCAAGAAAAAAGAAAAGCAATCAATTTTTCTTTTTAGCAGGTAGTGCATTTTCCTTTCGGGCCAGGATTTGCTCCGGTGAAGTTGTTTCTCCTTTATTACTGAATCTTTATTACTGAAAAAAAATTCGCCAACTGAATCTTTATTACTGAAAAAAAAATTAGCGATTTTTCTTGTTTGAGAAACTGTAACAGCCAAATTGGTCAAAAAATACCTCTGGTTCACGTGGTTAATATGTTTGTGCTTACAAAAAGTAATTTTCTGTTGCAATAGAATGAACAATAATCTTTTACCGAAGACTGCTTTCAAGAATTTGAATACAAAGATTCGGTCGTAGCAATTTCAAAAAGCTAAGTAATTAACCAGTTTTTTTATTTGGCACACGGCTAAAGTTGAATTGACGAAAAACTCAGTACGGTTGCGGTATATACGTGGTGGTAGATATTCTCTGCCACTAAAGCAGTGCTTCTCAACCTTTTTTGTGGCAACCCAAATGTGAAGTGAAAGTAGAAAGCAAAGCTTTCGCAACCCAATTTTTTTACAGACTTTTTTGCATGCATAAAAAATGAACGTAACACAGGACTATTAAACAATGGCATAACCATACTGATCCACAAAAATGCACGAAACTAAGATCCAATAAAGATCAATTCAACCAATGTTGAATCACAACAAAAATAGTTTAAATTTACACAAACGCCGTTCCGCGCTTAAAACCTAAGCGACGAGCGCTAAGCGAAGCAGAACAATTCAATAAAACAAACAAAAAATGTTCCATTCCTCGCTCGTATCAGTTGGAAAGGAGTCCTGAACAGGAAAAAGTCATGTTAGCTATTGAAAGCATTCAGAAATATAAGAAAAAATGCAATTTGATAGACTTTGGTTTTTATTAGTACGAGATTTCGTGAGTCAATGCTCAGTTTTTCAGGTATAACGGAAACATTTTTCTTCAAAAATTAACTTAAGCGAAATACATTTTTTTCTTTAATTTTTGAAGTCTTAAAGTAACGTAATTGGTATTAAGCAAAAATACTTGTTTGTTCTACAAGACAATGTTGGAAATATTAAAGCTAAGCAATTACCTCAGGCTTTGGGAAACGCCAAGATATTGCTGTCCAATCGAAAATTTTTTATTTAAAATTTTAGTTTTTTTATTTGTATTATAACTAAAATTTAAAAGCTGATCGTCAACACTTCCAAGCAGAAAAGCGACGTAAAATGTTTTTCTCAAGGAAATAACAAAATGACAAGAGTAAGAGCTAACGGAGATTAACCGAGCCGCTACCGACGGTTGCGTTGCTCTTATGCACATATTTACTTAAAAAACCGATTAGGCCACGGCAAGGATACCAACCTGCGGCCCACTTAATGTTTTTTGCGGCTCACTGCTCACTGAAATTTTTTAGTTATTGCTAAAATTACGTATAGAATTTGATATCACTGCGGTTATTGTTAACGTGTAAGAAAACAAAGTAAATACATCGTTTGATTGCTGCGTCGAGTAATGTCTAATGAACTGATTTACGAAAAAATTTGTGGGCAAATCTTGTCACAAAGGCGCTTGCTTCAAGCCTCGGTTTCAGTATTCACATTGTTTTGCTATTAAATAAATATTAATTGTGTTATTTCCAAACAATTTTTACTATGACAAGTGATTGTTAGGTAACGACTTTAGTGGTAGTAAAAATAATAGCTTTGAGCCAATGTGGAGTGATTTAGAATGAGATTACAGTAGTAGCAGCAGTGCTGCTAGTGTTAATAAAAGGAAACGTGTTAATTTATTAGGAAGGTGGAAAGAGGATCAGACATTTTTAAAGATTCCCAACTAAGAAGTTAACATTTGGTCAGGACCCAGGGATCCACCATTAACCAAAGAGAGTGTCGCTTCTAGTCCACGAAGTTTAACTGGCTGGGTGCCTGAAAGTATAGGTAGGCATTCAGTGACAATGCGCAAAGACGTCATACAGAGCACTGTCTATGTGCCGAGTGTTAACGTTGCGACACCAGACTGGTACGCAGCACTCAGTACTCAGCTGTTTGGTAGACCAGAGATAGGGCAGCTGTACATAGTGTTTTGGCAGCAGCACCCATCCTCGCGGTCTGCAAGTTGTCTCAGCAGTGTGACGCGGAAAGATTGTTTTTTCCGCGATACCCACAAGATGGTGATGGAACGTGAGAGATCTGTCTAGTTTTATCTCAAAATGAATAGAGCTGGATAAAATGGTAATGCAATGCTGCTGTAAACATTTAACGCATTCTGGGCCTATCGTTTATTTAAAGGAAAGGCTGCCGTCACTGTCTTAATGTGACTGAGCTTTAGCTTTCAAATTTAAAGATACCTTCATTTAAAGCCTCCTTAAAGGCAGGGTTACCATATTTTCGAAGGGAAAAACCGGGACACGCGTTAACAGAAAAACAAATTTTGCCCAAAAAGTAGTGTCCCCTAAAAATAAAGGTTTTAACTTGTAATCAGTCTCTGATTTCAAGAATTTTGTTCCCAAAAAGAAGTGTTTTCTAAAAAAAAGATCTTCACTTTAAATCGGTCTCGGATTTCATGATTTTCGTCTCTGGAAACTAGTGATCTCGGAACAAAACAAGAAGAAAGGGATCTGCACATAGAATCTGACTTTGCTTTTCGGCGGAATTTCTGCCAAAATGGTTGGGACAAAACGATAAAATTGGACGTATGTTAAGCCTACTTAAAGGCCTTCCAGTTTCCAGAAAAGTGTAAACATGCTAGATCGTCTGCATAAGCAAACTTTCTGGAAATCTTGGAGGGCAGTTCGTACATATGCTGTAGATGTTGAAAAGGAGGGGAGCCAAAACCGATCCCTGAGGAACGCCGTTTTTCAGACGCCATAGACAGTCTTGTTTGCTGTCACTGGTAGTAAGGTTGAAACTTCGGTTTTGGACAAGCTCCGTGACTATTCTGACCATTTGCTTATCCAGCAGAAGCCTCAGAAACTCAGCCTCAGCACAGTCCCAGACAGTGTCATATGCCGCTATCACATAGACAAATAGAACAGTCACATAGACAAACATCGAGGATGTTTTCTGTCAGTAGAATGACTTGATCCTTGGTTGACTTTTCGCTTCGAAACCCAACTTGCTCTCTATTTAGCAATGAATCAATAATTGGTTCGACACTGTTGTAAATAACCCTCTTAAGGATCTTGTAGGGGACATAAAGCAGAGATATCCATCGATAACTTTTTGAGTCCCCTTCGGGCTTCATCGGCTTTGAGATCGCAACTACAAGCGCTCTTCTGCAGTTCTTGGGAATTTTGAATCGGTGCAAGCAGGAAGAAAAAACCCACGTAATCAGGAATCGAAAGCAACTCCAGCAAAACACATATTTAATGCTAATTACGTAATGATTTTAATAGTTTCACATTTCACTTAGATTTCTAATTAGTTAATCAATTTTAAATTCATATTTTTCAATCGTCATTTTGGTCATGTTATCCAACACTCAAAAGAGGAAATTTTTTATAGACCTGTACATATAATTTTGCGGCCCGCCACATATACTTAAATTTGTAATTTGGCCCAATATGAAAAAAGGTTGAACATCCCTGGGCTACGCTAATGATTTGAAAAAAACATGCCGTTTTACTTAATTTAAAAATTACGCTGCACTGCGCTATATTGCCTTCCGCTTTACACGATTTCAAAATTACATTCGCTTGTTCTGCTGCGCTTTTTTAAAGTGTAAAAAATTGCCTACCTCTGCAAACCATAACTAAGATTTATTATTGTGACACTATAACATGCTATTTCAGATCTCTGCTTTAAGTCGTATCTCCATAAACAACTTTTTTGGAAATTTTTTTAACATAGCGCTATTACTATTGCAATCTATGTAAATCAAAATTAAAAAAATTTAAATTGAATATTTAGAAACTGTTACCTTTAAGTTAACTTTAAAGTCATTTATGCAGAAAGCGTAATTTTTTGCTACTCTTTCCGCTTGCTTTCAGTCTGAGCTGACGTTTAGTTTTCTACCATTTCAAATTGCAACAAAACCGTCACTTAAATGTCTTTCTTGAGATAATTCCAAAAATCATTCTAATTACAACAAATAACAAAAACATCAAAAAATGTCCCGTCTCACGACCGATTAAAAAAAACACGCTACCGAGACCACATGAACTCGAAACTAAGACCGAGACCACCAGCGCAAGTTTGAAACCGAGACCATCAAAAATCGTTCTCGTGATCTACATCACTAATCTTTATTTATTTTCCTGACTTGCAAGGAACGACGGAGCTGTCACTTGGGCTAGATTGTACTTTTCAGCAATTCTTCGACATATTTTGCAAATTTTTGCTGCAAAAGTAAGCCAAAATGCTGCAAATTTATGCTCGTAAAACAATAAAATTTCACTAGAATGGAAATAAATTTCACTAGGCCGGAGTCAATTTCACTAGATCTAGTGAAATTTCACTAGGCGTAGCAGCACTGCTTTTAACCCTTTGAGGGACACTGGGTCATATATGACCCATGAACATTTTTTTATGGTACAGACAATCCGATCAAAAAATTAAGTTTGTTTTTTGACGGTTGGATTGTTAAAAGATTCAAGTTTAATTTAAAAAAAAAAAATTGAAAACTTTTATATTTTTTACCGTAATTTTGTAAACTTTTTGACTACCAAAATTGAAAAAAATTTTTGACTTTAATTAGCTGACTTAATCAAAGTAAAATAATCGTATTTTATACAACTTGAGTTTTAGTATTTAAGATTAGGTTCTTGCTAATGATTTAAAATCATTATTGATTTATTCAAGCTTTTTGATTTCAAAAACTAAAGCAAAAACCGCTGTGGGTCGTATATGACCCAGTGTCCCTCAAAGGTAAATATTGGTGATTATAAAATATGTAAATATTGCTGTAATGCAAAGAAACTTATATGCTTTGCATACTTTCACTAAATTTTTTCATTAATTTTCTAAGTATAATTGATGTCTTAGATAAAACATTTTTGAATAATTGCTGTAAGTATTGATTACTTGTTTCTCATTTATAGTGCGCCGTTACCAGCTTTGTAGGCTTTGGGGATTTCCCTAGATTTAAAAGATAATCAACTGAACTCGGCAAATAATGAACGAAAACCAAACATTTTGTATTGCTGAATATTTACTCGGAGTATTGTGCTATTATTTTGCCCCACAGGTTGTGATGTAAAAAAGCAGTTTTTTTCTTTTTGGAGTCATAAAAATTAGTAAATATACACTTATTTCACTTTTAAAAAAATTGGATATAAATCATGAAGATAATTTAGGCCTAATTAGTTTTACCAGGTCAGTAGAAAAAAACTTTTTTATCTTGATGTATTTAAAATATTTTATTTACTGATAGCAGTGGTGATGAGAAAAAACTCATTCTTGATGATGAAGATTTGTACTATTTAAAAAAAATAAAGAATTTATTAAAAGAGAATAGAAATACAAATGTTCTTAAAGTTACAACAGAAGCTCCTCAACCAGCTGCAAATCAACCTGAGAATATAAAGCTAAACAGAAATTATAAAAAAACGATACTTCAAGTGAATTGACTTTAAATGAGAAAAACTAAAGAAAAAAAAAAGGGAATGTTTTTACTACTGATGTGGTTGAAATGAGGTATTTTTGGTATGCATTTGCTAATGGGGTAGGCTTACTTGTTTTTTAAGAATTCATGGACTATGATAGGCTTACAAAAGGAAGACCTGGTACAAGAAAAGAATGAGTGAGCCACTTTTTAGTGTGTCAAGTTTTTTTGTTTTGTGTTAAAGATATAGTTGATCTCTAAAATATATTCGTCTCATTCAATTTAAGTGCAAAATCTCCATTTTTGTTCCAAAACCGTAGGTGGTCTCAAAAAAGGTAATCACCTTAATTCGAGTACGTGATCCCGACTTTTGTTTTAAAGTTAAAGTGCAGGCAGGTGAACCCACCATCATAATGCTGCTACGAAGAAATACAACAATGTTTTGCTTGGAGTTGGGCCACTTTTTGACTATAAAGGGCCCAGCTGCGGCCACTACATACGCTTCATACTAAAGCCATCACTGTTCATGGGCTACCACACAGAATTGCTTTGTTGTATATCATGGATATAAACAATAAATATTTTTCTATCTGTAAGGTTGAGTGTTTGCTATAGAAATATATGAAATTTGTGTGCAAACATTAGGTATTCATTCCAGTGTTCGTTGCAAGACAGAATTAATAAAATAATCAAATAAAAATTTTAATAAAAATTCGATTTGAAAGCAATCTTATTAATTGCCTGGTTAGTTAAATCAACTTTTTTACCTGCAATGTTTATTCATTTTAACAACCTTTATTAAAAGTTCAGTCATTGATATATAATTTTGCATTGAGCGGCGAAAAAAATTTACCGTTGAGGGACACTGGGTCATATATGACCCATGGTGTATTTTGTTAAAAAAACAAAAAAATTAAAATTTTGTTTTTTTATAGTGTCTAAGAACACCTAACAAGACATAAAAAACGATTTTTGAATAAATTTAAGTTGTAAAAAAATTATGTCCCTTAAAGGGTTAAGACAAGAGGTATGTAGAAACAATAAGCTAAAATCTAAATAAAATCCTTTTTGCTTTTAAAGGTTGCAATGTCTTTGCTTAAATACTTTAGTAATGAAAGCAGAAAAGAATCTGGCCCTGATACAGCGCTAGCCTCGCCTTCCGCGAATGAAGTTGAGCTTCAACCTGCTAAACGGCAAAAAATAATCTCTAAACGCCGAAAATGGAACGAAGACTTTATTAATTATGGATTTCGCCGCCCAATTGGTGAAGAGGAAAATCTCTATTCTTCTGCCCAGTGTCTTTTTTGTTCAACCAGTTTTAGCAATATTAATGTCGTTAAGTCAAAGCTTTTAAGTCACCTAACGAAACAGCATCCAGAACACCAAAACAAATGTACAAAATTCTTTCAGTCATATCTAGATGCTCAGAAGAAACAGAGCCATTTGTTTGATAAGCAAATGGGACACCAGGTAACTCAGAACAAGAACATGCTATTGGCATCGTTGCGAATGTCACATCACATGATGAAAGCGAAACGCCCGTACACCGAACTTGAGCGTGTAGTGCTACCGTGTTTAGAAATTGCAGCTGAGCTAATTCACGGCGGAAAAAAGGCAGTAGATAAAATTAAACAAATACCACTTTCTGACACTACAGTTGGAAGACGATGTGCCATATTATCTGAAGATTTAAAGCAACAACTTATTAACAAGCTCTTGAAAGCCCCCTCTTTCGGCATCCAGTTAGATGAAAGCACTGACATAACCAGTGAGGCACAGCTCATGGTGTTCTGTAGGTTTCCAGATGCAGAAGCTAAGAGAATAGTTGAGCATTATCTATTCTGTAAACCAGTGGGAGAAAAAGCAACAGCTGAAGCGATTTTTCAGAAAATGAATGATTTTTTTGAAAGAGAGGGGTTGGATTGGTCGAAGTGCAGAGCTGTAACCACAGATGGTGCTGCAGCTATGCAGGGTTCGCAGACAGGGGTGGTAAAGAGAATAAAACAAGTGTCTCCAAAATGCGTGGGAATACATTGCATTCTCCACCGCGAAGCATTAGCTTTAAAGAAACTTAAGTTGAATGCAAGCGAGGTTAATGGTCAAGAAAACGAATTGAGTGATGTTCTACGAGAAGTTGTAGAAATTGTTAATTCTATTCGCAAAAGTGCAAAACAACAGAGAATTTTTTCAAAACTCTGCGAAGAATTGAATGCCTCTTCGAAAAAACTTATTCTTCATTCAGAGGTTCGATGGCTATCGCGAGGAAAAGTTCTTTCCCGTGTATTTGAACTTAGAGCAGAAATAGAGACGTTTTGCAATGAATGCGGAAACCCACGAGCTTCCAAGTTTAGCAACATCTACTGGGTTGCTAAATTGGCCTACCTTGCATCGATTTTTGATCGTTTAAATCAAGTGAACCTCAGTCTTCAAGGGAAAGGAGGCGACATTTTTCGATCAAGTAGCAAAGTCAATGCGCTCAAATTGAAAATTCCACTGTGGAAAAAGCATGCTGCATCAAGGAACTTCAACGACTTTCCTTTATTGAGCCAGTACATGAAAGAGTCTGAATGGGAGTTTGAGGACGCTTCCACGGAAGACAACCTGTCGACACTTATCGTTGCTCACTTAAACTTGCTTGGTGATAATTTGTGTGCATACTTTCCTGAAGCCAATGACAAACGTCTGGAAGCAAACTCTTGGATTATTCAGCCATTTAATGAAGAACCAACAGAGGATGAGGAATTACTGGAGCTCCGCGCTGATTTAAACCAAAAGATTGCTTTCCGAGAAATGGGTTACTCAGACTTTTGGGTTTACCTTCTTGAATTTTTGGAATATAAAAATCTTGCAAAAAGTGCCATTGATATCTTAGTACAGATGCCTACAACTTATTTATGTGAAGAAGGGTTTTCCAGTCTTGTTGAAATCAAGTCAAAGAAAAGAAACTCAATACTTGACATTGATTCTTTAATGCGAGGAGGGATTGAGAAAGAAATAACACCGCGTTACCTCCGAATTGCCGAAACTATGCAAGAACAAGCAAGCCATTAAACAAAGTATTAAACTTCGTTTTTTGTACTTTTGCGTGCTTAACATCATGTGATCTAATTCTAAGTTTTCTGTTTGTAAGTTTTCTGCTTGTAAGTTTTATGTGCACAATTACACATTACTGGGTATACGAAGTTCTTGAAAAATTGTAAAAGGTATACCACAGAAAAAAAGGTTGAAGAGCACTGCTCTGGATTTTAAATTTACCATATATTGAATTATTTCGTCAAAGTCGATTGTTGAAGCCCGCCAAAGAATTTGTAATTACGTACATAATCGATCAAATTATTGTAATGCTTTGAATCAATTTAATGACGCGCAAAAAACTCCGAATACATGATTTTCGTCTTAGTAGAGCTTTTTTGCTTTATATAAGAATAAAACACGTTGATATATCAAACTGGCAACCTTTTTTCTTTGGTCTTTAACTAAATTTGTCGTCAAAATTCCTGTTATTAACGAGGTTTATTCAGAAATAATACATTAAAATTAAGTAAAGACAAAAAAGAAAACACTTTGATTTCTGCACCGATTGCAACCAGCAATAAACATTCCCACAAAAGTTGGACCATAATGGTTAAAAGATTGAGCATCCCTGCGTAAGAATATAAAACAACTTAACATTTTCCAAAACAGTCATTATCATCGAAATGAATCTCTACCTGAAGTAATTTTGGATTTTAATATTGATTTGGTTATAACTTACGACAACGACATTTTTTCTTTCAAAATTATTCAATTTATAGTAAGAATTTTGATATTAGAATAAAAAATAAAACATCGGTAGAACCAATTAATGATATTGCACTCAAGCATAGCACAATATATACATGTATTATATTCGAATGTCTTTTGAGCTTGTTTATGTAAATGTTCGATACAATCTGCAGCATAATTCAAAAGTAGTTCGGAAATCCTTTAATAATATTTGATTGCCTCAAGCAAACTGCGACAAATATTTCTTAAAATTTTACTTTTTAAATGAATCTATATAGTTTGATTTTTTGGTCATTTTCATTACACGCTCAGTGCAACAAAAAAAAGTAGGCTATTCTATTTAGAGTTATTTCAAACATAAACTTACAGGGAGGAAAAATGAACGCACACCTACTGTATCTAGATATTGTACTGTACAGAAAATAACACTCGTATAAAAATGAAATAGTTTATGCCAAGTCATTTTTGCTAAATTTTAATACCAGTGCGTAGTGTTGTAAAATATATTTCACTGCTTGCTCTTGTTGCAAGCAAAATATAAGAAAAAAACTGGAGATTTTAGCTCTGCTACATTTGATGTATCGTCTGTTTGCGGTGTTGGTGCGTTTTCCGTTAAGTTCAATATTAACACTTAAAAATGATTGTGTTATTTTTTGTAAGTTAGTGATTACAATTTTATTGGTAGATTTCATTTTAATAACCTCTTTTTATTCTGTTAAAATTGGTCAAAAATTTGAGTTTAAAAAAAGTTTCAAGAAAAACACAGATATTGGATATGTAGAGTGTGTAAAGGTCGAATGACATAGACTGACGCTGGCGTATAAAAAATGATACAAGTAATTATACAATATAAAACTTCAAGCGCATAAATGATTGACGATCTTTCTTCAATTTAATCAAAACAAAACCTGAATTTAAACCGATAAGTTAAAACAATATTTTTTCAATTAATTTTAACTTTGTTTCTTTTTCTATGCACAATAATAACATGATTAAGATTGATGGAAAAAGATAAGACAAAATAAGCTTCATACACAAACCATCATTTCTTTTAAAGATTTAAATTTTTTATTGATTTCACTGGTCAACACACAATTTGGTGCCTCAAATATTAGAACTGTTTTGGGGTATATTTGGGGCCCTGATTCCAAAAATGACATCGGTTATTTCGCATCAGCTCTAGTTTTTGAGTTAAGGCATACCCCTATAATTTTGACTTTTATCTGTTATACATGGATCTTAAGCAACAAAGAATTTGTTTAAGATTGTTTAAAGGTATGTCAAATGCTCAATAGCAAAGTAACTACGTGTTTGACGTATTTTCAACAACACAAAATAATAAAATACCCCGATAAAAGCAATAGACATTGAAAAGTGCAAGACTTTATTCTAGTAATTACATAACATCTAAAAAGTGTCTTTTGTAGCACTTTCTGGAGTGTTTAGTATCAGGACAGTGCCTTTGCAAACTCCAACAATAATCAGCTAGCATCGTTGCATCCCATCTTCCTTGGTACCGCTCCTCCATTACTCTTATATCCTGGTGAAACCTTTCACCCTGCCCCTCGCTTAGGTCACCAAGATTTTTTGGAAAATGGTCTAAATGGCTATGAAGATAGTGGACTTTGATGCTCATGTTGCAGCCAAGATCTTTAAAGCTGCTTGACATATTACTTACAAGCTCTACATAGTTGCTTGCCTTGTAATTTCCCAAAAAGTTTTTAATGATCAGCACAAATGCAGTCCAAGCAGCTGATTCGTGTTCGGTCATATGCCTAGCAAATTGCGAATCTTTTATAAGCTGCCTGATCTGTGGACCATTAAAAATTCCTGCTTTAATCTTTTCCATACTCATCCCAGGAAATGCACTGCACGAATATCGAAAGCATGCTCCATTTGTATTCAATGCCGTGACGAATTGCTTCATAAGACCAAATTTTATATGCAACGGTGGGAGAATGATCTTTTCTGTGGTAACCAAGGGTTGATGAATGATGTTTTTCTTGCCTGAAATCATTTCTTTCCTCAAAGGCCACTCTTTTCTTGTCCAGTGATTCACTTTTTGCTCTGCTATCCCACATACAGAGAAAACAAGGCTACTTTGTATAACCGCTTTGCTGGCCCAGAAGAAAGTTTACCATTTTTAGGTCTACACATATTTCCCACTGATGCTTAAGGTATGCTACCTTTTCCAGAATTTGTTTAATCGAATCATATTCTTCTCTCATACTAATTGAATGGCCTATTGGAATGGAAGCATACTTATTGCCATTATGGAGTAGAAAGCATTTTAAACTTCTTACAGAACTGTCAATAAAAAGGCGCCATTCTTGTGGATTGTATTCTGCTAGTCCCATTTTTTGTAGAAGCCCCCCAACATCATTGCAGAATACCAGATTGTTTTCCTTCGAAAAATAAGGCAGTAAATCTTTTTCTCTTCTACTATAAAACGTAATGTTAGTACCAGGCTGAAGAAGATTTTTCTCATTTAGCCTGGATGCAAGGACTTCCGATGTCTCTTTCGAAAGATTGAGGTCTCTGACCAGGTCATTCAGCTCGAACTGATTAAATCGCAGCGGCGTAGCAACTGCGCCCTGAAACTCACTTTCACTGCTGCATCAACAGAACTAATACTTTCATCAGAGCTTTCTATTAGTTCTGTTAGGTAGTCAAACACAGGAATGGGAACTTCGTCTGAATTCGGGACAGGCCGTCTTGCTGATTCTAAGTCGGGGTATATCCATTTTCTTCTATTGTTACGGTTGATTCCCTTAATGTTAACCATACAAAAATAGCAATCGTCGTGATGATTTTTAGGTTCCCTCCAAACCATTGGGACACCAAACTGTAAACTTTGTCTCTTTCCATTAATCCACTGACGTAAGTGCTCTACACAGGTTTTACAAGCAATGTGGGGAGCCCATTGTTTATCTTGATCTCCAACTCTGACGCCAAAGTAAGTGAAGTAAGCTCTCTTCACAAAAGCAGATATAGGTTTTCGTTGTTCTTTTGAAGCATAGCTACCACAAATATAGCAGAAAATATCTAGGTGATTTAAACAAGATCTACGTGACGAAGCCATTTAAATTAAACGTTGATAGAGCAATTTAAACCTAAACAATAAAACTTCATTACATTCAAAATATGTATTTCTCTAGATGCGCCTACGTTATTAGTAATTGTTCCGTTCCTAAAAATCGCCCAAATTATGAAGATTCATAATCTCATAAAAAATCTCTTTGATTTCGCGTTGGTCCGGCTCAAATAGCCGAAGAAATAACAGTTTTATAAGTAATTTAAATATTTATATTTTATTTACAAGAAAAAATGGCAACACTGCATAATTTCGCTTTATTGAGAACATTCTGGATTTCCGCTTGACTTGTTTTTGCATGTGACGCAATAATGCTTATATGTGATTGGCTTCATTGAGATAATTTCAGAACATTCGAGTAACCTTACCGACTGGTATAAATAAGATTCGCTAAAAAGCAGTATTATTAATTCGATGTTTCGTTGTGGTAACTTAAAATAGGAAAATTGTTAACTGTGTGAAGTCATAGTTTTTGAACGCAAGTCTTTGGTGGTCTACGTGATTGTGAAGAATTAAGCTATTGAATTTATTTGCTGTTATACTATTCGGGCTCCTAAGTGGATTGGAGCATATTTCTTAATAAAGAAGATATTGTGGTAGTCTGAGCTGTGATTTAGCTAGACTATATTTTTGCTGTCGCTGGTTCGAAGGTCAGATCCAGCAAGAAGATTAAGAAATTTATCGTTTAGTAGACACCTAGATGGCGAGGCCTTCTTTACAGGCGCCAAAAAGGTAGACGATTAAATAACGTACTAAGTTACCGAATAAATTTGCTACAAAATTTAAAAAACTTAAATTTGTGGAAGTAACAAAATTTCAAAAAACTATTTACTAAATTCTACAAAATTTCAAAAAACTTTTTAACATCGGAACAGTAATGTAACATTACAACAAAGTTACATAGAAAACAATCTGCCAGATGACAAAATATATTTTCTGAGCTCTTAGAAGTTATCAAACTTTCTCCTCCAACGTCTTATGTTGCTATCAGCAGTCTACTTTAAACTGAACCTTTTGCGAGAAAAGCTGTGAGCAAAAGTTATTTAAACCTGTTGTGGATGAAATAAATGGTGATAAACTTTTAAGATAAGAATATCTGTAATCTGCTGACTTTGTGAAGTTAGCTAAAGCGATAATACTTTCAACGGTGTCATGGGAGTTAATGGATACATATTAAAATGAAAACACGTTGAAACAGCATTTAAAGTATCTTCAGCAAGCTTTTAAATACATCTGTAATTTTGCTTATTTACAAATTTTGATGGCATACTTTATAAAACAAAAAATTGATTGTAATGAAAATACACTTTTCTGTTGAATCTTCTTTGATAAGATAATTGTTTTAATTTTAGCTTGGCAATACTTTTCCACGGGGCTTCAGCAAAAACACAATACAAGTTCTAAACAAATATGAGCGGTATACCGTATCTCAAAAACTAGAGCTGATGCGAAAAAACCGCCGTCATTTTCGGAATCAGCGCCCCAAATATACTCCAAAACAGCTCTAATATTTGAGGCACCAATTAAAAAATTTTTTTTTTGTTAACCAGTGTTTTTTATCGTATTTCAACTCTTTTGTCCTCTAACTTGTACAAAAACGTTGAAGGCGTTATACTGAGGGCAACGTTTAAGCAATACCGTACCTGCTTATTTAATGCTATATACGAGGGCCCGCAAGCAACCAGAAGATCTAGCAGATATTTGCTTTCACAGATGCCAAGATATTACAGTGGGTTAGAATTTTTAATTTACTTTTTTAGTTTTTATTTGAGACATAACTAAAATGATAGTCTACCAAGACTACCCTACTAGCCTGAGTAAGCTAAACCTAAACAAAAAGTAGTAAAAGGGCTTCTGGCTGTGAAGTGCGTAAAACGTTCCTAAACCTGACCCTACTTAAAATTAACTAGTAACTAGAAAGATGGGGAAAGTAGGTTACTGGTAAACACTTGACTATCACAAATGGCAATTTGTGATGATATTACTGTAAATCAAGAAACTCCTTTGAAGCTGCAATCGATACGAAAAACAAAAACTTGTCGCAAGGCTTGCAAAAACTTTCAATGACCCTGGAATTAGACCGAGTACTGCGGTACCGGTATTCGGTACACCGACGGTACCAATAACGGTCCTTTAGTACACGGTACTGCTCACCACTGGTTAGGAATGTATATTGGTGCTACTGTAGCGTGCGGTCTACCACTAAATTATTTATCTGTAGATCACGTGGTAGACTTCACTCCCCACTCGGTAGGTGACATATGAACGCGGTAGACCTTACTCTGCCACTCGGTAGGTGAGTTTACCGCATGAGAGGTCTATCGCGTGATGAATAATTTAGCGGTAGACCGCACGCTATAGTAGCACCAAAAAATTTTTTAGCTTAGGTACGAAATCATCTTTCATCACTAAAGCCTAAAATAATTTATTGATTTGCAATCGCACAATGCGCATATTCCGACTTATTGAGAACAATCCGATTTGTCTTGTTTTAGCAAATATCGCAAGTAAAAAAAAACTCTTTTTTTCTACAATGTCACAATTGCGGCATGACTAAAATTTCTCTCAATTTAACAGATATTTTCACCAAAAGAGAAAAACACGCTATATCGTTTTATTTTTTTATTTTTTTATCTGAAAGGAAGCAATCTTGAAGCTGCCTCACTAGCGTGTATTAGCGATTTTGTTTACTAAAACGCTTGACCAAATGATTACAGCGCTGAAAATACAACAATTAAACTGTCCAGTAAAAAGCAAAAGTAATTAAACTGCTACATGTACAGTAAGCCCACAATTTTTACTCATTGTTTTTCAACTCATAACAAGTTGCCTCTATTTCGCAAAGACTATGACTTCAATATTTCATTTTTGCTTTATTTGATTTTTACAGGTGCCTTGCACTGCTTTACTTGCCTCTCCTGACGGCACGTACCTGTTACAAGCTTTTCGTGATGCTCGCTGACGCAAACTTCAAGTTAGGGAAAGTTTTTAGCCAGCGATTCTTAACCTTTTCGATCTGGTTTCCGATTAAGGCTAAGGCCAATCACCAAATATAAATTTTACCCCTAATGTTTTACGAAACGCTATGTAGCCAATAATGGCTATCAGCTCTCTAGTGTACAGACTTTGCATGATAGAAATAACAGTTTAAAAAAATTCACTCATAAACATCATATTGCATCAAACAGAAAAGTAAAGTGGTCGTATTAATGTGATATTTGCGATTGGTTTCTATTCGATGACATTTCCATGCGATGATTGATAAAAAGCAGGCACATTTTTACAACCCAATAACTGTCTGCGAAGAATAACGATTTGTTAAAAAGTAAACTCAGTATTGTACTGAGTCATTTTTTTCAGTTGCTTATTACCTTAGCTCAGGGATGGGGAACCTGATTGGATTCCACGACAATTAACCGGGCGCAATTGACCGTGAACAAGTTAACCGGGACCAACTGACCCGAATCAAAATTGACCGGCAGGTAAATTAACCGTGCCAAATTGACCGTGCGTGGAATTAATATAAATTAAAAACGTTTATTCAAATAAACAAAAAGACTTCAAACGAACACATATAGCACTACATGATTAAGGGCACTAAAATTTACATTAACTGTTATTTGACAAATAAGGAAGTTTATTGCACAAATTGTAGGTTGTGGGCGATGCCTCTGAGAAAATCTAATATGTCACGGTTTGCAAAATCTTCAACGATGGTTTTAAGTCGCGCATCCAGATCCTTATATTTTCTCCTTTTGGCAGGCGGCCCTTGGGCACAGAGTGCCTCAATCTTGTTTTTGTTTATGGTATGTTTATGGTTCGTATATTGTTTCGTTTAAGATACATGTCAATTCTGTTTTAAGTGTAATGATAATCTTTGGAACGTATATCAGAAAGTAACTAGGTAAAAGTAGGTTAGAGTTTGTTTATCATTAGGTCGTTTGTTTGTGGAAACTGTTTAATTGACACCCCCTTAACCATCGTGAATTTGTGCGTTGTTCAGCCTTCTTAAAATTACTCATTAAAGTTCGATGTTGTCGAGCGTCGGTGAGAGACTGTCGCAAGACGAGAGAAGTTTTCTGAGGTTGCGAGGAACGCATTTCGGATTATCCGCCTGTGAGATAGACCGGGGTTTCACAAGCTCGCTCACCTCAGTTTGCTTCGTGGGCTTTTGTGTCTGACCTCAACCACCTGATTATGCAATAACAACACAGGCGTTATTTAGTTTCTTGAAGCTACGACAAATTTTGGTTTATGGTTGACGACACTCATTACATATTCCATGGTTCTGCTTTCTTTTCTCATACACTTGGTTCTTAAACTTTTTTACCATTTAAAGCCAATAGTCAATAACATAAATTTTACTTCGCAAAAAATAAGTTTGCTCACGAACAAATTTCTGCCCACACACATATAGCTAAAAATTAGAGGAACATTGTTGGCTCTTATGGAAATACATTTAAAAATATGTAGCTTTTATGGCTCTCTTACCCAAAAAGGTTCCCGACCCCTGAGTTTAATGGATGCCGCAATTGGCCACGGTTGCCTCATTTAAAAAAATTAATAGATTAAAATGAAACCGAAATTGCTTTGTAAGTTTTTCTGAAAATATTTTTGTATGATTGTTTAAATAACTTCTTTAAATCTAGTTCAGAAACACTAATGGAAAAGTAAGCTTGGTCGTTAAAATCTCTATTAAAAAAGTTTTGTAGATTTTTTACAGCAAACATTTATGATACCATAAAGCATTAAAAAAAGCTAGTTCAAAATAAACGCTAAAAAGTCATCAAAAGCGCGTATAAGTTGGTGAAGAGGCGTTCTAAGCGGAGCAAGGAGCAAAATGTCTCTCTGTTATTTCCGCCAGTAGTGATTAGGAATGGCTTACATGCTTTTATGAAATGTGTTGTGTTTATGATACAGTAACTTTATCTAATTTAAAGTAAATAAATCTTATTTTAGTACTCAACTAAATAATTAGTAAGATGAAAATGTAATAATTTTGCTGGTACAACCACACTTTGATCATCTTTCAAGTGTAGTTTTAAGTTTAATTTTGTGTAAGTTTACAACACTAGCATATTCCAACGTATATAAATTAGATGAATGTTATCATTAGAGCAAGTTTTTGCAACTTTTGCAACTTTTTTTTACAGCTTCCAACAGCTTCCTAAATACTCAGATTTTATGTAGTACAATGTTTTAAGATGTTTTTAGGAATTTTAGATTGCAACTTTTTGCAACTTTTTTATTTTTTACACGCAACTTTTTAGTGCAACTTTTATCAAGTATGGCACAGAATGTAAGTGTGATTTAAAATACATTCTATAAAACTATTTCAGTACAGTTCTATTCTCTTTGATTTGCATAACAAAGAGCTATGTGATGGATTACCTGTGTCTCAATGTTATCTATGATGCAACAGTTGGTTTACAAGCTAAAAGTTCTACAACCCTAGCCAGTAGCCAAGTACGACAGTTCCTGAACTCAATTAGAAGTCAAAGTATGACTTGGCTTTTGGCAAAGCCCGCACAAATGGAAATAGGTTGTGTCTAGCATTTTGAGGTCAAGTTTTGTTGAGATAGCTTAGTTAGTTAAACTGTGTACTTATAAAAGTGCATTAGTTATTTTGTAAGTAAGAAACGATAACCTTGATATGATTAATAGAGCAGTCAGTAAAATCAACCTTAGGCTACCAGTACCTTTAAGTAAAGTTGCTCTGCGAGTTGTTGGTAATATACAGAGAATAACTTTTTGGTATTTGGATATAATATATATTGTTTAAAAGAACTAGTTTTGTATCAATATCATGTAAAAGAATTTGTAAAAATTTATACAAGAATCCAAAAAAAAGCGCAATGGTCACTTTCCAAGGTGTGAGCCTATGAAGTACACTACCCTATGGAATTCATGGCCACCACTATGCTCTACAATTGTGTCGCATGACAGAAAATTTTCAGTAGACAAACATTGTCAGAGTACAAAGCATCACAAAGCCTGTTGTCAACACCGCAGCAACGACAGCAGCCGTTAAGCATACCAACAGCTAGTTTCGACTGGAATGATTATGTTGGAAAAGTGACAGCTGCTTTCCTTTCACCAAATATTCCCCTGTACAAACTTAACAATTCTGACCTGCAGGCCCTTTTTAAATATGTTGGTCAAAAAGCTCCATCCGAGTCAGCATGCCAAAAACAAATTGATAATATGGGGAAATGTGAAGTTAATCAAATTTGCAATATTCTCTCAGATAAGGTCATTTTCATGGTCATTGATGAAGCTAATATTTCAGGGTCCAAATATGTAAACACCCTAGTCGGAGTCGTGGAACAGCCAGAAACAACTTACCTGTTGCATTGCAAGATTCTTGATGCTTCACCAAATCAACAAACTGTTATACACTCCGTAAATGATGCAGTTGGCACCCTTCAAACAGAAAGATTCAATTTTGTTTTATTGCTCACAGATGCTGCCAGGTGCATGACAGCAGCAGGTCGTGTGGTTAAACAAACATATCCGAGGCTCTTAAACATTACCAGCGTGGATTATGGTTTGCATAATGCAGCTGAACGAATCCATGCTAACTATGAGGATGTTGACCAGCTAATTGCTGCAGTAAAAGCTTTAATGGTGAAAAATAAAGATTGAAGAGCAAAATTTTCAACAATCAACAGTCCCCCACAACCCGTAGTCACCAGATGGGGAAGTTGGTTGAAGGCAGCAAAATACTATTCCAAAAACTTTCTGCAAATTTGTGAGATTGTTAATGCTTTCGAAGGTACAGGGCAGATAGTGGTGAAAGCGAAGGAAACAGTCTCGGCTAAAAGCCTTCCTAAAAGCCTAAGAGAAATTGATCAATGTTATACTAAACTTGTTGATGAAATACAAAGAGCAGAGAGTATAAAATGTTGCTCAAGCCTATGAAAGAGGTTTCACATTTAAGTTTGGCAGCAATCCAGCTGAAATAAAATTGTATTTGGCTCACTGATTCGAACTGAATAGTGACCTGAAAGCAATTGTAGAAATGACCCGTCCAAACATCAATCCAGAACTGTATGCCAAATTGTTAAATTGCCAAGCAACTTTATGCATTGTGGAGCGAAGTTCTAGCATGCTAGGCAAATTGTTGGCAAAAGATCGCCACTTCTCCCTAAATAATGTTTGCAAAATTTAGCATTATAAGTAAATAAATCGTTTGAATAAATCATTGTCTTTTAAAATACTTGTGCATAAATGCAACTTTTTGCAACTTTCGTTAAAAATAAATGCAATTTTTTCAATTTTTTAGTGCAACAAAAACTTGTCCTAGTTATCATATTATAACAACTCAGCAACTCAGGTCGAGGCTATATGTTTCGTTAGTAAACTCCTCTTTTAACCTTTTTAGTGCGGCCTGTCTATATATAGACGCACTCAAAATGGGGCTATTTTGCGGCGTAACTATATATAGATAATTTTTAAGCTCCGTCATTTTTCGGGATATCTATATATCAACGCTTTCCTATGATGTTTAGTTTCATTTTGCGGCAAAATCTATAAATAAACTGTTGTAAAAAACGTTTCAATTGGCAACTTTTTATTTCTGAAGGGAGGGAAACCACACCCAGGTCACAAGTCCTGGGCATAGCTAAAGAGCACTATTAATTTTATAAAATTGCTAGATTACTTAAATATTCCCAAAAAATTTGTTGTTGCTCTAAAACTATGTATTATTATTTGATTAAAAAAAGAATAACAGAAACTTTATATTAAATTATTTAATAAATGTGTAGTGCTCTTACTGCTCTATAGCTATGAATGTGAGTGACTCGTTAAAAATTAAATATGGTAAACAAAAACTATTAACCATGCAATAATGTCCTAGATATGCAATTTACTTTTTACAATAATTTATTAGGCATATACAATTTACTTTAAATTACAGAAAAAAATTAAGTGCACTATTTTGCGGTAGCGTCTATATATAAATCAATTTAAATGATAACTTACTGCACTATATCTTCAAATAGATTAACGTATGAGCAATCGTCATCTTGCGGGCACGTCTATTAAAAGACGATTTTGATTTTGGTAGCTTGATTAAAGTGAGATGCCGCAGTAAAGGGGTTAAAGTTAAAAGTTTTATGTATTTTTTAATTTGTTTCTTTCGCCAACAAAAATCATGGCCCTTTCTATTTATGCAGTTACTGTAAATTTAAAATAGGCTTTAAATTGTGAATTGTTAGCCTGGTTTTTAATAAATTTAAGTTGGGTTTTGACCCACTTCCGTTTATGAAAAGTAAAGGTACAAAAATTGTGAAGTGGCACCATATACTAAACAAGAATTTTTTTAAAAACTGCTTTACTAGTTTTTTGTTAATGATTTTGAATGGCCTTGTCTATTCGACATATACTGTGATTATTACATCGGCTGAAACAGTAGGCCAACTTGACAGTTTGGTGAGCGGCGGGGTTTCGTTCGTCTTTTTGCCACTTTCTGTCTGGGTTCTTCTCTTTGTTTTGGTTTTTTCTTTTAAAAGGGTAATTAAAATCTTAGTCTTAATTTTATCTTCAATTACAAAAAGGTCCTTGAAGACCTTTTATCGGGATTTCATTTTAAAGTTAAACTGTTTTCCGGCAAAAGTAGTTAATATTTCCTACGTAACCCTTTAGTTGTATAATATGCTCACCCGTAGTTTATAATTAACCATTTTAAAGCAAAGACTTTTTGATAATTTTTAATTTTTTGTAATTTGGTAGTATGTATATATCTTTTGGTGTTTGTTGTTTGTTTTCTTTTTACTTTCGATGTTTACATTTCGTGCAGACGCTTGCGGAAATTCAATAGACAAATCAAAAACACCATGCATACAGCAGACGTAAAGGAAGTCTGGCATGCGATGACGGATCTTAATTTACATTTTCCTCTTTGTTGCACGAGAATTAGCCGCGTATTTGTTATTATGAACACTCTAGTTCAGTGGTTCTCAACCTGGGGTACGCGTACCCCCAGGGGTACGCGAGAAAATTTCAAGGGGTACTTGGTTGGCAGTCGAATTTTTACGTATGGTTGTTTTTTACTGCAATATTCTATACTACAATGCATGCCGATTGAAAACTCGGCGTAAATTTTGCCTGATCTTGTGTTGGTGTGACGCAACAATGTGAAACCACAGCTTTGCCAGATAAGCTATGCGAGTATACTTTAAGTAGCACAAAACGAATCTAAACCTTATTAGTTAGTTGTCAAACTTGACATGGCAAAATTTTTTTTGAAGAAAAAATAGAATAGGGATGAAGTTAACTTAAGTGATTAATTTTTTAAGACAATTATTGACTTGCTGACATACTATACAGAACAAAAAACGCAAAGAAAAAAAAGGATGGAATAAATTAAATTTTAATTTTTTATTTTAAAACTAAAGCCTAATCAGCTAGTAGTTTATTACTTTATTTGAGGTAGAATTGTTTTTGTACTGTTTATTTTTGCCTTAAGTTTTTAAATGCATTTACTTTCTAAAAAATCTAACTTATTAAAGCATGTTGATGTGTTTTTTCTAGTTATTATTCCAAAATTGTTATTTAGTTATGTCTTCTCTAGCGAAGAAAAGAAAGTATTATGAAAACTACATCCAGTATGGATTCACTGCCATTAACAAAAATGGCCGTCAATTTCCACAGTGTATTTTATGCTGTAAGGTTTTATCCGTTGGGTGCATGAAACCTACCTTTCTCAAACGCCATCTAAACGGATGTCATCCAAATCATAAAAGTAAGGGTACAGCTTTTTTCAAGCAAAAAGAAAATGAATTAAAACGAGCACGCCTAGATCGTTCAGGGTACATCAGTCAACAAAATGAAGCTGGGTTGCGTGCGTCTTACATGATATCACTGAGAATTGCACAAGAAAAAAAATCTCACAACATTGCAGAGAAATTAATTATCCCTTGCTGTAAAGATATAATTCGATGTGTTGGTGGATGTGATACTGAGAAGGTTGCATTGATACCCCACTCCAACGATACAGTTCGTCGACGAATAGTAGATATGTTTGATGATGATGTCAAACAACAAGTGATTGCGGAATTAAAAAAGGCACCTTTTGGAAAATTTGCTATCCAACTTGATGAGTCGACTGATGTGACTGCTTGTGCTCAACTCCTTGTGTTTGTACGATACGTTAGTGGCAAAGATTTCAAGGAAGATTTTTTGTTCTGTCATACCTTAGATTACACAACAAGAGGCAAAGACATTTTTATTAAGATCTCAAATTTTTTTGAGAGAGAAGGATTGTCCTGGAATAATGTATGTGCATGTACAACTGACGGAGCACCATCAATGCTTGGCCGTCAATCAGGGTTTCGAGGAAAAGTAGCAGAGATGAATTCTAAAACAAGGCATCTTCATTGCATGCTTCATCGATATGCTCTGGCATGTAAAACTCTACCACCAGGGTTAAAATTAGTACTTGATGATGTTGTGCATATGATAAATACCATCAAATCAAGTTCCCTAAATACACGGCTATTTTCCCTACTGTGCCAGGAATTAGGAAGTGATCATGAAGCGTTACTGTTTCACACTGAGGTTCGCTGGTTGTCTCGGGGAAATGTGATAAGAAGAGTAGAATCACTAAAGGAGGAGCTTTCTGAATTTTTCAAATGTGTTAACAAGACAAGGTCACTTGAGTTCGTTCAGAAACTGTCAGACAGCCAGTGGCTTCAAAAGCTGGCCTACCTTTCTGATATATTCTCGAGGCTTAATTTATTGAATTTGTCTCTCCAAGGTCGTTTTCATACAGTGATTGATTTCATGGACAAACTAAGGACATTTAATATGAAGCTCAATCTCTGGGAAAAAAAGGTCAAAGATGGAAACCTGAGCATGTTTGAAAACCTTGATGAGGCACTTAGTAAAACTAAAACTAAAATCACTGGAAATCTAGAAGTGGCACAGCTTGTGCAAGCCCACCTAGCCTCTCTGCAAAAGGAGTTGCAGTCTTACTTCCCTGAATTGAGTGAAATAGAATCAAAACTGATTCGAAACCCATTCGTTGTAAATGTGCAATCTCTTCCAGATAGCATTCAAGAAGAATTCTTAGATTTGGTGAATGACTCTTTTGCAAAAGATGCATTTGAAACGCTCACCCTTACCAAGTTTTGGACAAAGATGAGTGTGACTTACCCTGCTGTATCTGATATTGTTCTGAACTCTTTACTTATGCTCCCCAGTACTTACCTGTCCGAGCAAGGATTTTCGACACTGTTAAACATGAAAAATAAACATCGATCACGGCTTAATGTGGAACATGACTTACGCGTGTGCCTGTCTAATACCGCTCCTCGAATTAAGAAACTTATTTGCAACAAACAGGCACAGCCTTCACATTAGTAATTAATCAGTAGCCTACAAAGTGTTTGAAATAAATATTTTTGTTTATATTCTTTGTAATACTATATTAAAAATGCTAATTAAACTAGTAGTAAAAATATACTCACTTAAATTGGTTTCAGTTTATCAGGGATACACGTTGATTGTTTTTATGACTCAGGGGTACTTAACGGCAGAAAGGTTGAGAACCACTGCTCTAGTTAAACAAAACTTAAAGCAAAGCTTGTTTCCTTCTGGAGAAGGTTTGTCTTGACGTAGCATGATGAGGACTGTGAAATATTGTTTCAAGTTTTTTCTGCCTTTTCCAGTATTTAAACGGTCGTTTTATATCTTGTAGAATATTTTCGTTCATCGCGCCCTTCTGCATTCGAAACTTTCCTGGATTGCTTTATTGTAATTAACATTAACATTTGCTGCTTTTGTTCAAGTGTTTTTCTTTTTTTTATAGTGTATGAACTAGCTTTTTTTAATGCTTTATGGTATCATAAATGTTTGCTGTAAAAAATCTACAAAACTTTTTTAATAGAGATTTTAACGACCAAGCTTACTTTTCCATTAGTGTTTCTGAACTAGATTTGAAGAAGTTATTTAAACAATCATACAAAAATATTTTCAGAAAAACTTACAAAGCAATTTCGGTTTCATTTTAATCTATTCATTTTTTTAAATGAGGCAACCGTGGCCAATTGCGGCATCCATTAAACTCAGGGGTCGGGAACCTTTTTGGGTAAGAGAGCCATAAAAGCTACATATTTTTAAATGTATTTCCATAAGAGCCAACAATGTTCCTCTAATTTTTAGCTATATGTGTGTGGGCAGAAATTTGTTCGTGAGCAAACTTATTTTTTGCGAAGTAAAATTTATGTTATTGACTATTGGCTTTAATTTTTTTATTTTCGTCTCAAAAACGTAGTGATCTCTAAAAAAAGAAAAAAAAGTCTTCACCTTGAATCTGACTCTGATTTCTCGATTTTTGTCTTAAAACAGTAATGATCTCTTAAAAAAAGGTCTTCACATTTAAAATCTTGTGTGTACAGATCTTTTTTTTTATGTACGGTAAGTTATGCTTGGCAACAAAAGAGCCAGATGTTTTTATCGAAAGAGCCACATTTGGCTCGCGAGCCATAGATCCCGACCCCTGCATTAAACCATATGTACGCTTGATATTTTTAATTCAATACAATTCACATTTGTCTGTTTGTCACTACTTAAAAGTATAACATTTATCAGTCATACACTTAAAAGTACTAGCTTCTCTGCCGTAGTGCAGGATGAGGTGCTGGTGCCAAAACACTGTGCACAGCTTCCCTGTCTCTAGTCTACTAAACAGCTAAGCACCACGCATCAGTCCGGTGTCGCAGCGCTCACACTCGTTTCATAGACAGTGTCCTGAATGATGCCTTGGACATAATCACTGGATGCTTGCGTCCCACTCCAACGGACCACTTACTAATACTTTCAGTCATCCGGCCAGGTGAGCTTTGCCGACTAGGAGCGACACTAAACGGGATCCGTTCAAAATCCCAAATGTCAAAATCCCGAATGATTGAAATTTCGAACGTTCATAATCCCAAATGACGAAATCCCGAAAGGGAAAAATTGGAATGTTCTAACAAAAAATTAAAAAAAAAACATAAAAATTTTTATTAAGATAATAAGTGCTGACGGGGTAGATAAGCTGACTAAAGTGTAAACATAAAGAAGGCTGGAGCAAAACTACATAAAACATTAAGCTAAAGTGTTCATTACTTTTTCTATTTTAAATAAATCTATCCTATTGACCCAATGCGGCCCAAGTGCAAGAATATTTTGAAATCGTTACATATATGTAAATATCAATCTGACAACGCATTTGTTTGTCACATAAAATTATAAATATCGATTTGGGATTATAAAAGTTTGGGATTTCTTCATTAGGGATTTTGTCATTCAGTATTTTGTCATTCGGGATTGTGACCTAGACTCCTTTTTAACAACGTTACCGGATTTGGCACCCGCGCGCAATTAAATATGAAACGCGGAGTACTTCGAGAATACATCCATGCTCCGTGTTTTCATACCCAGGACCGGTGCCAGGCTTGTTGGTATGAGCTTGCCCCAAACAATTTGGGTTAAGCTCAATCACCTGCGGACTGTTGCTGAGCGATTCCATTCGTCCATGCCCTAATAGATCTCGCTTCTTCGCCGAATTGCAAATGCGGCACCATTGAACAAATTGCAGATCACGTTTTAATAGCGTGTCCCATACATCGGGTACCACATGGAGTACGAGGTATGACATTCTTGGATGACGAACCCCGATGCTAGCTTAACATCATCACTGCCAGCATCTGACCCGGGCAGTAAAGCAGCATAAGGTAGGAAAAGGATAAACTCTCGGTCCCGGTCCTGTTTGTGTCTGACCCGGACTGGATGCCCATCCAAACGACGACGACGACGACAACGACGAAACACATAAAATATAGTTTTTATTAAAAGTAGCGACAAATGACTACAAAAAGACAGCAAAAGCTTCTTATCAAGTAGCCACGTTATTGCGTTATTTAAAACAATAAGAAACAAAAAAATGTTTAAAAAACATGTTGCGATAAGCAAAAAAAGAAATTAAAGAAAGCTGCAAGCAAAACGGGAAAATTACCGAATCTAAATGACAAAACTAAATTTATATTAAATTGTACTAAACAAGAATGATTTTCAATCCTTTGTCGGTAAAAACCAGAACCAGAGCCAAATTTCTTTACTTAACAAGCGATTAAAACAACGTAAAAGATAATATAAAAGCAATTGTGCGCTTGGCAATGAGACAACCATAAGATTAAACGGTCATCAAGTCAGCTGCCACATCAAATAAAAGAATAATTAAATAGATATATATAAAAAAACAACAAACCAAATATGATATAACAAGAACGAACGGCAGTTACATATCTGTAATTACCGTTCGTTCTTGCAAGGTGGCGCTGTTTACCTTTACTTTAAAGAAATCATCGTCTTTTGCTTTCTTAATTTAATTTCCTTGAACACTTTATTTTTCACGTGCAATTACAATTGATTGTTTGGTTTTGAACCAAACGCATCAGGCTTTCATTTGTGCAGCGTAGTATCACTTTGGACGTCTAATAGATCACTTAAATTATTTTGTTAGCGAGAGATTATTTATTTGTTTTATAATTTTCAGATTTAAATTTGTGTCGTTGTTTAATAGCTATAAAATTGTCTTTAACGACGCCTAACATTTTTCTAGATCAACAATAAACGAAGAAAGATTAGTGAAGTGTTTTGGAGTCCGTTTCGACGTTAGTGCTTAAAAAATCGGCAACGACACAGATCATTTACTATTATTATAATTTAACGCGCAAAAATTATACAAGAGTTTATAAATACAAAATACATAAAAGTGCAATAAAAAAGAAAATTTAAAGCCATATAGGCCTACTAACAAAAACCAACATGTTATAGGAACCACCAATCATTTAAATGGTTATTTAAAGGGTTGATACAAATTAAAGATCTCATTTTAAAGTAACACCCAACATAAGCCTATTGGAAAATTTACTCAAATTCAGTTTTTATTTGAAAATTAATAGAAGTCGGTTAAATTATGTCTATATATTTAAAAAAAAAACATATAATAATATTAATTTTATTTTTTGAAGACTTTTCAAATGACACTTGTTGGGAAGAATCGTCAGAATGAACTAAGAGCAATCCGATCGTGCTTATATGAAAAAAATGAGAGCGTGTCTGATTGGTCAAGAAAGCGAGCAATCAAAAAGAGAAATAAAATAAAACGAGAGCGCGTCTGATTGGTCGAGAAAAGCAACTGTAGCTTCAAGAGCGGACGGATGGAAAAAAGTACGTCCTCCGGCAAAAATAGAGAATTTGATGTCACTGCTTTGGCTGGGCACAGAAAAGGTTTTCCTAAAAATGCTGTCCAATAGCAGAGTCATGGTAATGAATAATTTGAGAGGTGCTGTTTGTCTTATCTTTCCATTGCCTGCAAGATAAACAGCACCTCTCAAATTATCGCCCATGACTCTGCTATTCGACGGCATCTTTTGGAAAACCCTCCCTGTGCCAGCCAATACAGTGACGCCAAATTCTCTATCCTTGCCCAAGTACGTAATTTTGTAACAAAACATTATAAAATATTCACTTGTAAGATAATTTTGCAATATGCAAACTATAAACAAATATTTTGCAAAGTTAAAGAAATAAGATAGAAGTGTGAGTTGACCAATCTAATACTTTATTTGAGTGTTTTTCTTTTTTTATATTGTAAATTGTTTTGTTTAAGATACATGTCGATTCTGTTTTAAGTGTAACAATAATCTTTGGAACGTATATCGGAAAATAACCAGGTAAAAGTAGGTTAGAGTTTGTTTATTATTAGATCGTTTGTTTGTGGAAACTGTTTAGTTGACACCCCTTAACCACCGTGAATTTGTGCGTTGTTCAGCCTTCTTAAAATTACTCATTAAAGTTCGATGTTGTCGAGCGTCGGTGAGAGACTGTCGCAAGACGAGAGAAGTTTTCTGAGGTTGCGAGGAACGCATTTCGGATTATCCGCCTGTGAGATAGACCGGGGTTTCACAAGCTCGCTCATCTCAGTTTGCTTTGTGGGCTTTTGTGTCTGACCTCAACCACCTGATTATGCAATAACAACACAGGCGTTATTTAGTTTCTTGAAGCTACGGCAAATTTTGGTTTATGGTTGACGACACTCATTACATATTCCATGGTTCTGGTTTCTTTTCTATGCAAGACACAATTGAAGGTAATCAGCATGACCCCATATAGAAATGTATAATAAAGTTCCTTTTTCAAAACACAGCAAAAATAACTCAGGTAGACTGAGAAAAAAAATCACGTCCTGTTCACAAGTCAGAGTGTTAGCAAGTTGAGTTATTTACTATAATATTGTGACCTACGTGACCAAAAAATTGTTGTTAGTTTGTATCTTGAAAATTGCTATTTAATAATTTCTAGTATTTTAATAAACAAATAATTGTAATATTGTTAAAGCAAACCACCATAAATAGTTAAAAACCACAGAAATTATCCTATCTTAACTGACTGTAAATAAAATTCAGATTTATAATTGGGTTTAACTTAAGGTCCAAATCCAAAACTACAAAACCCTAAGCCAATTCGAACCCGAAAATATACTTAAAGCCCCAATCAAGCTCGAATTAGATCTAATGAGTAAAACTAGTGGCAAAAAGAAAATGGAATTACAATGCATATAACACATAAAAACTTGACCACAAATCAGGTCCAAATTTTTTTAAATTTTTTTAAACTCAATCCCATGCCCAAGATAGACCCAGAAAAATAGTTTCGATTTACCATTTTTTACTAAAAAAAGTGGTATATTGATTACTTATTCTAAAGGAATAACGACGATACATACTCTAATAATATTTTAATTAATTTATTAAAGACTATTAAAAGTAAATGGAATAAAATGCGCTAGACTATGCCGTGTGAAAAGTATCTACTACAACAATATAGGTATATCCTTAATATATAAACAATATATATAAAGTTTTTTCAAAATTTTTTGGGTCGATGTTTATCACAAAAGTGCTCAATGGCGTCAAGCCAAAGTGGTTAAAATCAGTTAAATTTCAAACCAAAAATTTAAATTTAACCTTAAATTTTTTAGTTGTCCCGACACACTGTTTTGCCTTCTATTCGAATAAGATTTTTTACCACCCTCTGACGAACCTAGGCAGGAAAAACAGTCTGTTGGCGCAAATAAAATTGTGGTTAAATTAAATTTTGTGGTCTGAAATTTAATTAAATTTATTTATACATATACACGTATATATTGTTGCAGTTGCTGTATGGCCGCTTTGGCTCTTTTTTTGTCGTCGTCGTTTGAAGGGTATCCACTCCAGGTCAGACACAAACAGGACTGGGGCCGAGGGTTTATCCTTTTACTACCCCGGACTGCTGCACTGCCTGAATAAGAATTAGATGCTGGCAGTGGTGTTATTAAACCAGCATCGAGTTTCGTCATTCAAAACCGTCAGACCTCGTGCTCTATATGGTTCCCGATGTATAGGGCCCGCTGTTAGAACATGGTCTGCGGTTTGCTCAGAGGCGCCACACTCGCAATTCGGTGAAGGAGCGAGACCCCATTTGTGCATGAACGAATAGAATCGCCCAACACCAGTTCGCAGGCGGTTGAGCTTAACCCAAGCTGCTCGGGGTAAGCCCATCCCAACAGGCCTGGCACCGGTCCGGGGCACAAAAACACGGAGCATGGAAGCATTTTCACAGTACTCCGTTTTCCATTTGTGATTTGTCCATTCAGAAGCGCGGATGATAAGTCTGGAAAGGTTGTCCAAAAGATTCCGCGCAGCTGGCACAAACGGGCGTAGTCTCACTTCGCAAGTATCTGAGGATCCACTTAAGAGACCATACAAGATATGATTGCAGTCCAGAGATCCACGGTGAGCCAAGGAGAGTGTCGCTCGGATGCCTGAGAGTACAGGTAGGTGTTCCGTTGGAGTGGGACGCAGGCGGCCAGTAACAATGCGCAAGGCATCGTTCAAGACACTGTCGATGAGGCGATTGTGAGCACTGCGACACCAGACTGGCGCACAGTACTCAGCTGTTGAGTAGACTAGAGACAAGGTGGCTATGCGTAGTGTTTTAGCACCAGCACCCCATCCCGAGCCCACGAGTCGCCTCGGTAGTGTGACGCGCGAGGATAGTTTTTGCGCAATGCCACTAAATGGTGACGAAACGTGAGCGATCTGTCCAGTTTTACCCCAAGATAAGTAGGGGTTGGACAAAACGGTAAAAGTCTACTGTTGTTGTAGACCTTTAGCTCACGTTTAGCCTCTCGTTTATTTAAGTGAAAGGCTGCCGTCACCGTCTTAATGTGACTGAGCTTCAACCTCCAAGTCTGGAGATATGCTGAAAGTGTAGACATGTTTTGGCTTAAAGTAGCCTTCAAGTCCTTCCAGTTTTCAGCAGAGTGTAACAATGCTAAATCATCAGCATAAGCAAACTTTTCCGGAAATCATGGAAGAAAGATCGTACATATAGATGTTAAATAGGAGGGGAGCCAAGATAGGAGGGGAGCCCTGAGAAACGCCGTTTTTAAGACGGCGTAGCCTGCTTTGCTTGCTATATTTCGGACAAGCTGGTGGTAAGGATGAAACTTCGATTTCGGACAAGCTTCATAATCATTCTGACCGTGTGCTTATCCGGAAGTAGTCTCAGCAGCTTGCAGGTAAGGCCACGGTGCCAGACAGTGTCATAAGCAGCTGTTACATCGACAAATACGGCACCGGCCTTCTTTTTAGCCTCAAAGGTTAGCAGAACAACTTGATCTACGGTTGACTTCCCGCGTCAGAACCCAGCCTGCTCTTTGAGGAGCAGTGGATCAATTAATGGCACAACGCGGGCGTAAATAAGCCTCTCGAGGATCTTGTAGGGGACACAGAGCAGAGATATCAGTCGTAACTATTTGGTTCCACCACGGGCTTTCCTGGTTTTGGGATCGCGACCACAAGCGCTATTCTCCAGATCTTGGAAATTTTGAGTCGGCGCAAACCGACTGGCAACGACGACGGCAGGCGCTTTTTTTTATACTTTCTCAAATAAATTTGTGACACGTCTTTCCTTTTACTTAAACAAAACCTTATCTTCTGTACTTTATTATATTATATTTAAAGCTTTTTTTTCACGACATCAAACATATTTCATTAATCACTCGGCTGTTTGCGTTCTATGTTTTTACTCAGAAAAGAACAAAAAAAAGTGCCCGAGGTTTTATTAATCGCATGTTTCGTAAATTGTTGCTCACTTCGTGAGATCTAATAAAATCGAATATTCTTCAAATAGGAATATGTTTTTGCTGCTAATGACTATTTATTCTTTATTTCGATTAAATTTTTATTGTACATGTATATATATTGAATCAACAGTTAAAGGATCTATGTGGGATCTAAGATTCGTAATCCGGGAAAGCAAGTTACCAGTCCTTTTATATATTTAAATAGTCTACGATCCCATCTGATTCTTGATTGTTTAATGTTTCTTTGCAAGTTTCTTTAATCCATTGATTTCAATAAAAATCGAAGATTATCCCCGCCCTCTTTTCAATATCAAGTCTATTATCGGTTTTTGATAATAAAAGAGATAAAAGACTAAAATCCGCTTTTACAAGATAAGAAGATGAAAAAACAATAAGATAGAGATGTGGTTTTCCCCATACTAGTGGACATTTTTTGAAATTAAATCTGTTATCCTTTATCTTTTTACCTGAAGGAGCAATTAATAAAATAATAAAACAAATACTTTTCTTTCATTTTGCCTTTAATTATACATATGCAGTAATATTAATTGTAAAACAATTTCTCAAGATTTAAGCTTTTGGTAAGTCACCAAAATAATACCACGAACTCCTAAATAAATATTTTTTTCCTGTGGAACCTCATGATTTTCTATAAACTTTGATATAACAACATTCCGAATATGTTTAATAAGATTTTCATAATAAATAAAACAAAAATTAAACACTTTATGTTTAAACAAAAACAAAGCATCTCGTATAATTCAACGAACAATTTTAAAAAAAGCTTCAACTACTTAGCAAAATAAAAGCCGATAAAAGAAAACTTAAATGTGAAATAACACAAGAGTCAAAAAATCAATGCGTTGAAGCAGAAGACAACTTGTGGCAAACATTGATGATGATGATGATGATGATGATGATGATGATGATATTTTATTCATGCTTGGTAACATTATTAAGTATATGCAATGTACTATGAAGCATGAAAAGGATTACGTACAGATGCGTTGATTAGTAACTTATTAAGATACAAAGTTTAAATCCCGATTAAAAAGCAGCGCTGTATAGAGGTTGGAATTTTAATTTTAACAAACTAACTCGGTTTAATTTCAAAAAAGAGACATTTAACAAGTTTACTACATTTTTGTTTAAAAGGAATAGAACAAACACTACAAAGAAGAGCGATTTGGGTAAGGACAGCTGAAGCTACCTCGGCAAACCTTGCAGAAATCTAAAAAAAATAAGTCAAACACGACATACAACTTAGGAGTTATAATTTCGAGAAGTAATCAGGGGAATTTTGTTCCATTTCCACTGTATCTACTGGTTCGACGTGCGCGAAAGAGCTTTCATATTTCTTTATTCGTTTTATTTTTCTTTGATTCAAAATAGAAAATTTATGTAGGCGCTGTAAACGTAATATTAAAAAGAAAAACTAACATAAAAAAAATCCTATTTTGAATGATACATTTCTCTTTAAAAAATAATCTCAAGAATCCAATATCGAAGTTCTTTACATAATAAGCTATATAATAGGTTAAGCTCAACCGCCTGCGGACTGGTGTTGGGCGATTCCATTCGTCCATGCGCAAATGGGGTCTCGCTCCTTCACCGAATTGCGAGTGTGGCGCCTCTGAGCAAACCGCAGACCATGTACTAACAGCGTGCCCTATACATCGAGCACCACATGGAACACGAGGTCTGACGGTTTTGAATGACGAAACTCGATGCTGATTTAATAACACCACTGCCAGCATCTAATTCTTATTCAGGCAGTGCAGCAGTCTGGGGTAGTAAAAGGATAAACCCTCGGCCCCAGTCCTGTTTGTGTCTGACCTGAGTGGATACCCTTTAAACGACGAAGACGAGGATATAATAGACTTTTAGTTCTTGTTTAAGAAACTTCATTTATTTTATTGTTTATAGTTTCTTTGGGAATAAATCTTGATGAGATCCAGAAAATGACAAATTGAATCCAATTTAAAGATTCCGACAAAACAATTGAGCTGTTAAATATTTTTTCTACTTTGTCTTGTATTTCATGCCGTAGACATTTTAGGGTTTGATTAAAGAAACCGCTGATACATTTTGAAAGCCCTTAACTTGTTTTCCCTTAATATGTAAAAATCAAATGCATTACAAAAAAGTGTGACTGAAATTGAGGTTCAAAACTAAGTAGTGAAGTGTCACGTAGGTTAGCTGAAAGAGACTGATGTAGACTACAACAATAAATTGTCTGCGCAGATTTAATATCCAAATTTTTAAAGAAATTCACGATATTAATTCAATGAAAAGAATTGATAAAGAACGATTGGAATTGTTCTGCCGTCGACAATTTCAATGAGGTTTTTTGTTGTCCCCCTGAGATTGATTGGTTAGACTTTTAAATTAGGACAAACGTTTATAGTTTAGTTGGTATTTTTGTTCTTTATTCTCAAAGCAACTCTCTTCTTGAAATTTGAAGTTAATTTAAAATTTTGTTTTGGACAAGATTTTTGGTATTTTTAGTGGTCCAAAAAGATAAAACTGAGTTTTGTCAAGTTTTTTGCTTATTTCTACAAAGAATACGAAACTACTTACCAAAAATATTAAGTCAATATCGTTAACATACAAGATGCTAAAGCAAATTTTAAAAAATTATACCATAGCTCGTTTACCTTGAACAGCTTTTCGTCTGAGGTCAGCACAGTTTCTTGGTTCTCTAGGTAGATTTGTTTCCGCTTCTACTTTACAAAACGTGACACAATATTTCTTTAGCTGCAAAAAATGTTGTTAGTGTAGTCAGAATAGCTATTTTTTGTGCTACCCTCCGATTTGCGAACGGAATACTGCCAGTTTAATATTCAGCCTCTCTGAGTAAATTTCCTTGCGCTCTTGCAAAAAGTATTTAACAAAAATTACAAAACGGAGTCATTCTGCTTTTGCTCGAAACAAAAAGCACCAATTAAATCGATATCAATTAAACAAACAAACAAACAAAAAAAGTCGGGCTATGTTTTTTCGTATCGTAAGTGCAATTTTTAATTACTGTCACCTATAGATACGAGTCAATAAAAGCCTTATCCAAAACAACTTTTTTTCAAGGCACCAACAAGTTAATTAACGATAAAACCAAAACCATTTCTCTTGTTAAAATCAATGCAAGTTGTAAAAGATTACTATACGGAAAATATAAAAACCGTTGTTTTTAATTGTATTTTACAATAAATGTTAAGACAAAAAATAAAAGCCTTTGTAAACATTTTTTCTGACGTAATGGAACTAAAAAAATGTCAACCAAGACAGCAATATCTTGGTATCTGCAAAAGCAAGTCTGATTAATGCCGCCTATTTAATACTATACTAATGTAGCCTTAATACAGGATGTTTTAAAAAACTTAATCGTTTACATCTAGCTCTCTTCAGCAGGAACAGCCTCTTTAAGGCTATCTATTTCAAAAAAGAGTTTTGTGTGAAGCCTTTGGTTTTGATAGCTACACCATATAATACCACAAGAGTCATATCTCTTTTTGACTTAAATGATGGCAAGTGCTTTCTCGCAGCCTAGGTTGTAAGTAAGTCTGTTATTATTGCCAAGCATGACAGCCGAAACTAAAACTATCAAAACGGAAGGGTATCTATTCAATCTGATGTTCAGCGAGAGTCTGCTAATCGGCAAACGTAATTTTCAGAACGAGGCAATGTCTGAAAAAAAATGCCCTTTCCAGGGCACATGCCAACAAGTTCCAAAAACCCACTATTTTCCAGCTAAACATCGAAGGCCTCACAGCAAGTAAGATGCAGGTTCACTATTATTTTGTTCTGCAGTTTAAGGCACTTGTCATTCTACTACAAGCGACCCACAGCACTATTGCAGAAAAACTGGTACTACCAAGCTTTCAACTATCTGGGTCTTTCTTAAACAGGAAGCGTAGGCTTGCCACGTTTATTTACGAGCGACTAAGGTATACGATTTTGGATCAATCTCCACCGCCATCGGTTATTAAGTGGTTGTGGTGGACGTTAATAGTTATAAAATATTCAATGTCTATCAAACACCACCAACGCGACTGCTATCCCTAGATTTCCCAGTGCTTTCTCACCCTTGTCTTTATGTCAGCGATTTCAACTGTTGCCACGTTGATTGGGCTACGATGATAACAGCCCCGGCGGTAAACGCTTGGCTGGCTGGGAAAGTATTAATAGTCTTGCCCTTTTATACAATGCCCAGGACACCGCCAGCTTTTACTCCGGCCGATGGAACACTGGCACCAATCCAAATCCAGCTTTCGCTAGCATAGGTTCTTAAAATCGCTTACCGGATAGACTGCATGTGTATTTGAAAAGTTTACCAGGTTACAACATTGACCTTCGCTTATCACACCACCAAGGTTTGCTTTGTCCGTTTTAAGCATGCCTGTTAAGCGATAGAACTTCCACATAGCCAAATGGAGTCATTACATTGCTTTGACGAACAAATTTGCTAAGACTTTGTTGCTGCCTGATTCACTTGATGTGGATGCGTCTTACCAGAACTTCTGTAACATCATCAAAAAAACAGCCAAAACGTCTATCCCACGCGGTTATCAAAATAACTTTATTCCGTGTTGTGATGCGAAGTGTGAATCTCTATAGAACTTTCGTGTAGTTTTCTCAAGAAGACGACTCAAGTTTGACTGCTACAGCTTCAGTTGCCAAACGTGACAGGAAGCGGTGGGATCGATGGTCCGAAGCAGTTTAGAGTGTTGACTTCTCACACTCTATTTGAAAAGCATGGAGTATTTTAAACAAACTTACTGGTAGGTCCCGTCTCAGCTCATGCTATTGCATCTGAGTTAGTCAGAAATGGACGATACAAAACTGTTGACTGCAGGTAATTTCAACTTATTTCTCAAAACGTTTCTGACCTTTGAAGGGCCACAAAACCGGTAAAGCTCCGGGCCCTGATTCCATCTGCCCAGAGCTTATAATCCATGGTGGAGCTGCTTTAAAGTCCAGGTTTTTAAGCAACAAAAAATTCAAGACGTGACTTCCATTCTTCCTTCTTGCGGCGACTCAAAATTTCCAAGATCTTGAAAAGAACGCTTGTAGTCGCGATCCCAAAGCCAATGAAGTCCGTGGGAAACCCAAAAAATTATCGACCAATATCTCTGCTTTGTGTCCCCTACAAAATCCTCGAGACGTTTATCTAGGGCCGCGTCGAGTCAATTATTGATTCACTGCTTCCTAAACATTAGGCTGGGTTTCGACGCGGGAAGTCAACCGTAGATCAAGTTGTTCAGCTGACACAGAACATCGAAGATTCTTTCGAGTCTAAAAATAAGGCCGGTGCCGTATTTGTGAATCTGACAGCGGCATGTGACATTGTCTGGCATTGTGGCCTTATCTGTAAGCTGCTGAGGCTTCAGCCGGATGAGCACATGGTCAGAATGACCATGGAGTTTGTCCAAAACCGAAGTTTCACCGTTACTACGGGTGACAGCAAGCAAAGCAGGCTACGCCGTCTGTAAAACGGCGTTCCCCAGGCGTCGGTCTTGGCTCCCCTCCTATTCAATATCTACACGTATAACCTGCCTTTCACAATTTCCAGAAAGTTTGCTTATGCTGACAATTTATCATTGTTACACTCTTCTGGAAACTGGAAGGACTTGGAGGGGACTTTAAGCTAAAATATGATTACACTTTTAGCTTATCTCCAGACTTGATGATTGAAGCAGCTTTTTATTTAAATAATCGAGAGACCAAACGTGAGCTAAAAGTCTACAACAATAATAGATTTTTTCTCTATTGTCCAACCCCTATTTAACTTAGGGTAAAATTGGACAGATTGCTCACGTTTCGTCACCTTCTAGTGACATTGCACAAAAACTATCTTCGCGCGTCACACTGCTGAGGCGACTTGTAGGCTCCGGGTTCCAAAACACTGCGCAGGTGCGCACAGCTGCCTTGTCTTTGGTCGACTCCAGAACTGAGTACTGCGCACCAGTCTAGTGTTACAGCGCTCACACTCGCCTCATAGACACGTCCTGAATGACGCCTTAAAAATAGCCACTGAATGCCTGCGTCCCACTTCAACGAACCACATACCCATACTTTCAGCCATCCAGCCAGCTGAGCTCTGCCGACTAGGAGCAACACTGTTCTTGGCTTACCGTAGATCTCTGGACCCTGATCGTATCCATTTGTTTTTTAAGCGGGTCCTCAGATACTCTCCAAGAGAGACTAAGATCTAGACGCCCGTTTGTGCCAGCTACACGAAATTTATTGAACAACCTTGCCGAATTGGGCATCCGCGCTTTTGAGTGAAAGAATTATAGATGGAACGAGGAGTACTGCGAGAATACATCCAGGGTCCGTGTTTTCATACCCAGGACTAGTGCCAGGCCTGTTGGGATGAGCTTGTCCGGGACAGCTTGGGTTAAGCTCAATCGTTTGCGGACTGGTGCTGGCGATTCCATTCGTTCATGCACAAATGAGGTCTCGCTTCTTCACTGAGTTGCAAGTGAAGCGCCTCTGAACAAACAGCAGACCAAGTTCTAATTGGTGTCCCATACATACATCGGACACCACATGGAGCACGAGGTCTGACGGTTTTGGATGATAAAAATTGATGCTGGCTTAACATTATCGCCGCCAGCATCTGATCCGGACAGTACAGCAGAATGTTTAATAAAAGGATAAAGAATGGTTTATTAAAAGGATAAACTCTTAGGCCCAGTTCTGTTTGTGTCTGGCCTGGAGTGGATGTCCCTCCAAACGACGACAACGACAACTTGAAAGACAAAGGTAACGCCAAGTGTTGGTCAAGCAATTACCACGACATGCTTTTATAGATGCGACAAAATATTGTTGTGTAGCTAAAGTTTTTGTTTTCTTTTTACATATTTGTAAAATGATATGACAGAAATTAACAGTCACTGTTAACACAAACAAGGAGATAATTAAATGGAAAATGGAGCTGAGCCTCGAGGCGATTATATCGTAGAAACGAAAAAACTAATTAAAATGGTATGGATTAAATGATTTTACGCGATTTTCCTCTCCATGGAGTAAAGCGTCGAGTTGTAGTTTGAAAAATCTCGTAGTATATCAAGAAGTATTCTAGAGAGAATTTCGCAACGACCCCAATTTTCAAATACAATAAAAATCGTTTCAAGTTGTTTGATTGACCCGGCAAACAATCTTTGGGTTTATTGCTAATCTTTTAAAGTACCGTTGGTACCCACGAATAACTTTATTTTTATCAAGTTATCGTAAATGAGAGTTATAGCATAACTTCTAGTTTAAAAGTTGTTAATAACATTGTAAAATATAACTCGCGGTATTAATTCAGATCATTTTCTGGAAAAGCATTTTTAAAAAAACTGAACATATAGTATTACCATCATTTCGATTTGAACAAACGTTCAATGACAATATTGCTACTTACTACTTGAATAGAAGTTAAAGTCCTGGCTCTGGTTGGTTGAATATAAACTGAAAAATAAATATTGGACTAACACATAAGAAAAAAGTTTAAGAACCAAGTGTATGTAATTATTAAACTCAGAATCTAATTATAACAAAATGTTATCAACAAATTGACACTTTGCTCTTAATCATTAAGAGGTTAAATATAAAGATGAAAAAAAAATTCTCTAGAGATTGATAATAATCGGTAGGTTTATATATGTAATAAACCCCTTGGTAAATTTCCAGCAAATGGTTGATTTCTGAAGGAAGAGTGTTTTGCTAGAAAACTAAAAGAAAAAATGAGGGAGCAAGATTGAGTTGGTTTACGCACGAATTGAAAAAAAACATCGCTGTTTTGGAAAAAGAAGGATAGCGTAGGATTTATCTGATGGAATAACAAGACAAAAATTAAAAGATAATTTATGGAAGGAGTGACGGTAGGATTGAGTGAGAGGAGTAATGCATAAATATATACACTAAATAATAATTAAAATCAGCTATGACAACTCCTAAAAAAACAGATGAAGAAGGAAGAAAGAATTTCAGTTTTTATTTTATTGTTGACAGCAATTTTTGGCAGGTGTTGTCAAACTCGGTAAAACAGTCAAATTCATTTCTCGTGATTCCAAAATTGGTCGACCAAACTTGTGGATTTTTGCGCCCTATTTGTTTAGATAAAGTTGGGCGCGACGTCATTTGTTTGATAAATGGCTTGACCACGTCGTCGTCCGCGATTATTCGCGCGGAACTAATCATAAATCGTTTGACCGTTTGGACATTTTTACTTCGAGCAAAATCATGTGACGAAAAACGCTTTGTCAGCTGCGTCTTAAATAGATTGGTCCTGAAGAATCAATAGTATTAATAGAATTAATAGCAAAACTGGTTTATGGAAATATTGAAATATTGTTTGTAATTTGGCCGCAAAAAGTTGAAAGCCGTTATTCATCAATTGCTCGTTGTCGTGTTAAAAAATTTGTCGAATAAATTTTTGGTAGTTTGCGATTCGTGGTGGATAACGCGTTCCGATCCTCAACGACTATAAGGCCATTCCAGTTTTAAAAATTCTGTGCAAGTATCGCGTGGCGTGGTGGTGCACACAACTTTCGGGAAGATTGTAACTGGATGAAAGCCAAAAATTGGAAAACAAGTAAAAGCTCATAGTTTTGATGTAAACAAACGATATGATAATAATGTAAAGAGTATTTTTGTGGTACACAACTTTAATATCGCTTTGAACAAAGTTGATTTCAAAATAGCTGAAACCAGTGGTTTTTAACCGGTGGAAAAAAATATCCATGCAGAGGAAATTTTTTGTTTCTGGTGGAAAATTATTTTTAGAATTACTACAATCAGAGGCGCCGAAAGCGAGCGATAGCCCTGACTCAAAAGCGTAAGGGATGACCAAAAAGAGAGGGGGAAGATACAGAACGATTAGGCTAAATTTTCCCCCTACAATCATAAAAACTCAACCAAAATATTAGATCAATTAAAAGTAAAAGACTTCTTTTTCTTGATTTTCACTTTAAATTTTGAACAAAAATAGAGATTTTGGACATTGAATTAAATTGATGATCTTTTTTAGTCATCAATACTTTTTCATGTAATTTCACGATACTAAGTGGCAACTTTGTAAAAGATCTCTTTTTTAATTTTGCCCCCCGCCAAAAAATTTTCCTGTGCCCCTGACTGCAATATCTAAGGAAGTAAATCTGATTATTTTGTCATAAAATTATCTTTTTAACAAACTCCTACTAGTCAACTAGAAAATTGTTTTGCAATTACTACGTTTTTAGCAATGAACAGTATTCAAGAAATACCAAGCAGAATTTTTAAAGGCAGCAACGGTCGCTAAAGATAGATTAACTGTCTGGAGAAATGATAATATTTAGTACAATAGCTGATTTTAAATATTTAAAGTTAAATTGAAGTTATAGGTAGATTTTGATGAAAATTAGATTATGTTCTCTTGTAACAAGTTAGGGCAGAGGTGGGACCTGCGGTCCGCGTGCCAAATGTGGCCCACAAGATATTTTAACGAGGTCCGCGTGTGGTTGGGAAAAAGTATGTCAAAAAAGTTTTACAATAAACCAGTGCTTCGCAACTGGTGTGCCTCGTTCTTTTGTCGTCACCAGATATTTGGATGGAAAACGGTGAATTTCAAGGTTTTTTCAAAGTGATGATCTTTTTTGTGATCGCCAGTTTTTTAGGACGAAACTGTGTCGTATTATGTCATAACTTTAGCAATATAACATAATCAGACGTCAGGCAACCGTCAATAAAATTTAGGCAAAGCTGTATTGACCCTCAAATTTATCAGACCGGCACCTGATTTTTAATTTTGGGATGCGACCCGAGAGTACAATCAGGTTCCCCATCCCTGAGCTAAGGTAATAAGCAACTGAGAAAAAATGGCTCTATACAAAAGTGACTGTACTTTTTAACAAATTGTTATTTTTCGCTGAAAGCTATTGGGTTGTAAAAATGTGGGCGCCTTTTACCAATTCGCGTATTGAAATGTCAACAAAAAGAAACCAATCGCAAATATCACATTAATACGACCACTTTACTTTTCTGTTTGATGCGATATGATGTAAATGAGTAAAATTTTTTGAATTGTTATTTCTATCATGCAAAGTCTGTACACCACAGAGATGATAGCCGTTATTGGCTATATAGCGTTTCGTATAACATTGTTACTAAAAACATCAGGGGTAAATTTGAACTTGGTGATTGGCCTTTGCCTTAGTCGGAAACCAGACCGAAAAGGTTAAGATTCGCTGGCTAAAAGCTTTCCCTAACTCAAAGTTCGCGTCAGCGAGCATCACGAAAATCTTTTAACTATTGTGAAATCGATTTTGTTAAACTTTTAAGCAGATCTGTGCAATAATTTTCAACTTCGGGCCACGTTGGTGCTTTTGAAATGATTCGCGGGCAGCACATAAACTGACATTAGTAAATTTTAAGAATTATGGGCCATTATAAAACAAAGATCCCAGTGCTTGGAATTTTTCCCAAGATCTTGGGATTTCAACTTTCGTCTTGGGATCTTGGGAAGTAGCTCCGAACACAGTCGAAATCTTGGGAATTTGAGTAAAATTGTGCATAAGTTAATATAAATTACAGTTGGGACGATAGGATGGTTTGAATATCGTTTCTTTCGGTTTAAAAAATGTCTTTGCTTATGTGTTCCGCAAGAACGGTGCTTAACTGGTTGCATTTGACGTTTTCACCACGACTCAGCATCAACTATTGTATGTAGTTTGTAACTGCACTGCTTCTCCTTCTGTTCCTGTCAGCTAGTGGAAACCTCTTGCTTCAGCGGTGTCCGTCCAGCCAGCCACTATGGTTCAGTTGTGCTTGAGATGTGGCTGTGCCGCTGTGCTGTGCGATCGATTTTCTTTTCACTGTTTTGCTTATTCAATCTGCTTATTTTATAAAAACACTTTTGTGCTTTGCTTCTGCAAGTGCATTCTTTAGCAAGTGTGGAAAGAATTTTCTCAATGGTAAATTGCCTGAAAATTAAAGTAACAAATAAATTAAAGGCAGAAACTTTAAAGGACAGACTCTTGGCAAAGCAGAATATGGCAAGGAACAATGGATCTTGTTGCACTTGGGAACCTCCATTAGCACTGATTCAAAATCTTGAGAATGCTACTGTGTACAAAAGATATCAGAATAGAATTATAAAGGAAAAAGAAGACTTGAACAACATTAATATAGAAGCAGGTGGTGAAGTACATGAAGAACCATAATTGAATTTACAAAGTATCTTATATGCATGTAAATAAATTTTGTATCTTGGTTATTTTTATTTATTCATTAGGCTTGGAAAATTTTCCACTTTTTTGGAATTTTTCATGGTCGATTCTTGGGAAACCCAAAAAATCTCTCTGGATCCCTATTATGAAATGTCATCCGTCTATAAAATGTAGTGATATCCAAAAAAAGGCCTTTACCCTATATCTTAAAGCAGTAACCGGGAATTTGTTTGGAGACAAAAAAAATATTTTAATTAATTTTTTAAAACTTTTGCTTAAAGATTTGCGGGTAGCAGTTTGCCCACCCTGCTTTAAAAGAATGATAACAACGGTATTAACAAATTTGGACGTTTTGTTGCTTTGATTTTTATTGATTCGAAATTTAAAAAAAAATTCTTTTCGCTCAAGATAAGCTTCACTTACTTGATAATGTCATGAGCAGAAAAATCGCACTTAAAAGTAGAAGTTTCATTTTTATTGTTTGTAACACAAAATAAACAATTTTTTCTGCAAAAAAAGAATAGATCTAATAATTTTTCGGAAATACTTTGAAAGTAAGCAAATAAAAAACTAAATTTTTAGAAACCGAAATTTAACTTTTTTATTAATTTGCGTTGGCCAATTGAATTCATTATTTATTTATCTGTAAAGCATTTGGGCAAAACATGGTAAAACCCAACTAAAAAAATCCAACTCATGTCTCATTAAGACTAATTAGTAGTTTACTTGAATATAAATTACCTGTGCTCTTATCAAAATAAAAAGTATTGACAATCATTTAAAACAGCAAAACAGTAAAAAATTTTTAGGAAAGTAAGCACAAAAAAGCATATGCTTTTTACAAGAGCGAGAGTTTTTTTAAATCAAAAATTTTGTGGTTACGCCTATTTTATTGAATGCTGTGCATTTATAGAACTTAATCAGCATTTTACAGACTTAACTTAAGGCTTGTTCTTTGAGATTCAATTTTCGTGACTTCCTTCCTATATCGGCGTTTTGCTAATTCGTCAAAAACTCCTATGTACTTTAAATTACTCACTAAATGGTTTCTGAAAGAAGATGCAGAGTTCTATTCTGTGTTCACTATTTATCCGGTCCAGCGAAATTTCTTTAATTAACTTTTAAAATCATATTTGCCACAAAATTTTTTTTGTTCATACTTAAATAAAAAGCTTTTAACTGCAATTTTTGACAACAGAGTGAAAAATGTATTACAGGAAAAAAATTAGTTCTGCTATAAACTTTTGTTTAGTGGACAGCGCCGTATTAATTGCGGACGTGATCAGTACAATCTCGATTTAAAACCCACTCATGTCATTCAAAGTTATCCTGGGGAAAGACTTTTTTATTTTCCTCTCCTTGTTGGTTTCAACAAGCAGCTTCAAGTTTTAGTCATATCACAAAATAAAAAACTAAAAAACCAAATAAAATTTCAACCGAACTGCAATATCCAAGCATTTCTGAAAGCAATAGCAAGAAGTTTGCTCTAAATACCAATATAATGTCTCCGACGTTTCTTGCAAATCAGGAGAATAAATGAAGATCAGTGATGTAGGTCTCGGTTTCAAATTTATGCTGGTGATCTCGGTCTTAGTTTCGAAGTGATATGGTCTCGGTAGCGTGTTTTTTTTAATCGGTTGTATGACGGGACATTTTTTGATGTTTTTGTTATTTGTTGTAATTAGAATGATTTTTGGAATTATTTCAAGAAAGACATTCAAGTGAAGGTTTTGTTGCAATTTGAAATGGTGGAAAGCTAAACTTCAGCTCAGCTGAAAGCAAGCGGAAAGAATAGCAAAAAATTACGCTTTCCGCATAAATGACTTTAAAGTTAACTTAACGGTAAAAGTTTCTAAATATTCAATATTAATTTTTTTAAATTTTGATTTAGATTGCAATAGTAATAACGCTATGTTAAAAAATTTCCAAAAAAGTTATTTATTGAGGTACGACTTAAAGCGTGCATTTTGAAATAGCATGTAATAGTTTTACAATAATAAATCTTAGTTATGTTTCGCAGAGATGGGCAATTTTAGAAAAGCGCAGCAGAACAAGCAAATGTGATTTTGAAATCGTGTAAAGCGCAGCGCAATAAGCGTAATGTGTTTTAAAGCTATATTAGCGCATTGCAGCGTGATTTTAAAAATCAAGTAAAATGCATGTTTTTCTCAAATCATTAGCGTAGCCCAGGGATGTCCAACCTTTTTTCATATTGGGCCAAATTGTAAATTTAAGTATATGTGGCGGGCCGCAAAATAACATGTTTCTAAAATTTCCTCTTTTTAGTATTAGATAACATGACCAAAATGACGATTAAAAAAATACGAATTTAAAATTGATTAACTAATCAGAAATCTAAGTGAAATGTGAAACTATTAAAAGTCGTCACGTAATTAGCATTAGAAAATGTGTTTTACTGGAGCTGCTTTGAATTCCTGGTTACATGAGTTTTTTCTTCCTGTTTGCACCGACTCAAAATTCCCAAGATCTGGAGAAGAGCGCTTGTAATCGCGATCTCAAAGCCGATAAAGCCATAAGGGACCCAAAAGGTTATCGATAGATAATTCTGCTCTGTGTCTCCTACAAGATCCTCAAGAGGCTTATCTACCGGTACAACAGTGTCAAACCAATTATTGATTTATTGCTAAATAGAGAGCAATTTGGGTTTCGACGCGAAAACTCAACCAAGGATCAAGTCATTCTATTGACAGAAAGCATTGAGGATTGTTTGTCAATTTTTCTATGTGATAGCGGCATATGACACTGTCTGGCACTTTGGCCTTATCTGTAAGCTGCTGAGGCTTCTGCCGGATAAGCAAATGGTCAGAATGGTGACGGAGTTTGTCCAAAACCAAAGTTTTATCCTTATTACCAGTGACAGCAAACAAGGCTGGCTACGGCGTCTGAAAAACGGTGTTTCTCGGAAATCGGTTTTGGCTCCCCTCCTTTTCAAAATCTATATGTACGACCTTCCCTCCAAGATTTTCAGAAAGTTTGCTTATGCAGACGATCTAGCATAGTTGCATTTTTCTGGAAACTGGAAGGCCTATAAGTAAGCTTAACATACGTCTCAATTTTACCGTTTCGTCCCAACCATTTTGGCAGAAATTTTGCCCAAAAGCAAAGTCAGATTCCATGTGCAGACCCCTTCCTTCTTGTTTTGTTCCGAGATCACTAGTTTCCAGAGACGAAAATCATGAAATCCGAGACCAATTTGAAGTGAAGATCTTTTTTTTAAAAAACTCTTCTTTTTGGGAACAAAAATCTTGAAATCAGAGACTGATTAGAAGTAAAGACTTTTATTTTTAGGGAACACTACTTTTTGGGCACAATTTGTTTTTCTGTTAACAAGCTTCCCGGTTTTTCCCTTCGAAAATATGGTAACCCTGCCTTTAAGGAGACTTTAAATAAAGATATTTTTAAATTTGAAAGCTAAAGCTCAGTCACATTAAGACAGTGACGGCAGCCTTTCCTTTAAATAAACGAGAGGCCCAGCATGCGTTAAATGTTTGCAGCAACGTCACACTTTTACCGTTTCATCCAGCCTCTATTTATTTTGAGGTAAAACTAGACAGATGGCTCGCGTTCCGTCACCATCTAGTGGCATTGCGAAAAAAAAACAATCTTTGCGCGTCACACTGCTGAGACAACTTGTAGACTGAGGATGGGATGCTGCGGCCAAAACACTATGTAAAGCCCCTATCTCTGGTCTATCAAACAGCTGAGTACTGCGCACCAGTCTGGTGTCGCAGCGTTAACACTCGGCACATAGACAGTGTTCTGTATGACGTCTTGCGCATTGTCACTGAATGCCTAGGTCCCGCTTCAACGGACTACTACTTACACTTTTAGGCATACAGTCAGTTAAGCTTTTTGGACTAGAAGCGACACTCTCTTTGGTTAATGGTGGATCCCTGGGCCCTGGCCAAATGTTGACATCCTAGTTTGGACTTTAAATCTTTAAAAATGTTTGATCCTCTTTTTACCTTCCTAATATATCAACACGTTTCCTTTTATTAACACTAGCAGCACTGCTGCTACTACCGTAATCTCAATTCCAAATCACTCCACATTGGCTCAAAGCTATTATCTTTACTACCACTGAAGTCATTATCTAACAATCACTTGTTATTGTAAAAATTGTTTGCAAATACTACAGTTAATATTTATTTAATAGCAAAACAATGTGAATACTGAAACCGAGGCTTGAGGCAAGCGTCTTTATGACACGATTCTCCCACAACAGTTTTCATAGATCAGTTCATTAGACATCACTCGTCGCAGCAATCAAATGATGTATTTGCTTTGTTTTCTTACACGTTAACAATGACCGCAGTGATATCAAATTCTATGAAATTATGAAAAAATAACTAAAAAATTTGACTAAGCAGTGGGCCGCTGGTTGGACATCCCCGGCGTGGCCCAATCGGTTTTTTAAGTAAATATGTGTAGAAGGGCAACGCAACCGTCGGCCGTGTGGTCAAGTATGTACGAGAGTTGATTTGATGGCAAACTCGATTAAGATAATTTTGGTTCAGCTCATACTCTTGTCATTCTGTTATTTTCTTGAGAAAGACATTTTTCGTTGCTTTTCTTTGTTTGGAAGCGTTGACAATCAGCTCTAAATTTCAATTATATTACAAATAAAAAACGAAAATTTTAAATAAAAAATTTTCAACCGGACGGCAATACCTCGGCATTTCCTAAAGCTTGGGGTAATTGCTCAACTGTAATATTTCCAGCATTGTCTTGTAGAACAAACAAGTTTTTTACTTAATACCAATTACATCACTTTAAGACTTCAAAAATGAAAGAAAAAAATGCACTTCGGTTAACTTTAATTTTCGGAAAAATTTTATTCCTTTATACCTAAAAAACTGAGCAGTGACTCACGAAAGCTTGTACTAATAAAAACCAAAATCTATCAAATCGCATTTTTCTTATATTTCAGAATGCTTTCAATAGCTAACATCATTTTTTCCTGTTTAGGACTCCTTTTCAATTAATACGAGTCAGGAATGGGGTATTCTTTGTTTGTTTTATTGATTTGTTCTGCTTCACTTAACGCTCGCTTAGGTTTTAAGCGCGGAATGGCGTTTGCGTAAATTTAAACTATTTTTGTTGTGATTCGACATTGATTTAATTGCTTCTTTATTGGGTCGTATTTTCGTGCATATTTGTGGATCAGTATGGTTATGCCAATGCTTAGCAGTTCTGTGTTTGTTCACTTTTTATGCATGTAAAATAGTCTGTAAAAAAGTTTGAGTCGCTAAAGCTTTGCTCTCTATTTTTGCTTCACATTTGGGTTGCGGCAAAAAAAGGTTGAAAAGCACTGCTTTAGTTGCAGAGAATATTAACTGCAGTATGTATATACCGCAACCGTACTGAGTTTTTCACCGATTCAACTTTGGCCGCGTGCCAAATAAAAAAAACTGATTAATTACTCGTACATGGCTTTTAAATTGTTATGAGCGAATCCCTGTATTCAAATTGTTGAAAGCAGTCTTTGGTAAAAGATTATTTTTAACTCTATTTCAACAGAAAACTACTTTACGAAAGCACAAGCTATATTGTCCACGTCACCCCGAGGTATTTTTTGACCAATTTGGCTGTTGCGGTTTCTCAAACAAGAAAAATCGCTAATTTCTTTTTTTTTAAATAATAAAGATTCAGTTGGCCTACATCAAAGAACAACTAAAGTACATTGCGCTTTTACAAAATAGGACTATATATAGCGCAGCGCAACTAAGCGAATTAATTGGTTTAATCTTTATTACGCAGCACAATAAAGAGCAATTGGTCGTTTTAGTTTTTGCTGCTCTGAGCAATTAAGCGCAACTACTTTATCTCTAATCGTTAGCGCAGTGCAAAGTGTGCCAACAACTAAATTACAATGTAAGTACATTTTAATGGTTTAACTTTCTGGTGAAAAATACGTAATTTGGTACCGTGACTCGACAGTTGATCAAACAACAATTGATCGAAACCACATTTGATCAAAAAACGACACTTGATCGAAACGACATTTGATCGAAACGACATTTGATCGAAACGACACTTGATCGAATAATGAAAGAGAAAATTTACAACTTTGAATCTGTCCCAAAAACATTATGATCTCTAAAAAAAAAGTCTTTACTTTGAATCGGTCCGGTTTGTTCAATTTTTTGTGCCAAAAACATAGTAATTTCTAAAAAAACAGGTCTTCCCTTTGTATTTGTCTCTGATTTCTGCATGGGGTCTGTAAGGTGATCCTATGGCAAAATAACCCCACCCCTAAATAACTGACTAAAATGTAAAAAGAATGCAAAAAAATATCAGCAATAGCCATCTAACGAAACATAATCATGACAAGAAATCTACTTGTTGCCCCTCTAAAAATGCTTTGCCCAGGAACCTTGTTGAAAAGCCCTGATCTTGACATTGACAAAAAATTATAAAAAATATAAACAAAATGTCTTTTTACTGATGGCCTCTGCTTTTTATAAATCTAATTTACAGCAATAAAAAATTGTTTAATTGCAGAAACATAAAAAATTAAATCTTTTTTCTTTATCAACTGTGGTTTTGATCAAGCGTCGTTTCGATCAAGCGTCGTTTCGATCAAATGTCGTTTCAATCAAGTGTCATTTCAATCAAGTGTCGTTTCAATCAAGTGTCGTTTCAATCAACTGTCGTTCGATCAACTGTCGTAGCGCCATTTGGTACTATTCAAAAACTCGTTTTTTTTTGAAGGTTTCGTTCGCAGTCTTGATCGCTTCTGGTCTCGACATTTGCCAGTCTCGATGACGAGCATGGTCTCGAAAAAATTATTCGGTCTCCGTTTTGGTCTCAATTACATCACTGAAGAAATGATAATATTATTTAGAATTTTAGTTTACATTTTCTTCAAGTTGCATCTATTGCTTTTGTGTTTGACATCTTTTTATCTTAATAATACATTCAAGGATTTATTCTTAGCTTGAATATTATTATAATTTAAGTTAATTTTTCTTTTATTCTCTTCCAAAAACCTGTAAAATAAGAAAACCAAGATTTACTTTGTAAAATAAGAAAAACAACAACTACATATGGTTTGTTCAAAAAAAAAAACTACAAAGAGTTTGATCATAAAGTTAGAGATATTATGAGTAGGCTATATTTTAAAAGATGCCAATACTGCAGATACATAAAATTAAAACTGAAACCTTTTAATGTAAAGCCTGTTTCATACTTGTAGCAATCTTCAAAAAGCAATTCATTAAAATTGAATTATTAATTATCTACTTATATGTTAAAAATAAGTAAAAATTAGTACATTTTTGTTAATGATAGGTCTTAATTTAAATCTGCATAAATTATAGTCACCTTGATACAAAATACAGACCTACAGTATATTGTAGCTACCGCAATTTATTTCGATTATGTTTTATGCCACCTATTCCAAAAAAAATTTTGTGGGATGGCTTGGTGGTTTATAATGTAACGTATTTAAAGCATTTAAAAAATTTTCTGTTTAATAGAGCTTTTTTTAAGTTTTATTGACCCAATTTATCTATTTGTTCATTTCCACCTGGAGTCATTGCATTTAAAAGCGAACCGTCTCGTGGCCGCGTTGCTCATTGTCGCAGTTCAAGGTGCGTTTTGCTGATTTATGTTTCGCTAAAGCAAGTCAAAAAAACTCAACTATGATTGGGGCTGCTCTACTTCTAGAAGGTTTGTAAAATTAATAGATGGAAAAATTAACGCAGGTTTGGTGTTACCGCTGACGCATACAATCATTTCGCGGCGTGATTTTTCTCAAAAGAACAATTAATCAAATCATTTCCCGTGATTTTCCCAAAAAACAATTAATCATATGTCACATCCGCAAATATCGAAAACTCAACGTTTAATAATCATGCGCTTAGTTTTGATTAGAATCGAATTTTGCTGACGAAACCTTACCAATAATTCTTTTTAGATGAACGATATTGTTATAGAAAAACAAATTTTGTCAAGTGTGCCAATGGAACGCAAGACTATTGAGTATTGTCATTTAACTTAATAAATTGATTTGACTGACATTAAGAGCTTCTCGCGAATACCACAGAAGAAAAAACAACACAATGACGAGAGTAAGATTTAACCCAGTGGTTATCAACCTGTGGTACGCGTACCACAAAGGGTACGCGAAACTATTTTTGGTGGTACGCGAGACATTTGTTCAACTATTAATTTTTAAAATATCATAATTAAGCTTAGCTGTACAACTGCATTATTTAACAAAAGCTTAATTTAAAATTGGAATATTTAAAAGTTTAATTTTAAAATCAGAGTGTAATTATTCTCATTAACTTATTACGTCATAATCAGGGCATATATTCTCTTGTAATTTTGAAAAATTTGTTAGCCTAGCCTAGCCCTGTAATATTGAAAAGTTGGTTATTGCTTGTTATGTATTTCATCTGATGAGGGCTTATGTTAGCCGAAAACGTTCACTTTAATGATTTTTTTGTTAATAAAAAATTTTTGCTAAATGATTGCAGTTGTACTGCTAAGCTTAATTATAATATAGATAAAAAAAATTACTTCTCTACCTAAATTGTAATTTTTAAAATGTATTTTACCATTTTTCAAAAAGCATTTTTTATAAATTTTTATAAATTTTAGCTGTGTAAACATGTCGAAAAGAAAGTATAATACGGAATACATAAAATATGGTTTCGTTTCCGTACAACGCAGAGGAGAATGCCTTCCTCAATGTGAAATCTACATGAAAACTCTGTCTAATTCAGCAATGAAACCCAGCAAAAAGTTATTTCAAGAAATTTGCTGCCATCTAAAACTGCTAAAAACGGAGTTGATGCATTATTTTCCGAACATAGATAGTAGCCCCTATGTTTCAAATCCGTTCTTTGTGGATCCATCCGTTCTACCTGTTGGAACAGGAGAACAAGAGGAAATCATTGACATCCAGTCTGACGAGGCAGCTGAAATAAATGCTGTTCTATAAATTTCTGGCTAACGATGTCCTCTACATACCCTACTATGGCTCAAAAAGCTATTCCTCAGTTGCTAATATTCCCCAGTACATGGGAATGTGAACAGGGCTTCTCTGCCATGATGAGTATTAAAAGTAATGCAGGAATTACTTCGACCTCTCACGACTTCCGATGTGCAGTAAGCACGGTGGCTCCCCGCATAAATCAGCTTGTGCAAGAAAAACAGATGCAACCATCACATTAAATAATATTGTCATTTTTATTTAAGTTAATTTGAATAAACACATTTCTTATTGAACTCAGTGGTACGCAGGTGTAACAAAAAATCGCCAGGTGGTACGCGGTAGCGAAAAGGTTGAGAATCACTGATTTAACCCTTAATAAGTAATGCAGGAGGCAGCAGCACCCCAATTTTTTAAAAGTTTTTTTAAACTTCTATTTCAATTTTCTGATTGTTGCTTCATCTTCCTTTCTATGTTAATAATTTGAAAAGAAAAATTATTGAGAGAAAAATAAAGGCAATACAAAAACATATTGGGGTGCTTTTTAATTTCAGATTACCTTTAACTTAAAGTAATATTTTCATTTTTATTTCAGGTATTTCAGGATTATCTCAATAAATAAGTGATTAAATATTTTAAAGTGAATATACTTTGTTGTATCATATTACTTTCAATCTTTTTATCAAATTTACATATTTATAAAACCATTGTTAAAAGTAAAGATTTAAACAAGGAAGAAATCTTACAAGACATGTTAATATTAGATTTAGAAAATTCTGATGATGACCATGTATCTATTGATTCTATATATGACAGTGATGCAGTCGTTCCCCTACCAGTAGTAAGATTGAATCTGATTCTTTTGATGAGAAACCTAGACCAAAAAAAATGCGCGCACTATCTCTACAATCTCCATCATTCTTAGTGTGGTTTTACTTAACCCTTTCATCAGTACTTGCTGCACTAGCTCCTCAAACGCAATCAGTTCCTTCAACAACTGCTTCGACAGATTGTTATGCACATAGTGAACAATCACAAGATTTTTGTCTATCTTTCAAGCTCATTTATTTGTTAAAAACAAATATAATAAATGGAGTGTGATTTTTAGTAGATTTAGTCGCATCCCTAGGAGAAACATCTTTTGCGGGAGGAAGTCCTGTACTGAAAGGAAATGCACTACCTGCAAAAAGTAAAAATGATTTCTTTTCTCTTATCTGGATTGATGAAAAGTGACAAAATGCTTAACAAAATTATGAGCCATTGTAATGCGTTTATTGGCCAAGCATCTTGAATATTTGTAAACCGAATGCTACTCTAACTCCACTTAATATTTTCATAATAAAGACTTTGCTAGATGTTCTACAGTAATATTTAGTGGACCTCAACGTCATAACCATCTAAGAAGTGATGAAGTATTTCAGTTAAAATTTGGCCATTCCACAACCGATCTGGACTAAGTAAAAGAAAATTTTTCTTTTTAGTAATAAGATGTCTCCGCTTTGATGATGCTGCAACTAGAAATCAGCGAAAACCTACTGATAAATTTACTCATGTACAGTACGTAAAATCTGAGATAATTTTATGAGAAATTGCATTGATAATTACAATCCATTTTTAGAGGAGAAACAAGTAGATTTCTTGTCCTGGTTATGTTTTGTTAGATGTCATTTTTTCATGCTTTTTATATTGTAGTCAGTTCTTTTGGGGGGCATTGTGCCATGGCCCCACAGACCTGTCGTGATTCGTGTATGCCGAATGCGAGGTTGCAGCATGCTCGGCTTATGCTTTGTTTTATCGGTTGTGTCTCGCTTCTCATAATATTCATCGTGTGAAATTTTGTGTGAAGGCGTTTCTGTGTCTCACAGTTGGTGATTTGTACATTCAGTCATGCTCACTATATTGAGTAACGTAGCTATACGATTTGGTAGACGGGTGACGAAATAATGCATAACGGGATAGCGCTACTCTGAGACAGAGACGTGTTTTACTATAATAAATTCAATAAAGTTTATCTGATATAGGTTTTGAAGATTGCGTGAAGTAAAAGATTTTTCTTCCCAAAGCTTTTTATCTGACACTCTTCAGGGGAAATCGTCAGAATGAAGCAGAATTGAAACCGAACTAAGTTACGTATAAAGGAAGAAAGTAGAGTTCTCATTGGCTGAAAGAAGTCAGCCAATGAGAGAAAAGATTAAGAAATTTTCAAAGAGTAGGCGAATTCTTTTTGCTTACACATAAGGGGATTGAGAGATTTAATGAAAGTCGCTTCAAGAGCAGAAAGGTGAAAGGAAGAGCGACCTCGAGCGAGAATAGAAAATTTTTCGTTGCTGTAATGAAGGGCGCATTGGGCGTTGTCAAGAAGATGTTGACCAATGGCGGATTCGTGAAATTGTTGTGGGCGTGTGTTGTTCTTGCAAGAGCGGGAAAGACTTTGGCGGTTGGCCGAGGCACGAGGATTGGTGATGGATCTAGGAATGTGTTGTTTAATTCGCTCTTCTAGCCGTTGAAACGTGCGACCAACGTACCGACTATCGCAGTGGCACAAAAACTGGTAAATAACATTGCTGTGATGATGGGAAGGTAACACGTCTTTCTTAATCGCTGGAAGGAGCTGTCGGGTGTTGAAAATAACACGTGGTTCGACGGAGAAAAAGCAGCGTTTCACAGCAGACGTAATCTGCTTTTCGAACTTCATCGAGACGTTTCCAATCCATGGGATGTGTAGGTAGACAGGGCACTTTTTTACTGTGTGGACCGGGTTAGAATTTAGTTGTTGAAGTTTTCGCTTGAAAGCCGAATTGATTACACGTTCCGGGTAGCCATTTTCCAAAAGAATTGAACGAATTTTTCCAAGCTCTTGGTCCTGTTTGCTTTTAGAACAAATCATAAAAGCTCTGTGAACAAGAGTACCAATTAGATTGATTTTCAGTTTCTGGGTACAAAAAGAGTTCCAACGTAGATATTGGCCAGTGAAGGTGGGCTTCCTGTATACTGAAGTTAGAAATTCTGAATCATGCCTTTCTACCAACACGTCAAGGAAAGGGAGAGAGTGATTAGATTCCTTTTCATAGGTGAAGCGAAGTGAGGGATAAAGGGACTACAGGTTACTACAGCTGAGGAAATAGTATCTAATTTCTAAGCAAGTTTACAAAGCAATCCGACCCACTGGCTCTCAGCGACCGCGCATGTTCCGAAAATACACAAAAAGGACGTACCCTTACGTCCGATTTTGTCTATGACCGGATCGGCCCAACATCAGCTAGCTGAATGGCTTACTTCTCTTCTTTAACCTGTTCTCCAAAATCTTTCTTCTAATTGTGTTTCTGATTCTTTCACCTTTGTAAAAGAAGTCAGAAAATTTACCTTTTCTCCTTCCTCTGTCTTTCTTTGTTCTTTTGATATTTCCAGTCTCTTCACTAATGTTCCGCTTGCTGAAACCATAGAAATCTGCGCTGATGCCCTTTACAATGACGACTCAATGGCGCCATCCTTTCCACGCAACATCTTTGTCGAATTAATGCAGCTACCACCTCCTCTGTGGAATTTAGCTTCAATAACAACATGCATCGACAAATCGACGGCGTCGCTATGGCTCACCGCTTGGTCCAGCTTTAGCAAACATTTTGTTGGCTACCAAGAAGTAAAACTTTTCAACATCGCCAAAAGACCGTTGGTGTACTTCCGGTACGTTGATGATACTTTCGCCGTATTCAACAATGAAGAAGACTGAAACACTTTCTTCATCCAGCTCAACTCCCTTTATCCCTCACTTCGCTTCACCTATGAAAAGG